>JAWZYV010004217.1:0-600000 GCA_038373885.1 Cheiracanthium punctorium
TGCAGTACATCTATAATAATAATCATTTGTAACACTGAGATATCATAAAATATGTTTGATGTTAAATCTTGTATGTAATTTAGAAGCCTTTTTTTTTAAATAATTGCAAATCTTCCTGTTAAGAATTTTATTTTTTATAATTTAAAAATCTTATTTTTTTTTTTACAATATAAAAATTGCATAAAAACTTTACCGTGAAATCAACTTTAGATTATTTGCCCATTTCCAAAACGCTCAGAGGGTAACATTCGGATCATATCTAGTCCTAAAAAAAGCACATATATATGCTTTTTTCAGGACTAGATACAGAGGCAGATCAAAGCTATTGGGGGCCCCTGACGGTAAAAATTTCGAGGCCCCCAAAGCCCAAGTTCCTTTCATAATTTATATAGTGTACTAAGGGCACTATTAGCTTTTTTCGTGAGGGGGAGAACTTAACGCGCTTAAACCCAAAGAGCGAAAAAAACCATACACTGCGGAGCGATCTGTTTCCTTGGAAATCGACCGGTTTTTCCGCTAAAGGGCTCTTTACGTAGTCCTTTTTCTGAGAATCCTCTCCTCGATTCCTATCTTTTAGGAGAATTCCCCCTCCCCGCTCATTCTTATATTCCGCTCCGGTCTTGTGATCGAAAAACGCTCCTAAAGGAGAAGCTCACTTTTCGCTCCGACTGATCGAATTTCGCTCATTTGGTTTAAGCGTGAACGATTTCATTCAATTGCTTTAACAATAAAATTGAACTCAATAAAAATTTGATAAAAGAATTTATAAAACTTAATCAAAAAATAATCTTTTTACTACTGCTTAAGAAAGTATTTTATATAATTTTGCTTCTAGATTTATCTTTTGCAAATTCATCAATAATTTCTGTGATGAAAGCAATAATTTTTGTGTCTTCCAAACTTTCTTGTTCTATGTATAATAAAGCCAAATTGTTTAATCGTTCTTTCCTATCGTAGTTCTTAAATAGTTCTTCACGCGATTTAAAACCGAAACAGAACTTTCACCTGAAGCATTTGATATGTTGTAGAGTTAGAAATATTTTAAAGTTAAATTTACATTAGGAAAATTTTATGGCATTTGAATATTTTTAAGTTATTTTTACATTAGGAAAATTTTATGGCATTTGTTGTGCAGCCATGTAAATTACATACGCATTTCTGACAAGTTCACTGTTTTCTTCGAAAATTGCAAAAAAAGATTCAATTCATTGACAAAATTTTAACTGTGTGTCATTTTTGCAAATATTTTTCAAGTTTTTTTTTATCAATTTTTTCTTTTACTCTTTTGATAATTTATCAGAAAAAAAGTACATTAAAATGCTCTAAACTATTTTTACTTGTTCCATTCTTCTGAATTATTCGGGTTTGGTATGCTATGAATGAATTTATAAAAAAAAAAGAAATTCTCTTTTTTCCAAATTCATAACCAGAGTCTTTGTTTTTATTGAAAAACAGACTCCTTTTCTTGTAGTCTGGAATCCTGCTCACTGTCGTTATCAAAAGATAACCCTGACAGGTCAGATGCTTCTTCGACTTTCTCAAATTCACCTCTACATTTTTAAATAAAATTTGCAAGTGGCCTTATAGGTCAGAGCATTTCAATAATTTGCTTTCCACTTACTGAAGAAATGTACTGGTAGAATTCATTCTTCGCTCTTTTCCAAATAACTGCTAATACTTATGCCCCTTATGAATTTATGCCCCGTTGTGGTCTACTCACTAGACTCCGTTCCCGTAAAAACACGAAGAGTGAAGCAGTACCCGGCTTGCCCAGTGCTTGGGAGGGTGAACTCCTTTCGCGGCTGGGCTGCTGTGAGACTGTGTACACTAATGGGAGTTGGTACACGTAAAATCAGCCGTGGTTTCAATGTCCTGCATGTTTAACGCTACCTCTGGGGGTAACAATTTCAGATGGTTGGACCCTCATCTGAAAATTAGCTTTGAAATTGGCTGAAAATTAGAGGACCATGAGCTAAGTCGGACTTCCTCTCACTAGGTCTCGTTAAAATGGAAGCCGTGCTTTCCGCCCATCGCCTTCCCATATAGGGATCTGGAACTGCTCCGTGGTTGCCAGAGGACATTATCAACAACATAATAATAATAATAATCTATAAAACTTAAAAAATAACGATGATGTTTTATTAATCGATTAAAACTTATCATTGGTCTAGACATCATGTTTATAGATATTGATGATTTTTATTTATAAGTTTGAAGTTTTGAAAAAGTCGGAAATTTTGCATGGTATGGTAATCTTTAAGAGTCTGCAACTCAAGACCGTTTTGACCGATTTGACCAACTCATTTTGAGTTGAGATGTATGCGATTTTGTTCAGTTTTTTGAGGTCTTTCATAAAGTATATAATATGACCATATCACTTAAATATTAATTTTGCTAATTAAAAAATCATAATGCAGTTGAAATTTTTTGAAAAAAAAAACATGTCACTAAAAACTTTTAAGCAATTTGTATGGCAAATTTGGAAATGGAGTTCCTACGATATCATAATGGAAAAAATTATCTGTGTACATAATTTATTTTCCGGGGAGGGGTTTTATTGAATGTTAAAATAATATTACAAGTGTTCAATTACGTTTAAAATAATTAGATTTTATTCCTTCTTGGCAGTGAAGTTCTATGCATTATCGATGACTAAGAATAAAAATCAATTAGAGGTAATCATTGAGGTAACAGTAATTTATGTTATTAACTATCTGATTTTTATTAGTTTTGCTTATTGTTAAAAATGTATAACTATAAAATATAAATAAAAAATGCGTAACAAGAATTCTTAAAATAGTTCTGACATTGCCAAGTTTTTAATTAAAATTTTTCTGCAATAAAATTACAATTTAATTATTCTTAAGTTGTGAACTCTCTAAGTATCAACAGCAAAAATTTCTTGTTATTTAATTTTATTTTTATTTACTTTTATAACCAAGAAAAAAAATTTGATGATTTTCAAAATATCAATCTCAAAGTTTTGCATTAAAAAAATAATAATAGTACTGTTTTCGTAACTTATAATTTCTTTTCTTAATTCTTGAAACAATTATAACATTAATCATTTTTAAATACGCATTTATAGTTTGAAATAATTCACAATCAATGGCATAGCAAGGAGAGGCTGAGAAGAGGTCTACCCCTTGGTAAATAACATTTGACAATATGTAAAATTACACACACACACACACACACATACACCAAAAAAAGCAAAAGAGAAAAACAACATCTTATCTCTGAGGATTTACTTGTCTTGCCTCGAAGAACTATAGCAAACCCTCTCAATACAACTTAAACAAAAAAAAAAAAACAAAAAAAAAAAAAAAACTTAAAAGGGAAAAAAACGCAGCACATCTTATAAATAAAAATGAAATTCTGTTTGTTTGTTTGTTTGTGGATTTGATTCGTATATAAATCCACAAAAATGGACCTATCGGCCTAAAATTTAGCACAGATATGTAAAATAATATAGAATAAATCGTAGTCCACTTTAAAACTTTGAAAGTCCACCCGTTCCCGGAATTTAAGAGATTTTTTATGCTCTTAACGCAAAAAGCTTTCCGTAATTGTAACCCCTGTAGTGAAAAAAGAGTGAAATAAGGATCGTGGTTGCCATGTGTGGCGATTTTGCCGAATAAAATGTTTTAAATTCTCAAAGTAAAAATAAAAGAATAATAATGATTTTTTTTTTGTTAGTTTATATTCGTAAGGTTATTTTTTTTAAATTATAATATCGTGTGCATGGGAAATCAGAGCAGGAATGTAATGTTTTACACGCAAAACAATAAGAATTGAAGATTTCCGAGGCTAATGTGTAAATTTTTTTAGTTTGGCGAAAAAATAAAATGGCTGAAATATCGATTTTGAGTAAGTGAGTTCTAGCGGTTTGCACAGTTTTCGGCTTGGCGCAATTTATTGAGAGCTTAAGGAAATAGATTTTTGAAAACAAGTGCAAAGGTTTTATTAGAATACAGTGTTAAATTTTAATGATCCGTGAAGAAATAATGCAGTTATTAAGGGATTTCAAGCGATCTAACTTCAGAATTCTCGCCAATTGAGTACATTGATTTAAGTTGGGGGAATTCCGCCAAATTTCAGAAAATTGAAATCTTCTCATTTAGTACATCGGAGTAACGATGAATAAAACACATTATAGTTGATAATTTTAAAAAATTCGGCTGTATTAAGGGATTCTACTTTTCAACTAAATGCTTTACTCCTTAGCAGTCGAACCATTTCCCATATTGATTGCTGCTAAGTCAATGCTTCGAATGATTCCCTGAAAAAACTCTTGCAAAATGGCGTATGTTGGCACTTTGGCGAGGCTTAGATTTGAAACTGGATTTTATTTGAGACTGGTATATATAATAACACTGGTTATAGATAAAAATGAATGTTGGTATGTGTTTATGAGGTTGAAAAACTCCAGCACCGTTGAGCACCGTTGCACTATGAAATTTGGTTCACCTAAGTCTTTTATGATGGAGAAGGTTTTTATGCCATCCGTTTTCCTTAACTTGCCACTTGGTGCCACAGCACATCGTTGAATTCTATTCCGTTTAGCCGTTTGCTATGCGAATATCGTCCAACCGATTTCGAGGAAATTTTGTACATGCGAATATTAGAACACGGAGAATATTTTTCACTATCCATTTTGCTGTAACTTGCCGCTAAATGGCGTTGCAAAGCATCAACTTCTATACCGTTCGACCGATCGGCATAAAATTTTTTATACTTACAGATTTGAGCACGAAGAATATATTCTAACTGCGTTCCTTTTGATGTTATTCACCACTAGATGACACTGCAATGCATTATTATTTTAACTCGCCACTAGATGACGCTGCAGCAGACCAAATTCTTGATCATTCAAACGGTCGCTATGAAAATCAGTATACATAGCTATTTGAACAATGAGAATATTTTGGCGTTATCCATTTTGCTATAACTCGCCACTTGACGGTGCTGTAGCAAATCATTACTTTAATTAACCACTAGATGGCCCTGCAGTGCATCACTTCTTGACTGTGCAAATGATCGTTATGAAAATTGGTATACATAGATATTTGAACACGATCGCTATGAAAATCAGTATACATAGCTATTTGAACAATGAGAATATTTTGGCGTTATCCATTTTGCTATAACTCGCCACTTGACGGCGCTGTAGCAAATCATTACTTTAATTAACCACTAGATGGCCCTGCAGTGTATCACTTCTTGACTGTGCAAATGATCGTTATGAAAATTGGTATACATAGATATTTGAACACGGTCGCTATGAAAATCAGTATACATAGCTATTTGAACAATGAGAATATTTTGGCGTTATCCATTTTGCTATAACTCGCCACTTGACGACGCTGTAGCAAATCATTACTTTAATTAACCACTAGATGGCCCTGCAGTGTATCACTTCTTGACTGTGCAAATGATCGTTATGAAAATTGGTATACATAGATATTTGAACACGGTCGCTATGAAAATCAGTATACATAGCTATTTGAACAATGAGAATATTTTGGCGTTATCCATTTTGCTATAACTCGCCACTTGACGGCGCTGTAGCAAATCATTACTTTAATTAACCACTAGATGGCCCTGCAGTGTATCACTTCTTGACTGTGCAAATGATCGTTATGAAAATTGGTATACATAGATATTTGAACACGGTCGCTATGAAAATCAGTATACATAGCTATTTGAACAATGAGAATATTTTGGCGTTATCCATTTTGCTATCACTCGCCACTTGACGGCGCTGTAGCAAATCATTACTTTAATTAACCACTAGATGGCCCTGCAGTGTATCACTTCTTGACTGTGCAAATGATCGCTATGAAAATAGGTATACATAGATATTTGAACACGGGGAAGAGTTTGGCGCTATCCATTTTCCTATAGCTTGCCACTAGATGTCGCGTCAACACATGAACTTCAGGACTGTCCAGCCGATAGTCATGAAAATTCGTATACATCGATATCTGAATGCGAAGAATATTTTCGCCGTATCCGTTTTGCTAAAACTTGCCACTAGATTGCGCTACGCCGCATGGCCTTCTGCACCGTACAAACGATTGCCTTGCAATTCGGTATGCATGATTATTGGACACAATATAACGCGATATCCATTTTGCTATATCTGTTTATTACAATGAATAGTAATCACCACAAATCGTAATATCAAAAAGTCCATTCATTCCCGTGCGAAGAACGGGTACTTCAGCTAGTACAATATAAAAAACTGGGTACAGTGGTGATTAGCACTTTGAATTGGAATGACTGTATAACTGAAAACATAAAAACTAGGAAAAAGCAATGGACTCTACATTACGTTCTTCGAATTACAAAGCTTGATGCTTCTCGCGAATTTAACGATTTTGAATGGCCATTCGGGATCCACCGACAAAAGCTAACGCGTGAAAACCACAAATCCAGCACCACGCCCAATACATTGATTACCTTGTTCTGCGACAAAAAAAGTGGAAGTAAGAGACGCCCTTTAGACTAATCAAAACCCCCTCTTTTCGGCTGAACTGAAGAGTTCTATGGCCTAGAAAAGGAGTGAATAATTGTTTTATCTTGGGGGGGGGGACACTTTGTAGACGCGAAAGTTAAGCACCTTTTAAAATTATTGCATTCAGTAGTAAGTTTTATATTAGAAGCGGTATGAAATCTATCATGATAAAAATCAATAACTATAGCTCCAAGCAAATTTAATTTTAAATTCACGTTAATGAGACAAATGCACCCTATTACACTTTTCTACACTTTTTAAAAAAGAGGAATGAGATTGCTTGTTGAGATCCCCATTGCAGCTTGCTAGTTAATGCCTGCCAAAGAGCATTTATATTTACTCTTGTTGATGTTCAAGCAAGGAAACATTTGCTCACAAATATATGTAGACCCAAGTTATTGAAAAAATCTCTTCATACATGAAAATTTTCAGTAGAAAATGATTTGTAAACTTCAACTAATGGTACAGCATTAAACATTTCTCTCATAGTATAATCTGATTGCATGTCAATAAGTTCTAGCTGAAGCTCCTCAGGTGCTGGGTCAATATCAGCAGTGATAGACAGCAAATTGAATTTAAACTCTTTAACTCCTGAAATCTTTTTTCTGATTTCGTTTAGTAACCTCTGCCGATAATCCCAAATCTCAACAAAAACACTATTTTCTAAGTAGGAATTAAAAATTTTTTTTGTATTGGTAATATATTATTTTTTTTTTTTTTCAGAAATGTCTTTTCAAGGGAGATTTTTCTGACTATCTTGGCGGGCCATAACTTTTTTTTTTTTTCTTACGCTATTTGCCTATCCCTGGCGTAGAGCCTGGACAGCAGGGAATAGCCCTTTCAAAGAATATGAAGACAGATTCCTTCTTATCAAGTTTGCAATTGCGGTGTATTGCTTTAATTTTTAGCTTATTTAATTTTTCTTTTGAAGAATTTTCAGTCAGGGTCTCTAGTGGCAGTCGGGGCCCCTGGCGGCCGCCAGGTCCGCCTCTGACTAGATACGATCCGAATCCTAAAAGTTGGCTTTTTTATGAAAGTTCAAAAAATTATATTTCGTCTTTATCCTCCTAAAAAATGAAATTTAAGTAAAAGAATGAACAGAAAATAAGGTCAAAGAAGTCATAAAATTGAGAACGACTAAAGTTTAGATATATTTGATTATTAAAGTTATGTATCTAAGAAGAAGCACATTATAAATAAAATAAATTATTTTTATTTACAATTTTATGTTAAAGTGGTAAGGCTTAGATAATGTGTCTTTCGAAGAGTCTGGAAAAGTTTTTCTACATTCGTATACTACTTATATTAAAACTGATTTTGTTCTTCATCCTCAGTTAAACAGGAATTGAATCATGGGATTAATTTTACTCCCCTTTCATCTAAGTCATTAAAAACCTTAAACGCTTTCAGTTATTTTTCTTTCAAATAGTACTGATTTTCACACCATACATCTGGATCAGTATTCAAAAATTGTACATTAAAATTAAAACTCTTTAAAAAAATTACTGTTTGAGATGAAATAAAAAATTAGCTTCTTTGTTCAATAAATGATCCACTTCGTTGAAACATTGTTGCTCTTACATCTTCATCATCATCATTTTTACTTCCTTGTACGTAGTATAAGGAAGTAATGTGATCCCGAAAAATTTTGGGGGCCAAATTTCGACATAAAAACCGATTTTGACTACCTCTAAATTTAATTTTAAAAATTTTTTTCGATGCATCTCATCGTAGGCTAGCATGCACGAGCATATTAACGCGTCTGCAACTCATTTTGACCAGCGGCGAGTCTACTGTGGCCAGTTTTTCCATGCCGTCTGTACGTACGTACGTACGTACGTATGTATGTAACTCACATATCTCAAAAACTATTGGTCGTAGAATGTTGAGATTTGATATTTAGGATTGTTCTATGATCTAGTTGTGCACCTCTCCTTTTGGTGGCAATCGAATGGATAGTTTATGTACAGGACCGCCCAAAAGATTCGAAATACATTACGCTCTATGGGCCGAAATTCATTAAACTCGCCTAACTCAAAAACTATTAGGCGTAGAATGTCGAAACTTCATATTTTGGATAGTTGTAATATCTAGTTGTGCACCTCCCCTTTCAATTCCATTCGACTGGATAGTTTATCTACAGGACTGCCCAAAACATTCGAAATACATCGCTCAATGGGCCGAAATTCATTAAACTCGCATATCTCAAAAACTATTAGGCGTAGAATGTTGAAACTTTATATTTAGGATTGTTGTAACATCTAGTTGTGCACCTCCCCTTTCGGTTCCATTCGACTGGATAGTTTATCTACAGAACCGCCCAAAAGATTCGAAATACATTACGCTCTATGGGCCGAAATTCATCAAAGCGTTTTTAGAGGTATTGGGCTATTTCAAACGACTGAGAAGTGATATATGCTGTAAAGAGTTAGAAAATGAATTTCTCCATTAAAAAAAGTGTCTTTATCATTTATAGTTCTGCTACAGGAACACTCAAAAGATTTCCAATACATTACGGTCAATGGCAATTTTAGGGGCATTCATCCATTTCAAGCACAATACCGTCCTACCACATAAGTTAGGTAATGGTCCGACCACGGTCACGTGCCTTCCTCAAGAACTATGCCAAAAGTCGCCAAGCTTAACGACTTTTGGTGTACGTGTGTGCATATTTAACTCTCAAATCTCAAAAACTATTATGAAATTTCATATATAAGAATGTTGTAACATCTAGTTGTGCATCTCGATTTTTGGTTCCAATCTACTGGAGAGTTTATTTACAGGACCACCGAAAAGAATTTCAGTACTTTAATGTCTATGGACATCTTCAATATAATACAACTGTAGACAGTCATTGTTTGGTACATGCCCAAAATCTCGCAAAATTTGGCGATAGTCAGTCATTTGGTCCATGCCCAAAGTATCGCCATTTGTCATCGTTCTTGGCGAGTTTTGGCGAAATGTCGCCAAATTTGGCGATAATCTGTCATTTTTTGCTTCATGCTTAAAATCTCGACAAATGTCGTCGACATTGACGAGTTTTGCCGAAATATCGCCAAATTTGGCACCAAAAATTATTTCGTATTTTGTATAACTCTAAAACTTTAACCCGTAGATTTTTTAACTTTTGTATTTAGAACTATTGTGATATCTAACTGTTTTCAATATCTTTTTTGACAGCAGTCGACTGAGAATTTATTTACAGGGTGAGCCAAATGACTTTAAATACATTGAGGTGTATGGATGCATTCAATTAATTGAAAGTCTGTGGTCAATGACTACTTTGGCTATCCCCAAAATCTCGCAGACTATATCAAGTTTGTCGGCTTTTGGTGAAATATCGCCAAATAAAGTGTCAGAAGGAAATCTTTCAAATTGAACTCAGCTTGGCGATATCGAAATATTTGGCTAGAAATCGCTAAGCCTTACTATTATTGATATTTTATCTCTTTCAAACAAATAAGTTTAGAGGAAGTGCGTCGAAAATATTTTTGATCTAATGGACGTGCAAGGAAGTCATGTGTTGGACACATCAGATTTTTTTTCAAATGCAATTAATTTTACAGCCATGCTTATTTTGACTTTTTTTGCCCAAGTTTCATCAAAAAATGAAATGCAAGTTGCTCCAAGTTAAGATACCAAAGATGGCTTAGAATTTTATAGATCTTTGTTTGCAGCCTCTTTATCAAATTTTCAGCATTGTAATAATTTTAAGTCTTGATTGGGGCTAAAGTCTGAGTGGGAGTGTTGAACCATGCCTTTACATAAATATTTATTATAAATAAACAAATCTCTGTAATACCTCCTTTTTCTAAATCTATTAATGAGACCTTATGTCTGAAAAGAAGTATTTTGAGACAATAAATTGTCTTGGACACCCACCTGGCATAATGAACAGCACCAGGTACTTTGAAAGAAATGTCTATTTTGGGAGACTCCTATAAAAATTAAACAATGTTGGATTAATTCTTTATAGTTATCCCTAAACTGTTGATTTCTTAAATGTTCTGCAAGAAAATTTTAAATTTCTTCCAAATTTTGCGTTCTTGATGTAATAGTTTCATCTTCAATACCAGTTTTGTACTTTGTCTTGTCCAACTTAGACCACCCAATCTGAAATTTTTAAAAAATATCTGGATGAAGAGCAGAGCATCGCCCACTTTGCAATCAAAACAGATTTTAGGATGATTTCTAAAATATGATGGCGACAAGGTAAATATAGAAGATTTCGATCCAGTAATTGCTGCAGCAAAAAATGCACGTTCCCTAAGGCAACAAGTGGTATCAAAACACATTCCTGAATTTTACCAACTGCCTCCCATTCTTCAACTTCTGTAAATACAGCTTTTCCCTAAGAGTTATTCTCATATTATTTTCACTCTGAGGAACTCCTATTAACTGTTCTTCGTTGCCACAGCTAATTAAAATCGCTATTTTCTCTACATTTTTTATTCAAAATATGAGGAAGCATTTTACCATCCCAGTAAACAACAAAACCCTCTAAATCAAAAATTTAAAATCTGCTTTTGATGAGACCAGTTCTTTGTTTTCGAAATTCTTGTATTCGGAGTCTTATTGCACGTCAAGGGTCCTGCACCGGAAAGATACTACACACATGCCATATTTTGCAAAATGTGACACTTAAAAAAATTGCAATGGAATTCAGAGTTTCAAAATTTTTCTTAGTTTCATCAGTCACAGATTATTTGTTTATCCTACAGCTTGTTTCAAAATTAGAGGGTCGGCAGCATTTCAGGACAGCTGAGTGGTCTAAGACGAAAGAATTAAACTCTGGTTCTCGAGAGAGAGCTTGGCTTGTTCGACGTTCCTGACAGAACGTTGATTCTTTTTCTAATGCAGATTATCCTCACGAAAAACTCACCCACTATGATTTCCAGATTTTTTTAACAGCATCAGATAAATTTTATTTTTATACATCCGTTTACTGCTGTTTATAAAACAAAATTTAAATCACAGCCTTGAGCACATATGAAAATAAACTAAATGTGTCATAGACTCGAAGAGTCCCTCCTAATCTCCATTACACACATTTACACATGGCATACTTTAAAAAATGTGAGACTTAAAAAAATTTCAAATGCATTCAGTGTTTAAAAAGTTTTCTTTATTTCAAGAGTCACAGATTATTTGTTTATCTTACAGCTTGATTCAAAATTAGAGGAATGGCTTGTTTGAGTCAGGATGGCCGAGCGGTCTAAGACGCTAAGTTTAAGATCTGGTTCTCGAGAGAGAGTTGTTCGAACCCCACTTCTGACAGAACGTCGTTCCTTTTTCTAATGCAGGTTATCCACACAAAAAGCTCACCTGCCCTGGTTTCCGGACTTTTTTTAAATTGCATCAGCTTAATTTTATTTCTACACATCAGTTTACTGTTATTTATAAAACAAAATTTAAACCGCAGCCTTGAGCACATATGAAAATGAACTAATTTTGTCATAGAGTAGAAGAGTTCCTCCTAATCTCTTATCCACAGTTACACATGCCATATTTTGCAAAATGTAACACTTAAAAAAAAAAAATACATTCAGTATTTAAAAAAATTTCTTAATTTCAATAGTCATACATTTGTTTATCTTACAGTTTGGAGCAAAATAAGATGGTTGGCAGCAAGTCAGGATTGCCGAGCGGTCTAAGACGCCAGATTTAAGCTCTGGTTCCCGAAAGAGAGCGTGGGTTCGAACCCGACAGAACCTCCATTCTTTTTCTAATGCAGAACAAAAAACTCACCTCCGTGGTTCCCAATTTTTTTTTAATATTATGAGCTTAATTTATTTTTACACATCAGTTTACCTCTATTTATAAAATTAAATTGAAACCACAGCCTTGAGCACTTATGAAAATAAACTAATTGTGTCGTAGAGTCGAAGAGTTCCTCCTAATTTGTTACCCACTCTTACACATGCCATATTTTGCAAAATGTGACACTTAAAAAAAAATCAAATACATTCAGTGTTTAAAAAATTTTCTTAATTTCAAGAGTCACACATTTGTTTATCTTACAGTTTGGAGCAAAATAAGATGGACGGCAGCAAGTCAGGATGGCCGAGCGGTCTAAGACGCCAGATTTAAGCTCTGGTTCTCGAAAGAGAGCGTGGGTTCGAACCCCACTCCTGACAGGACCTCCATTCTTTTTCTAATGCAGAACAAAAAACTCACCTTCTGTGGTTCCCCTTTTTTTTTTTTAATATCATGAGCTTAATTTATTTTTACAATCAGTTTGCCTCTATTTATAAAACAAAATTTAAACCACAGCCTTGAGCACTTATGAAAATAAACTAATTGTGTCGTAGAGTTCCTCCTAATTTGTTACCCACTCTTACACATGCCATATTTTGCAAAATGTGACACTTAAAAAACATCAAATACATTCAGTGTTTAAAAAATTTTCTTCATTTCAATAGTCACATATTTGTTTATCTTACAGTTTGGAGCAAAATAAGATGGACGGCAGCAAGTCAGGATGGCCGAGCCGTCTAAGGCGCCAGATTTAAGCTCTGGTTCTCGAAAGAGAGCGTGGGTTCGAACCTGACAGGACCTCCATTCTTTTTCTAATGCAGAACAAAAAACTCACCTTCCGTGGTTCCCTATTTTTTTTTTTTTTAATATCATGAGCTTAATTTATTTTTACACATCAGTTTGCCTCTATTTATAAAAAAAATTTAAACCACAGCCTTGAGCACTTATGAAAATAAACTAATTGTGTCATAGTGTCGAAGAGTTCCTCCTAATTTGTTACGCACTGTTACACATGCCATATTTTGCAAAATGTGACACTTAAAAAACATCAAATACATTCAGTGTTTAAAAAATTTTCTTCATTTCAATAGTCACATATTTGTTTATCTTACAGTTTGGAGCAAAATAAGATGGACGGCAGCAAGTCAGGATGGCCGAGCGGTCTAAGGCGCCAGATTTAAGCTGTGGTTCTCGAAAGAGAGCGTGGGTTCGAACCCCACTCCTGACAGGACCTCCATTCTTCTTCTAATGCAGAACAAAAAACTCACCTTCCGTGGTTCGCTATTTTTTTTTAATATCATGAGCTTAATTTATTTTTACACATCAGTTTGCCTCGATTTATAAAAAAAATTTAAACCACAGCCTTGAGCACTTATGAAAATAAACTAATTGTGTCATAGTGTCGAAGAGTTCCTCCTAATTTGTTACGAACTCTTACACATGCCATATTTTGCAAAATGTGACACTTAAAAAAAATCAAGTACATTCAGTGCTTAAAAATTTTTCTTCATTTCAATAGTCACATATTTGTTTATCTTACAGTTTGGAGCAAAATAAGATGGGCGGCAGCAAGTCAGGATGGCCGAGCGGTCTAAGGCGCCAGATTTAAGCTGTGGGTCTCAAAAGAGAGCGTGGGTTCGAACCCCACTCCTGACATGACCTCCATTCTTTCTCTAATGCAGAACGAAAAACTCACCTTCCGTGGTTCCCTATTTTTTTTAATAACATGAGCTTAATTTATTTTTACACATTAGTTTGCCTCTATTTATAAAACAAAATTTAAACCACAGCCTTGAGCTCTTATGAAAATAAACTAATTGTGTCATAGAGTCGAAGAGTTCCTAGAAAAGTACAGGGAAAATAAATATCAATCACGTAGCGACTTGACAGCTGATATTCTTCACTTTTATTTTCTAAAAAATCTATAAATCTGAATCCATCTCTATCAGTCCATACTATGCTTGCCCCTCGTTTGGATGGCTTCCTTTTCTTTAAACGGTGAATAGGCTCACGTCTCACGCACAAAGAAATAGTGCGTTGATGGATCATCCAAAGGTAACATTTGCAAAAGAATTTCAGTCGGATCCGTTCGGTCAACGGAAGAGGGGGTGGAGGGACGGACACTTTCTTTTTATACAGGGTATCACAACACTGACCTATGTTTTTATTGCTTAAATATTGATCATAAGCATAACATATAATAAATTGCGAAGTTACGCAAAAAAAGGCGCAAGATTTTATGGTATCGATTGGACTTTACAAGAGATTCAATCTAACAATAAGTAATGATTCTAGCTTAATGTGGTATATACGTTGTTGTTTCAAGTGCCCTCTGGCAGTCGCGGAGCTGTGCCAGATCCTCCACATAGGACGGCGATGGGCGAAAGGGAGCAGCTTCCATTTTAATGACCCCCAGTGGGAGGAAGACCGACGCAGCTCGAAATCCCCTAATTTTGAACCAATCCCAGATGAGAGACCTAGCACCCGAAGTCGGCACCCCCAGAAGTACTGTTTGAATATGGTGGACATTAAAGCCACGAACAGATTTTACATGCACCAGCTAGGATCAGGTTACATGATTCCACAGCAGTCCAGCCGAGAAAGGGGTTCATTCTCCCAAGCACTGACCATGCCAGTGGTGCTTCACTTTCCGGTCACTGCGGGACTATAGGTAATTATAGGCATTTGCACTTTTTAATTCAGATCTGAAATGAAATCAAAATTTATTGCTCATATTATTTCTTTTGACTTGCGATTTTTTTAAAAAATCATGTACACGGACCCGTGATAAAAGTTACTGACTAGGGAGGTCATGAAGTCAGTGCTCCTTTGGACCAGTAACTAAATATTCTAAAATTTTTATCTCTGAAGCGATAAACAACGTTTCAGCCCCTCGTCATGAAAAGCCTCAGAGATATATCTTGTTTTCTGACGTAGGATTACGTTCCTCCACAATGTAACGCGAAAAACATATTTTTTTCAATGTCTTCATAGTCAATTTCAATGTCATTAATACCACCCCATTACAAAAATAATTGGATGAACTAACTGAATTAAACGGGATTTCTTTTACAAAAGCCAAATATGGGACATCATAAATGAGCAATTGCGTGAGAGTGATAAACTCTGACACAAAATTTACATTACAATAAAGTGAATTCGTAAATTTTTCGATTCTAAATAGCTTCTCTATCAGTTTTACATTTTTCACGAGATTAAAATAAATAAGATATTTTTTTCTGTCGAACCATGGAGGATTTAAATATTTCATTTGAAAATTCACGATTCCGCTTCTTTTTTTGATACGAGCATACTTTTTAAATCATTTTAGTTATGTAATGCAGGGGCGTATTCAGGGGGAAGCTGAGCCCCCCCCCCTCTCGAAGTAAAATTCTGACTACGCTAATGATGTACAGTTCTAACATTAGATTATGAAATTTAAAAGTGTAGACACTTTATTATAAGATTTTTTACGGTAATAGGGAGCAAAGTAATAGCATGTTAATAAAAGTTACATGCATATTAAATTAAAAGTATTTGCTGCATTTCATTATTCAAGGGGCGTCTCATAACTAACTAAACCATAAGTAATCCTACGTTCATATATATCGCGGTAGTTTCAACGGAAGGGACTACCTTAACAGTCTTTTCAATTTTTAACACTTTCCAATATAAGGTTGAAAAGTATTTATGATTTCGGTTTGTCTGTCTGTCCGTCCGTCCGTGCTCTAACTCTCGTAAATATGCATCTATTACTATGAAATTGATATATGTCATTTCTATGTACCCTATTGAAAATGATGTATGTGGTATTTATAATTCTTCTACAGGAGGAGCCCACTGTTGTCAGCACTTCGTTTCATTCAACACCCATTTAGAGTGTTCCCGCATATAACGTTATTTCTTTTTGGTCCCTTGAATGACGTTAAACCGGGGTTTCACTGTACATCGATGTAGAACAACTGGATAGACTGCTCAATCCTGAAAAAAGTGCAGCGTTGTCATTGCTCGATTTAGTTCGATGACAATAGCTGCACTTTTTAAGGATTAGTAAATTGTCGTGCTTCAGAAGGTTAAATAAAATCTTATAATGATTTTAAAGTATTTCTCTGTAGTAAAATGTCTTAAATATTGAGTAAAATTGAGATTGAGTAAAATGTGATTGAGTAAAATGTCTTAAATATAAACACTGACTTGAATAAATTCATTGCAGAGAACAAATAAAAATTTTGTGTCTCCATATCCCATTTAACATTCGTTCATTCATGATCTAAAAGGATAACACAGATTCACAAGCAAAAGCAGAAACAAAATGAATAAATAAATAAATAAAATACTACAGTCGAACCTCCTTAATTCCCAATGTTGGAAAAGTGCAGTCGTTGCCATCGCACTATTTAACTACCAGCAAGATGGCGGTCGATCGAATTGTCCACTGCGTGCCACAGAGCGGAAGAACATTTTTGACACAGCTGGCTGTGCGACGACGCCGGGCCATCGTGATTCTACCGGAGCCTGCTTGTGCACTCCGATGAGTCATCCAAAGAGGCCTACGGATGCTCACTCCTTGGTTCTCAACACTTAGATACGTCATCTAATCGCCGAATCTAACCAATGAGGAAACGTCCGTAGGCCTCTTTCGGAGTGCACAAGCAGGTCCGTAGAATCACGGTGGCCCCGCGGCACAGCCAGCTGTGTCAAGCATTTGTATGTTTTAAAGAATGTACGTATGTTTTAGTTTTGTGAATGTGAAATGAATTTTCATTAAATTGTCTTCCAAAATTTTGACATATCTCTACTAATTTTTTTAAATTCATTTTTTATTCGTATCATTTATTTAAGTAATGCTAAGTTTGAATCCTGAAGAGAAATTAATATCTTTTATTAAAACCCTTTTTACGTGCAAAAATGAACAAATTGTGAAAGGAACAATTTATTCTTTAAATTCTAGCAAAAATTAAATGAGTTTAAGGACTTCAAACTTTTATTTTTTAAATTTATGCCAAAAGTTTCTCTCTATTTAAAAAAAAAGTAAAGGCCGCTGTCAAGAGCTTGTTGGCCTATCTTCTCCTAAGCCGTGGGGATTTGAATTTCGAGAAACATGTCCACGTATTCGGAAAATTCCGAGGAACCTGATAAGCTGACTTAAATTTCGAAACTCGAATTATTTTAAAAGATATTAATAAAAAACGGAAACAATAAACATAATGGTTTCCAGATTTGGCATAAAATCGTTCATTCCTTCGCAACAAAGCAATTCCAAGTATGTAGAATCGCGTGAAATTCACAAACATGAAGTCGAATTACACCAATATTACGCCAAATTAAAAAGTATATGAAATAAACAACTCGGAGTGCGTTACACAAGGTTGACAATTTTCAAATAGTAAGTTCGCTTAGACAACAGGAGTTTAGAATGAGCGACTATTCGTTTTTACAAAATAGAATAACTAATTGTAAATGATTTTAAAAGTGCCATCTTGGCATTAGGAATGATCTGGCAAAATGATATCTTTCCAAGCAGGGTGAATCTAAACTTCGCGTTCCATAATGTTAGAACCCTGTATCTTGAAAATGAAAAATAATTAAAATCCAGGTTATTTTAGAGCATGTTCGGTCCAGCTGGAGCATTGGCTACCAGTAGACATATTTGGCGGCGTTAACTATGCCATTATAGCAGTTATAGTACACTTTGGATATTTGCCAGCTCGGCGAGATGATATAATTCGTGGTGCTAAATACGCCAATCTGCAAAGAATTATGTATATGAAAATGTGGATAACGGTTTTCCGGGAACCTTACATGAGCAGTAATTATAGGTTGTGAGCATGTGCAAATCGCCAAATAATGAAAAATCGCCATTGGTGGCAAGCTATCCTAGCTATTCCGTAGTTTTTATCAAAGAAAACTTATAAAGTACTGTTTTCTTAGAGCTAATTATTAACTATACATATACGCAAGTCGCCAAATTATGAAAAATCGCCATGGGTGGCAAATTCGCAAGGTGTCCAGTAGGTTTTAATTATTATTAAAAATACAGCTGAAACAGATGTTCTGATTTTATTACGTTTTAGCTCCTAATTAATATAACATTTGAATGGCAACATTAAATATCATTGTGTTTCTGAGGAGTGCAAATAATTTTTCCAGCGATTATACGCGGAGTCCGCACTCCAGGTGGAGTATAGTTCATTACCCGTACAACACGGATTCCTATAACAAAATATCTACTGTGTTATGGGGGGGGGGGGTTGTCCACTGTAGTGTGAAGTTTGAATTTTTATGGACCAAGGAATGAACATGCAAGAACCAAGCAATGTGTAGTTCAGTAACATTCTATCTGATCCAATCTTTGGGTTTTGTCTGATAAATTATGTCTTTTTTACGAATAAGCCTCATTAGGAGCCGATGCCGCATACGAAAAGCGAGCGTAGCGAGTCTAGGGGCCTTGGACCCTAGTCATGTACATAAAAGAAATGCATATAAACTCTTATTTGAAAAAATCATGGCAAATAAATAAAAAATAATGATAAAATGTCATGCCTTTAAAAAAATTAATATTTTTTTTCAGCGGTTATATACAGGGGCGTAGCCAAGGGGGGGCTAGGGGGGTCATAACCCCCCATGAGGAAATTTTTGCCATGCAAAATGTATATTCTTCATTCCCTTATCACACACATGCATGTATATATGTGAGTTGCAGTAGTCGTAACCCCCCACCATGAAAAATTTCTGGCTACGCCCCTGGTTATATATATCTTAGCTGTTATGAGAAGTGTGTCCCAAAAAGGTGGTAATGCCCACCATTTACAGATTAATGTAATTTTGTGGGTAGGCGCGGTCAGTTGGCAGATTCGCATACACATGTATTTTATGAATGTAAAATAGGATCTTTACATTAATTTCTTTTTTCATGTGAGGGGCGGTCCCCTCTTCGCCCCCCTCAATTTAATCCGTCCTAGTAAAACACTTTAATTCTTTATCTATTAGAGAAAAGTGGGCAATGTAAATTGAAAAAAGGTTCTTAAACTGTTAAAAACTGTTACTTTAACTGTTGTCATAGTGTTAAAAAAAATTTACTCTCAAAATTTTTTTTTATGTTACACGTGTTAAACTTGTACATGACTCCCCGTACGAAAAATTTCCCAGTTTGTAAAATGGATCCCATACACTAATGAGGGGATGTTCAAAATTTCAGCCTTTCATCATAAAATGTCTCGATATCTTATAGTCATAAGATGTCGAGATATCTTAAAGATGATCAGGGGCTATGCATCAATTTGAATATGAACTTTTAATGCTAGAGGGCAAGAAATGATTTTCTTGCCTAATCTATATGTACGACGCCTGAAGCGTGATCATTCGGCATGATGTTTTTTTCTTCGGGAATCCTTGAAAAGTGGTTTATGTCAGCTTATATTTATCTTCATATCTCTAAGACGCTTTATGACGAAAGACTGAAATTTTGTACATCAACTCGTTAGAGTATGAAGCACATTTTACTAACAGGAAGTTTTTTGTATGGGGGTCAGTACGATTAAAAAGTATAAATTCTTGAAAATCTACGAGATAATTTTTTTCATAATGCAGTCTTTTTTCCTACCTAATTTCGTACATTTTATCAATTTACATTGCCCATCTATCTCTAATAAAGTAAAGAATTAAAGCGGGGAGCCAACTTTTTTTGGGTGTATATTAAAGTGACATTTTATGGCGTAAAACTATGAATAAAAGTATTATTGCTCAAATTCAAATTCGCTTAGGCAAAAATAAACAAAATTATAATAACAATAGGACGAATCTTAAGATATCAGTCCTAAATTAATGTTATGATTTTTGACAACAATGTAGAATTTTCGAAATTGACTTTTATTATCTCTACGTATATTATTCTTTGTTGTTGCACTAATCCATAAAAAGTAGGATGTAAACTTTTAGATAGTTTATTTTGTAAATTATTTTCTAAAAAGTTTCCGGTGATTTTTCAACGTTAGGGAAGAGTAATTTTAAAATGTATTTGAACAAAATTAATAAAATTTAAAAACAAACTTTCTATTAAAGGACTTTTTGGGGAATTATTATCCAATAATCTGTAGAATTTTTAAGATGAGTGAAAATTTACAAGATTTTATTAGAAAAATCCTTTAAGAATTCCTTTTTTGATTTCATAATTATATTGCTTATTAACAAGTTCTCTGCCAAAACTGATAACACTCAGCTGACTCAGCAACTGATAAAGCTTTTTTTTTTCTTTGCAACTACGAATATTCTCGAAGACGTCGGAACGTATAAATAAAAAAAATTCAAACACTGAAGACAAAGTAAGTTAGGTTTAGGTTAAATTAAAACTTGCCGAGGGCTATCTACAGAAGGAGGGATGTCTTGGTGGAGCACTTTTAAAGGGCTTAAACGTGCATCATGTTGCGCCTGCAGAAAACCGCCCAAAGCTCCAGACTGTTGAATCGACAGCCGCGCGGTACGCTAGAACCCTGGACCTTCACATTTCGGCCATCTATCGTGTTCAGTGTCTTATCCACTTGGCCATTATCAGTCCGTGAAAACAACTTAAAGTGAAACAGAAAAAAAAAAGGAAAAAGACGAAAACACCAACTGTTCCATCAGCAAAATTATACGTGCATAAAATTTTAAAACTTAATTTTTATGTGCAGAGTGCAACTAATTCCTAGAGATATAGAATAAATAAATAAATTCAAGCTTTTGAAATTTTATATAAATTAAAATTAAAATTTAGAGCCCAGATTTGAAAAAAATAAAATTATCATTGCAGAATTAAAATGAGATAAAATTTTGATTCTCGGACCCTTTTTTCTCTCGGACTCAGTATTTATTTCTGTTTGATTCTAAGGAAGGGAACTACAGAGATTAACCTTATCAGCAGCGAAAAACCTCATCCATTCAATTCAAATTCACATCGGTGCGGTACTTTCAGCTCAATTTTCGTAAATCGTGTCTAGGACTGTTGTTTTTTTTTTTTTTTTTTTTTTTTTTTTTTTGTTTGCTTGTTTGTTTTTTAATGTAAGAGAGAAAATAAAATGAATCTTAGATTCAGTAAAATCTATCTATTTTAAAAAGAGAAGCTTTTATAAATTTGTCAATCCTAAAAGTTAACCAACATTCTTAAATTTACTTTTTCTATTATTTGCTATTATTATTACTTCATTCTCGTTTTTTTACATAATTAAAACAATTTTCCAATAAACTCTCATTAGGAAAAAAAAATATTGCAACAAAATTAATATAATAAAATTATGAGCTTCCGAACCCTTCCATCGCTTTTTTTTAGCAGCCTCATTATCTAAAAGGGAAAGACTGTTTTACAGGCAGAGACATGTATGTTAATCTTAAGAAAATTGTAGAAATAATATTCTACTTATGGTATCCCGTACAGAAATCTCGGCGGGAAAATCACGTTTAATTTTTTAGTTTATATTATTCAGGATTTTTAAACTTAAGATTACGTTCCTCCATAACCGTTCTATCTAAAGAATTTTTTTTTTCTTTTACAACGTTGTAAGTTATAATATTACTATATTACCAATGTGATACTAACTTCAATAAGTGGCACTAAATACAAAAGTAGGCTAACTATAACTTATTTTACGGCAGTCAAAACGCGACGTCGTAAATTAAATGTCATAATCCGATGAGATTGATCAATTTTGTTGCGAAATTTGGGACATATCAGAATAAAATCGCATTTTGCGCGATTCTAAATAGCTACTTGATTACATAGTTTGACACTTTTTATGAAACTAAAATAAATAAACTGTGTTCTTCTGGTGAACTATGGAGGACTTCAATATTTTAATTGAGCAATTCAGATTCCGCATAAAATGCTTTTAGACACGACCATGATCTTTTAGTTCTTTTGTTATGTAATGACAACATTAGACTATGAATTTTTAAATTTGAAGATCCATTACGACTATATGGATTGAAGCTCACTATACTGTACAGTGTTAATAAAAGTTTCGTGTATATTAAATTAAAAGATTTTGTTAAATTCATTATTTTTCGATAGGTATCCTACATTAACAGCCCCCAGTTGTTTTAACAGAAGCCATTAACTGAACACTTTTTTCTCCTTACTACCCCCCCCCAAAAAAAAAGAAAAAAACGGGGTGCGGTTGCGTCGTGGACACGTCCGTTTGTTTAACGTGAATACGTATACGTAACGAGTAATAAGCGCACAGTTTGAAGTCAGCCACTGCCTCTGGTGGAAAAGTATTATTAAACAGTGGTAAGTGTTTTTTCTTTGGTGGCTTCGATGAGCACAGAAACCATAGACGGTCACACGTATGTACGAATGGATTATTGATAAGCGTAGTAGTGAAGTGTGCACTAATGTGTATTCATAATAGGCAATCGCACATGATCGATGTCTATAAAGTTGGTATAGAAGAAATTACTTCCACTGGCTGAGGCGGCCCAGCTGCAGATGTACTGGCGCCGTCGTTTATCAACTCGGATGCCTTTATTCTTTTATGTTCCCTGCACCGCTTCACTCTGTCACATGGTATTTTGCGGGTATCGCTGTATTGCTTTTGAGAAGCCCTTTCCAACCGTTATCGTTATCTGTGGCTGCATTCGTAAACGACAAACTCGTTGCACGAGTTTTCGTAAGAAAACTAGAATGCGTGTGTTTAGTGCTGTCAGTGGTTATCAGTTTCCTTTGACTTTACGAACAACTTCAGTTTATTTAGTTTCGTCGCCTAGGAGACGTGTTTGTTTACAATTCGCGAATGCGTTCATTTTGCTGAGGAGAGTTTTTAGTACATACTCAATATAAAATCAACAGGATTTTTAAAAGAAAGAGTGGCCATAATTGAAGTGCACAGATCAAAATTTAGAAATTTCAACTTAAACTTC
This sequence comes from Cheiracanthium punctorium, assembly GCA_038373885.1. Classification (NCBI taxonomy): domain Eukaryota; kingdom Metazoa; phylum Arthropoda; class Arachnida; order Araneae; family Cheiracanthiidae; genus Cheiracanthium; species Cheiracanthium punctorium. Next base: position 23,168 of record JAWZYV010004217.1, read on the forward strand.
ATTTTTTCAAAAGTATTTAGCAAGAGAAGTTCAAATTTCGCTAATAACGGATTAAATCAACTTCAATCTCAACACTAAAACATGCATTTTTGAATTTACTAAAATGAAAAATACAAGAAAATGATTACCTTTGAAAAATTATGTACCTTCGTAGCATTTTCTAACGTACGCATGAATTTCCTCCTCGAAAAAATAATATTTGCAGCTTTAGAAAACGTAAAATACTTTTCACAACAACATACTTTTCCATAACAACGGACGCCATTTGAAAACAACAACAACGTGCAGCAAGTGTATCTTCTAAACAACTGAGGAAACCTTAGCAGAGATCGGTTTATTTCGTTTGAAACTAATCGCACTCAGTTTTGTATACGAACGCTCTAGTTTAAAAACTGTATGCACTCAGTTTCCTTTACGAACGCCTTAGATGGAAACTCATTGCACGAGTGTAACTCGTTTGGCGTTTACGAATGCAGCCTGTATTTTCATTTGGTTTTTCGACCAGTATAGGCCGACATTGCATTATTATTTTTATTTTATACTATATAAATTCACTATAATTGTTCCACCCTAATATTTTATACATGCAATCGATATATTGATGAGAGCTGATGATTTAAATGCAAACAAACGTTCTAGCTTTTCAGAGTCGAAATTTATACTAAACGGACATTACGTGACGCAACGAAACGACTTCGAAATGGCGACGCTTCCACCTCCGCCGCAAGCGATGCGCCACAGTTATCACTCAACCTAACGAATTCTTTGATCTTCTAGCCATCGAGTGGTGTCATTAAATTCTGGATGTAGAGGACAGATGAGTAGCTGCAACATCAATATTTCGCGATTTTTCGCCAGCAGTAAAGAAGCGCAAACAGAAGTACTGGGTACAGTGGTGCCAACTGCGTGGGTGCTCCGGGGCTCAAGCACCCGCCGAAAAAAATAAAAAACACAGAGGTGAAACACCTGCAAAATTTTAAGGCACAATTTTAGCCACTTTTCTAGAGAAAAATGTGTTAGAATTTCGGGTTATGTGTTAAAATCCGTTTTCTTAGGAAGAGGGATCTTTTATGAGGGATTTCTGCGATAAAATCAGAAATTTTCTCAGTTGTGTTTTCTTTGACTAGCGTAAGATGATGCCCAGGTACATGTAGTAGTTCAGACTAAGTAATTTAAAATACAAAAAATATTAATTTATCTTTTGTAAAAGTTTTTGCTTTCATATGCGTATTAAAAGTGTGAAGCTATGGGTGGAAATATGGAGATTTTTCTAAAAAAACATCTCTAATCCCCCCCCTCGAAAAACTCTTATTTCTGGAGCAACCACTACAGTTTCGTAAAGTCGGCTCCTCTGACTGTGTGCGAGGGGTCAGTATCACCTTCGTGATTTGCTAGAAAGCCAATCAGCAAACGGTAATTCATCACCCGCAGCATCACAGAAGGCGGAAGCACCCAAATTGTCCCAGTCTAAACTTGGCTTTATTCATTATTTTACGAAGGAAACTTTAATATGCAGCCAGGAAATAGTTTGAAACAGTTTAAAGTGTGTTTATTAGTATCTAAAGTAACTTTCTATGAGTTTCAAAAAGTCGTATATATATATAACCTATTTCACAAAGCAAAATTTTCAGTTACGCGGGGGGTCTTGAAATTCATCCTTTGCGAAGGTCAAGACTGTACTGTATATCAAGATTCGAACTTTTTCCTAGACTTTTCTTCTGTTTCATTACATAATGTGTCGATTTTAAGAAAGGAAAATCTGAAATTCTATCCGAGGTAACAAAACGAAATTCTGTACAATGACTTCCAGTTTATTTTTCATTAAATTGGGAATTAATTGAATAATTCTTTTTATAGAAAATAAAAATGGGGAGGAAATCGATGCAATTATCTTAACAGACCATTTATTTCAAACTTATTTGATTTTTGTGCAGAATATACTTTTCAAATACGAATTACTAAAAACAAATTAAACGGAAATAATAAAAACAAGTTTTTTAATATTGGGTTGGGGGGGGTCTAGACTCCAAACAACGAAACTACTTGAAAAAATTATAGAAAAGCATTGATTTTTAAAATTTGTCTTTTTAATGCTGATATTTCTTCATAAAATACAGTGGAACCTGCTCACCTTGGTAAAGAGACCACCTGTCTAAAATGAACACTTTTATGAAATTTCATTGTAACTCATAAAAAATGTATGGGGAAAATATCGTGTAAAGTGATCACTTGCAAAAACTGCATAGTGACCAGACAATCAGCCAAATTTAAGTTTTTTTACCTGTCAAATGTGACCACTTTCCACCATAAACTGCCTCTTAAATATAAAACACATTCAGATAATATAGAATGCTATATCCCTTTTCAGTTGTTTAACACAAGACTTGATCTCAACACTGATTCTCTCTTCTGTAACACTTGTTCTCAATAGATTAATAAATAAAACAAAAGAAAAAATTAAACCAATAAATTAAAAAGGAAAACTTGTTTTAGTCTAGATACTTTTATATTTCTGTTGATGCTAAAATTGATTCAGCGTTGTTTCCGGTAAGAGGTGTGGGATGCAGTTAATCAGGGGCGTAGCCAGGGGTGGGGGGGGGGTATATCGGGATATATCCCTCCCCCCGAAATTTTTGGATTAGTGGTGAAATTCCATCTATTTATACACATATAAGTTCATATCCCCTCCCGAAAATTTTTCCAGGCGCATATTCCCCCCCCCCGAAAAATTTTCCTGGCTACGCGCCTGCAGTTAATCACATATTTATAATTACTTTTGATAAAGTTAATCACACATTTATGAGTACTTCTGATTTCCAGATTTAAACAGTTTTATTTTGCATCATATTTGAGGCGTTATTTTAAGTATGAATTGCTAGGTAAAAATTAGTGGTGGGAAATCACCCGAAGAAATCGGGAAGGTTGGCAGCTATGTAAATGCAATACTCTTGCTATTTTAAATCTCAAATCTGTCAATAATGCTATTTAACTGTTTCTTAATTTACTTTGGTTTTAGCCTTTGCAATGCATTTTGTTGGCGTCTGTAGTCTGTGAATATATTTAATTTTCTTCCTTTCCCACAGGATTACAATAATTTTATCTAGGCTACAAAAACTATATTCTGATCACCCCTGTGGCAAGTCACATTTAAATTTTGCCAAACATGTATAAAGCCTAACATTTATTTTTATTTTTTCAACCTGGCAATTTATTTGGCGAGCGGCCCTTTTAGAACTTTGCTGTTACAGCACAGTGTGTTATCTAAAAATTGTGCTCTTGATGTACACTAGTGAAAATTGTATCATGAACTATATTTGTGCAAACATGAAAACAACCCAAACATTCAAACTGTACTTTAGTAATATGTCAAGCTGCAAAATGGAAATTTATATTTTTTATTCATATTTATTATTTTTTATTATTCATTGTGACCAAGAAGTATTAAAATACACATTGAAACGTAATAAGGAAGTCGCACACAATTTGTATGCAATGTGCATTTTAATGTTTCAGTATTTTACTCCCTACATTCCTCTTTTTTGTTCATGGATATTTATTGATTTTGAGATCTTGTTATAAATAAACTGTAGAGTGTTTGTGCAAGTGTTATTTGAATTTTAAGCATAAACAAATTTATTAAAGTGCTATCTTTGTAAGGTGACCAGTTTTGTCGTTCCCGAGGGTGGTCACATTAGGCAGGTTCCACTGTATATCAACATTTACATGAATTTAAAATTTACGTTTCACCAATTTTTTAAATTTTCAAGATTCTTATATACAGAATTGTATTTTGATATAAATACATAAAATAATAATAATAATATAAATTGGGTGGGGGGAGAGAACGGTCTATTCGATTCCATTGATGTTTGTTTTTCAGGCATTTTACTATCTAAAAGGAAAAGACAGTTTTACAGGCAAAGGTACAAACTCTGCAGAAAAGTGTAATTAATTAGAGTGATCAGATTCTGCATTTAGAGGAAGACGGTTAGCTTAAGAAAAAAAAAAAAAATAGCACCTTATCTCAAAGCTCGTCCATTTTGATCATCGCATCCATACCTGGCAGATTACCAATTCTTTCCTAAGATTCGGATGACGTCAATATGATGCCACAAATCAGAACGTTCGTTTAAGGCTGTAGTTCGAAGAGTGTGTGTACTCGTATTGTGTGAGGCAAACCTACCCGAGGGGTATCTGCCATGGGGAAGGGATGGCTTGGGCGGAGGGTTTTCTTTAAGGTGTATGCATTTCGAAGAAACAAAAACCTGCTTCATAATCTTGGTACACAAATTAAAATTAACTAATTGCGCCAAGGACTCGCAAAAATTTAGAATTATTTTCCATTAAGCTACACTGCGTTCTATAATTAAATAAATAAATTGTGCCTTTTACAAAATTTTTAGAAAAAATTCTGAAACATGGAATTGCACAACAAAGTTTTAGTGACATATTTTGCAAAATGTTCGATTATAGTAAGACTTTTTTTTTTTTTTTTTTTTTTTTTTAACGAACGGCGGATTAGAATCCCTGTCATAAATAAATTCAATTCGAACTCTGACTTTTGCTTCAAGGGAAAAAAAAATCCTAAACGGCTACGCACAAATCACTGAAAGCCCTGGATACTTAAATATCTGGTAAGTAACACTGTCCTAAACAAAGACAAATTACTTCTCTTGTTTTGAATGATACACCATTCATTTGTGCAGTTCACTTAAAGCTAAAATCTACAGCAAAACATGTTCTATTTATAATCCATACCAACACGAACTGATTTAACTAGTCGGGGGGCGTGCAGATACTTCTGGGGCCCTCTAAAAACATTTAATGTAGAAAGTTATTTAAATTAAAACTAATTTGAGTGTCTCTCAAATCACCCATGCATAAATATTTACTTTACATTAAAATTTTGAAAGCCAGGCCAAGTCACATTGCTCGGGTATTCTTTAGGTAAATGCATAAAATATTTCAAATGAATTAAATTCTTGTATCTTTTGAAAATACTCAAGAGTAAAAAAATAAGGTAGATCTGTTTCAGAGAAAATTCTTTTTTCTTTCTCTATATTTGTTTTCTTCTTTCTAAAATGTAAAAATTTGTGAAAGAAAACTAGCAAGAATTTTTCTTATTTTTCTAACGAGCTTATTATTAGATACCATTATCAGATACTATCAAATTTATACATAAATTGCAACTATCTTTATAAATGAGAAAATAAATGTAAATTGATTAAATTAAATTTTTTGAATAATTTTTTCATATACTAAATTCTATAAACAAACATTTTACTTCTATTTTCATTAAAAAACAGTTCTTCATTAAGTTTGAAAGATAATTTGAGTAGATATTTCAATACTACCCGGAGAGTTTGGGGCCCAGGGCACGTTCCCCATACGTCCTGCCGTAAATCAGTCTCTGCGACTTTAATCGATGAATAAAACATTTTTCTGCTAAATCTACATATTCGGTGAATAAATGTGTCTTCTGAGACCGAAAACAGAGCCAATGACTTGAAAATATTTGTGTTAACCCTTTGAGGCGCAACCCTTTCCCAATGCGGAAAAAAGGGCAGCCGTTGCCATCGCTCGACTTAACTACCAGCAAGATGGCGGACGATCGAAACGTTCATCGCGTGCTACGGATCTAGAGACCCTTTTTTGACGCAGCTGGCTGTTCGCCATCTTGCTGGAAGTTAAGTCGAGCCATGGCAGTGCTGTTAAAAATAATCGTGACATTTTTTACGGGAAATGACGTGCTAAAATGTAAAGGATTCTCGTGGAGCTATGTCACCCACAACTATTTTTATAGAAATCATAGAAATCAAATCTATTCTTCGTGACTGGCAACAGTCAAAACGTCAGAGTTTGGTGTTACCAGAGCGGGAACACTGAGCGTTAAAGGGTTAAAAAGAGGTTTCCAGTTTAAAACAGCTTACACATTCTAACATTTTGTTACATTGATAAATAGTCAAGCTGAACCGTTAAAATTTTTTCAGCTTTGTTTAATTTCCACCCAAGGTAGATTTTTTTATTTTTAATCTTATTGTAAAGGCTAATATACAGTTGTCTCCACTGAGCAGCACTTTCCTAACCCACTCATCGAACAGAAGGGAAAAAAAAAAAAGAGCTAAAACTTGAAATGTTAAATTTGTAACTAACTTTAATTAGTAGAATTTTTGCATAACGTATAATTAATACCGTATTAACCCGAATATAATGACTTTTTTTTACTGATCATTTCCCGTTAAAAATCTGTTTTCGCGCTAAATTCAAGATAGAGATAATGGATTTTTCTGATGAAAAATTTCAGCGTATTCGGGCTAATACGGTAAGGTTGCTGTGTCTTAGTAGACGTCTGCTGAGCTCTCCAACAACGATTTTCAGCAGCAAACGTCCAAAAATAGAAACAGAAAAAGAGGTAAGTGATATCTTTCGTACTCTCTATCCTCTAACAAAGAGCAGAGATGGCCACCTTTTGAGTACATGTTTACTATACTTATAGGGTGTGTTTCGGTACGAGGTACACTCTCGCAAGCTTTCGGTAGATGAGCAAATTATATATAAAAAAGTACGTATCTACCTGCAGGAAAACATGCATAATAAATTTACGGGAAAAGGAAGGAATTAAAACAATGTAATTATTGACAACATATGAGCTCAAATCAGCTACAAATAAAGACAGATATGGTATTTATTTATTCCTTACATTAATGAAAAGACTGAGTTTGCATGTACCTATGATCAAGGAATTACAATTAGGTGTATAACCTGAAAGATACAATGTCAACAATACTTTTCCTTTCAAAGACATTAATGATTATTCTAACTATTGCCCCTCAGTATGTGCCCACCATGCAGTCTAACCGGTTTCTAAATTAAGACATCACGAGCAATCGACCAAAACTGCATTCGTGATTGACTTGTTGACCACCCCTGATGCAGAGTACAGGGGAAGAAAGTTAGGGTACAATGAAACAAAATTTACTAATTTTTTTTTCCCTGTTCACAAATTTGCATGTACAAAACTAAAATTAACAGACATTTTTAACTTACTCTTATCCCCATCCAAATAAATTTTTATGAGTTTGTAAACAGGGTTGTCCGATTAGCTGCCTGGGTACTCCCCATTTTCCACCACCGGGGTGGGTTTTTTTGGGTGAAATGTTTATTTATTTATTTATTTATTTTTTTTATTAAGATAAAACTTTGATTTGCATCATTTTAAGAGAAATATCGGAATAATAATTTAATTATTGTAGAAGCATTTAATTTCTAAAAAAGTAGAATATTTTTAAGTTCTATTTCAATTCAAGATTATTTTTATCACTAATGAAACTATAAATTCTAATTCCATTCTGTTGTTTTTATGAAAAATAAAAATCTTTGTTTTCTACCAGTCGTAATACTGTTTAAAAGTTACTTTTAATTTTTGATAGTTGAAATTTGTCAAAAAATTTTCTATGACCAAACAAACAGTATTCTAATGCTAGTTGTTTAAAAAATATATAATCGTAAAAACTAAGAGCTATACAAATGCACATCAGTTATTTTTTATCGAAAGGAAAAGATGTTTATGCAAACATAATATCTAATATTTCCTCTTTAGAATATTTAGAAATAAAACAACCATCCAAATATACGATAATAATTTCTTGGCTGTAAAATAAAAGCAGGTCTGATTGCACTGTATTGCACTAAAGGAATTATAACAAATTGCAACTTAACTCTGTGTTATTCATTAACTATTTAAATATTAAAAAGAAATGTGCAGGTAGGTTTTTGACATTCATATTTTATATAGCTTCAAAGAAAATAAAATAATTTGAGAAATTGAATATAAAGTTACTGCATTATATAGCTAACATTTTCTTTCATATTTAAATCACTGGAATTTCTTTATTTTTTTACAATAAAATTATAAATAACATTAATAATATCATTTCTTAAATTACAAAATAAGACGATAAACCTTTGTCTAAAGCAATAAAAATTACGTTTATGTTTTGTTTACTATAAGTATTCAAGTAAAAGCAAAATTACAATAGTACATTAGTACAATTTTGTACATTAACTTTATTTTCCTTACATCAGAACCCAATCAAGACAACTGTGGGCCCTGGGCAGAATAAAAAAATTAGGCCCCTTGCAATAACATCCTCCTTAAAAAAAAAAAAAAAAAAAAAAAAAAAAAAAATCATTATGATTGGTTTATGCTGAAAATTTTAAATATCTTATCCCTTTCCAAACACACGTTTTGTTTTAAGTAATCTGAAATAAACGAGTATAGTTAAATGATATCAAAGAAACATTACAGCGAAATGCTATATCCCAGTTGCTAACAAGTACGGAATACAACCACTTTTTGTAAACAGTCATTTCTGTAAATATTTCTTAAAACAACAAATAATTCAAAAATTTTACTATTTTTTAACATCAAAAATACTTTTTACAAAATGTGGCTAGTTATTTTCCCACATATTGGTATGCTATATCAACTATAGAGCATTTCGAAGAATTAAAAATAAGTTTAAATTAATTTATACATAAATATAAATTTGAATTATTTTCATTGTTCATACTTTATAATTAAAAACTCATTTAATTATTGAAATTTTTTCATCCTTTGTAAATTTATTGTAAAATTATAAAAGTGCAAGATGTAACTTGTACTTTTATAATTTGACAATATGTGATTTTGGTCCCTAAAATCTGTGGGCCCTGGGCAGCTGTCCAATTTGCCCTGCCTGTAATATGGCACTGCCTTATACAGATATATTTTAATAAAAATTATTACTTATATCACCTTTTTTATGGGGGGGGGGGGGGGTAAACAGTTACATGGATAATGTAAATTTTTTTATTTTAGAAAAGAAATCTTTTCAAAAAGATATCCATATGTTTTTTGCTTTACAACATTTCTATTTGCACAGTTTTGTACATTGGATATATATATATTTAGCTTGATATATTTTAATGGTATCTCACTAAGTTTCTATTACTTATAATTTACTAAGCTAATGATTATTTATTCAAAAGAATACGCAGTAACAGTTTTTAGAAGCAAATTTATTCATTCATTTATTTTTTGGAGGACACTGCCAAGATCCCTTTGTGATTAAAACCTTAATTTTATGTTTGTCTATGGTTTGAAGTTTGCATTTTTATAGGTGCAAATTTTTGAGTTGAAGTACCAAAAATTTTTATTTTTCACAATAAAACCTGTTTTTTTTTTTTTTTCACCCTTAACACTGGGTTATAACCTGTACAGGTTGGGCTTTTTACAAAAAAAAAAAAAAAAAAAAAGGGGGGGGGGGGGTTATAACCCTGTTTGTAAATAAATTTTTCAAATGTGAAAAGCTAAAAAAAATAAATGTTTGTCAGTGTTTCATTATACCCCATATACTGGGAGCAATGAAACACTTAACACTTCAAAAGCTTAAATAAGAGTCAAAATTCAAATTTCGGTATCTATGTTTTATGTATAGTTATAATTAACATTAGTGAGACAAATATGAAATCGAAATAACAAACTTAATTAAACTGTTATAGCTTAAGATAAAAACATAATACTTTTATTAGAGATTAGCTTATGGTTTTTCATTTTGTATTAAATTCACTTAAATGAAATTCAAAAATTAGCATGTCTGCTTTCCTTTCTGTACCACCTGAAGGAACAGGAGGTGGTAGTTTGATACAATCAGAGTTTTAAAAAAAATGTATGTTCCCAAAGAATGCACAAATTTGAAGCTTGGACTTAGCTGTTAGACGTATACAGAAGTTCATACTCCGTTTATTATTTTCCCCAACAGAGTACATTTCTTTACATTTAAGTTCACCTTCCTTAACTGAAACAATCATTTAGAACAATACTGCTTGTGTCATACATGTTATGTGAGAATACCTCATAATCTGTACTGTTTGGATTATTAATTGGAGACAATCTGGACTGTCACCATCTTCAGAGTCTCATTTAAAAACAATTCCTTATTAACTTTAGGTGCTCCATGGAGATCTCAAGCGAAATATTTAATAGTAGCATCTTTATTTTAAGTGAATGCATTCCCCCGGACACAATGCAGCACCCGGGTTACAATGAAACATGCTTCATTGTACCCCAAATATAGGCTACAAACTAAATAAATTTTTACAGATTCCTAATATTTATGTTTTTTCTTCTGGCTTTGAAAGTATGAAGACCACACCATAATGATAACAATATTACAAAAATAAATTATACAGATGAGAAAACAAGGAGGTAAAACAAAATTACTTTTAGTAACGAAATTTACTTTCAATGGTGAAAATCCAATAATTTTCTATATCTCTTGTAAAAATGTGATTGTCTCCACATCACATCTCTAACCAGAATATATGTGTATATAGGTGTGCGAGTCAATTTTCTGTAATAAATCCTATTGATTTTAGATTGCATGTTTCATTGTACCTCGTGTTTCATTGTACCCCAACTTCCCCTATGAATCACTCACCCCCTAAGTCATTTTTTTAATATAAAAATGAGCTGGCATCATAAACCTGTAATATGCGGGTAGACACGTGTTTAGATTAAAAATCCTTCAAATCGGGCTGCTTACATTTCCACACAACAGCTTCATATATGAAGATTTATGTAGTGTACATTGTCCCCAACACCATGATACATATTTTTAAATACTACTACTGAAATATTTCATTACACAATTTTAATTTCGAAAGTCAAAAGTCCCCTCTCAGACAGTCATCTTCAGAAAATCAAAAGTCGGTGTGGAGCTATGTAGTTAGTATAATTCTCCAGGTACCCAGTGAAAAAAGGTCTGGAGAGAACTAAAGAACTACGGAAGCTAAAAAGAAAACAATATTTTAATGTTTCAGGCTATAGACTAGACAGGACTTCTTGGTAAAACATTCGTTTAGAATGGATATATTATCCACCAACATATCCAGATTTGCAAAACAGGCATCACAAATTCAGGCCATCCTTCAGACTTGACAAACTCCCAGAATAATGGAAATATTGACAACTTGTATTGACACACAAGGACCAATATGAACCTATTCAACTTTTTACTTTGCTTTCACTCAAATTGTTTTCAGTTCTTTAAAAATAGTTTGTTAATTAATTTTTTTTTTCCTTCCTTGATCCAATATGATGCTGTGGACTATCTGAATTGCATAGATTAAATTTTGAAATAAAATCATATGCAACACATTTTAATGCACCCTGAAAATTTTCTCCTTTCAAAAACCTTTTTATATTCAAATTTACTTTTTGAAGAGTGCAAACTACTAATTCAGTTTTTTGAATAGGTGGCCACCAAACTACGATTTGCTAATTGCCCGATTTCTCAATCTATCCAGGTCAGTAGCACAGTATCTACCAGATTATCATTTACCAATTCTCCAATTTTTATGCTAGTTTGAGTAAATCTTTCACTTAATATAGAAAATAAATAGAACTGTAATAAGCAATGTGACTAAATACATTTGAAATGTGTTTGGATTGAAAAATCAACTATTTTTGTTTGGTAAATATACAATAAAGACAGTTAAATTACTTTTAAAAAGTAAACTACGAAAATTGTGAAAAACAAGAATAAAATTGTGTGAATGTTCAAAAATAATGCTTGTTTTTAAAATTTGAAAATATCTCTGCCACAAAGGGAAAGTAATAAAATTAAATACTATCAACTAATCTACCTATAAAATAAACCACTCAAAGAAGCTGGTGTTAAATACAAATTAAAAACATTTCAAGGTACAAAAACGGTCCTCTTTCACATTAGTTAAAAACAACTGTTCAATTCTTATTTTCTTTTTAAATATCCTAAACATTTCAAGAAAATTTTAATTCTCTGATAATTCTTGGTTGGAGGTCACCCTGTTTTGCAAGGATAGGCGTGCTTTAAAGCCTAAGTAAACCCCTTAAAATTCCATAAGATGGAAAACTAAAGTTTTGGAGAAATTATCACTTCAGCTATTTTTCATATACAATTCGAATAGGTAGAATTTAGAGATAATAAGCACCGGTATTCTCTAGTTTGTGACAGGTATGTATCATCACTCTGGCAATTGAAGAATGAAGTAAAATAATTTCGATATTAAGTTTTTCTTCATGAATTAAATTATTTAATTTAACTTCTTTTAAAGTGATTTGTCAAAAGTACTCAGCACCTTATTTCTCTATACAATAATCTTCCAGCTAAGCCAACATTGATTTTTTTTTTTTTCCTTTACAGAGGTAGTTAGTTTTGCCTGAACCAAAAATTGGAGAATTAGAATGTGCACTTTCACAAAAATTTAGTAATTTTTTTTTAAATATCCATATCAATTTAATAATTGTCTCATAATATTGTCATATAATACCCATGTGTAATACTTATGCTTATAAGTATCTGACAATCTTTAACAAATCTGAACAAATTACCCAAATGTATCTTTCACCGATAAGTCAAAAGGGTATATCTGTTCAGCTGGCACTGTAAGAGACCAAAGTTTTAGAATGTTTTGACTGCTTTTTAAAACTGAATCAGCATTTTTCAAGAATGCTGATTAACCACTAATTTGGAGTAAAATTTATTTTATAACTAATAAAATCTTTAAAGTCATTCATAACAAATCTAGATAAAATGCTGGCTAATCTATCCAAAAAAGGAAGGGTCTATAGGAAAACACAGCTTCATTTTCCAAGTTACAAAAACCATTTAAAAAAATTAATTCAAAATGCAGCCTGAAAATTAAGTAGGCTACATTTTGATTTATTTAGACACTTCCTTAAATATTAAAATGAAGGGAAATGTTAAAAAGAAAAATAAACTGTGTTATAACTGCAATTTATCAATATGAATGAGACTCAACATTTAAATTAGTATTCAAATCGGATACTTTCAAAAACATTGCACTGTTAAAAAATTAAAATACTCCATTCATGGCATGCTAAAAATTTTCTGTTTTGGGTCAACATTTCCATAAGCTCTGTTAAAAGTGTTATACTATATTTTTTTATTTTTACTGTATAAGTATGCTATGTAAATTAGCCTATGTTGCTAATAGAATTTTAAAATGTGAAGAGGAGAGATAAATCCATTTGGTTAGAGCTCTACATTTATGCATTACTTTAGGGTTACAGGTCTGAAACCAAATGGATTGAGAAACAAGCAGTTTTATGCCAAATTAGTGATTTTTGTAAAATAATTAAGCCTTTCATCACTACTGCTGCCCATTAGCGGCATCCCAAAATGTTTTGTGGGAACTACAACCACCCAATGACAGCATCCACGAAAAATTCTCTAGATACTGCCATTGGCCATGAAACATTCTCTGGGTACTCCTGCTGCCTATTGGAAGCATCCCAGAATGTTCTATGGGTACTGCAGCCGCCCAATGGCAGCATCCACGAAAAGTTCTCTGGGTACTGTCGTCTAGAGATGAGTTCGGGCTCATTTTTTTTAAGCCCAAGCCCGAAATTTCAGCTAAAGATCAATAAAATTCAAAGAAGTAATTATTTAATAGAATAAAATAAATTTTGCAAATTAATTTGTGCAAATTAGAGACAAATATAGTTGCAAATTTTTAATGCACTTTCTAATTCTTTATATCTATGTTTATGAAATAATGCCGGATCTCATGACTAACTAAGCAGTATAAGCCGCCGTTCTGAAATACCCAAAGAGCTTCACGCGCCTTCTAGGCACCCGTGCCACTATTTTTACTTTCCGAACATGTACCGTGTAAGGAAAGTATTGTAATCATGATAAAATTCGACTTTTGATATATTTACAAGTTTTGAGATCTTCTGAATTCATTTATACTATTTTTATGAGATTGTGTGTGTGTGTGTGTGTGAACATGATAGCTCCTAAAGCGGGGCATTCGATTGAGCTCAAACTGGGTACATACGTCATAAACGACCGGTATTGATTTTGGTGTGTATAGGACTTAGTTTTTCTACAGGGCTACGACAAAGATTTCTTTTACATTATGGCCTATGGGGGGAAATTCTTGAAATCGACTGAGCTCAAATTGGGTATATATGTTATAAATCACCATCTTAAGACCAATGTTGACTTTGGTGTGTATAGGACTTAGTTTTTCTACAGGCCTACGACAAAGATTTCTTTTATATTATGGCATATGGGGAGAAATTCTTGAAAGTGTGCAAGCGTTTAAACGGTGCATTCAATTGAGTTTCAATTTGGTATATATGTTTGAATGATTCATCGATTAAAATTTATTTAAATGCTTGGTAATGATCTTAATCGTAAGTGTTCGGAAAGTCGAGTGCAGTCACTCCAGATTTTTTTTTATAAGTAATTTTATTTTCCATATGAATCATTTTTTAAATATCTGTTTCAAGGAGTATGTTCAATAAAATGAAAATTTTTTCCGAGCCCAAACGCAATTGTGAATTACAGAGCCCAAGCCCGGTTCGGGCCCGGGCTCGGGCTCAGGCTGTCCCCATCTCATCTCTACTGCCGTCGCCCAATCCAAATGTTCTCCAAGTACTATTTCCAATCTACCCGAAGTCTGCTTTCATGGAGAAATTATGCGAGTATGATTACCACAGCTGCAAACTACAGAATATAATTAATCACTTTACGTAAACAGTAATTTTTGTTTTAGAATATTTTTTGATCTTTTATGGATGCTGCAAAACATCTTTTTATGACTTTCACTTGTGCAGAGCGCAATCACTTTGTGGAAGACTTCCTTGCACCACAAATACATAACCACTGCCAGCTCCTCCATATTGAAAGGGTTAACCATCAAATTAGAAAACAAATTTTTTAAAAGACCAACATTTATTTAGCTACTTTTTTAGAAAAATGTGCATAACAAAATTTGATTTTCAATAACTACAAAAATTTTAGCCATAAAACTTTAATAAATCAGCATAAAACAGTGAAAAGAAGACTAGCCAAATTACGTAAATTACAACTAAAATTTCATGAATTAAACTCCCTTAAATGTGTTTTTATTTCTATCCCAAATTACATATAAGATACAGTTCCGACTAAATATGTGTCAAATAAGAAAACTGAGTGCATTAACTTCTTAAAATATTTATTTCAACCATTAATTTACAGGAAGTTTAAAAACATCCAATTGCTTCTAAAATCACATTTTACATGCAGTATAAAAATATTTTTGTATAAAAATAATCTCTTCCTGCAATTTTTAAAAAGTGCAGCAAACAATACAATCATATACAAGTCTTTACTGTACAAATAATTCTAATAAATAGTAATTTTTACAAACTAAAATATGTTAACATTTTTTTTTTAAATATTTTGATTGTGGAAATAAAATTGTAAAAATCAAACTTTTTAAGTACAGGGTAAATATGACCAGACTAAAATACACCTAAAAACAGAACAAAATTTACAAATAAAAATTTACAAAATTTTAAAATCAAGAACAATTTTTATAATTTCTTTTTTGTTCCACCAACTTGGAGAGTGAGCAAACATACTCTAAATGCTTTAATGATGATACATGAAAAGAAAGATAAAGAGTAAATGTTTTCTTAGTTTTCAAGAATTTTGTATTGTTCACAGAATTAATTGTGGAAGTCTTGATATTCATGAACATATAGATTTTAATTTGATCACTAAGTTGCACACTGTTTCGGTCAAATAATTATTTGGCAATGAAATGTTTGCATTTATTTTTTTTAAACCAAAGACAAAATAGATGATCGCTGTGAAGTTGCACTTGAGATATCAAACCAATTATTTTTTAACCAACCATTCCCTAGGCATTAACCTTATGCTGATCCAAATGTTTTTGTGCTTTTTGGATGTATATCCTATTCACCGGCATAAATCAAGCACCAATTGTACATCATTTTTGTTAAGTCCAGGTTGGAATGGTTCAATAATTTAAGAATCTTCATTAAACAGTAATAATGTGGCACAGGCTACCCCCATGGTATCATGAGTATGCAATAGCCAAGCACTGAGTATCATCAAATGCTCTAGGAAAGTTGCTTCAGTCATCTCCGCTACCATTTGTACCAGAAACAGGCAGTTGTTCACGGGGAGAAGAAATTAAGACAGGACATTTAAAGGTCTTGCCAGCAACAAGTTCCTCAAGGCCCTATAAAAGTGGTTTAAATTTGAGTAACAAGGTATTAAAAATAAAGTACTACATACAACAACAGTAAAATAAGTTTAAAATTTTGACACAATGTACTTTACAATATAACTTTTAAGACATTTTTTACTGTCAACCACTGTTAATGCATGTTTTATGGCAATAAAATTAAATTTAGAACTTAATTATAACATAGTATGAAAATTTTTTTATAACTTGTCACATAATGCTTTTCAACCCAGTTTTATAAAAACAATCTACCTTTAATATCATTCATAAAACCACATTTAAGTTTAACTATTCACATACATAAAAATCAGTTTGACGCATCAGTTCACTCATTCTGAACAATATTTACTAACAGGGCTTAATTTGCAAGGGATCACAGCTTCTATATATTTTAAAATTAATAGCCTTCATAATCGTTTCTATTCATATTAATTTATTACATTAATCATAATTAGTGACAAGCAAAAATTTATTTTTCAATAAACTGAACAATTAATCTTTTAATTTACAGTACAACAAATTAAGCATTACATTGTTTTTGTTAGAAACTGATCATCTGATTACCTGTCACAATTCTTGATGTTAGAGCAAAAATATCATTGTAATCATTTTAACTTACAAAAGAAATTCCTTATCCACACACTAACACTTTCGGCAATGCACATGTCAGCCTTCAGGTATTTCACTGATTGTTGCTCTCTTCTGTTTTCTCTAGTTATGCTTGAGAAAAGAGAAATGAGGAGAGCAACAATCGGTGAAATACTTGAAGACAGCCATGTGCATGGCCGAAAGAGCTAGGATGTGTGGATAAAGTATTTTTTTTAGTTTAAATGATTAAAGAATCCACATTTTAACCAATTTGTAAACCATTGTAATGTTAAATTTGACCATTATAAACACAAGATATTTAAATACATAAGAGAAAAGCCACAAATTACAGGCTGTTCAAACTACTAGTTTTCTTTTTCAATTAAAGATGACAAATCAAATAGTTAACCTCATTTTGACAAGGATAATTATCCAAAAGAACATAACTCAAAATCCAGAACTAACCTTTCTACGCCACAAACCCCTGAACAAATTTTTTAACCTTCCATTCTTACATTTATTGAAACTAAACTTTATAATTTGCACAGTTCCACCAGTACATTTCAATGAATTCTATTTAAAATTCAGCATGTCTTCACTATAAACAATATTACAGTAATGAAAATCATGCCCATTTCAGGAGTCTTCTCCATTTCTTTTGTTTTATGTAGAAAGCACAGTTGTGAATTTCTAATTAGGCTATATAGGCTATAGCCTAAGGCAGCAAATTTCAAGGGCTATAGAATACGCAGGACTTGTTTATCTTATAGACAGCAAATTGCTAAATCTATTTCTGAGGAAGCATGTTCTCCAAGTTTGCAGAAGAGTGATTAATTCTATGAACTGTTTTACATTTCTGAACCAACATACTTTAGATCTTTAACAGTTGCAAGTTTTGACTTTTGACAGGGCATGACTGCTTGTTGGTCTACCAACATTGTTTTAATATAAGTGACTCCCCATTATGTCTGGTTATGAAATTGGTCTAGTTTTCAGCAATGATCATCTGGACAAGTGAAAATGCACTCACCGATTATCTGGACAAGTGAAAATGCACTCAAAGGCTCAAATATTCCTCAAAAGTACTGGAGAGCTAATGAGTGATAGTAAAAAATTTTAGCTTTAACACACCAACACTTCTGAACCAACAGAAAATAACTTTATGAATACAAAACTTTGTTTCGACATGAACTAGTCAAGTTATTAAAAAGTTAAATACCTAAAATCCTTTTAAAATAGCACTTTCGGAGATATGTTACCTCCATCCTCGGTCTTACTATTGTGCACTAATCTTCTTTCGTTTAGAGTCACTTTTCAGCTTTGATCTATTAGAGCATGCATGGTACCATTAGCACCATCTGTTGCTTGAAAATGGAAGCTCTTCAAATTCTAAGCGTAATCTTGGTTTCCGTAACTGGCTAATTTTTCTATTTCTTCAAAGTTAATATTTAGGGGTCTATTTTGGGTTATTCTTGAAAGTGCAATACTTAATTTATTGTATTTGATATTGACAATATGTTCTCCTTTCTCTCTCTTATTTCCCTTTTTGTGACACCTGTATAACAGCCTGGTTCTTTAGAATCTTTGAAAGTTAAATTTATGTTAGAAATTCCTGCTGTTTCTTCTTTTTCAATTTGGTCTTTGTTGTTATGGATATGTTTGAAGATATTTTTATTAGGTGTAATTGGTATTCTGATATCTTTTCTTAGCAGTTTCGTTAGAGATCTTAATCCCTCCTGGCTTACTTTCTGTCCATCCTTAAAGTGTTCAAGTTTCTTCAGTCCATTTTCATATAGTTTCATAACAAGGTAGTTTTGATATCCTGCACATTTTCCCATTGTTTTTAATAAAATTTAATTATTCATGGAGGAGGGCTTCATTTGAGCAAGTTTTTATCACATGATTAACATATGATCTAACAGCAACAATTTTTTATTTGTAAAGCATTTTTGAATGGAAGTTAATTTCATTTTTATTGGTTTTTCTACAGACTGGTATGTATTTTATGTATAATTTTTTTATCTAGATAGTTGATAGTTTTTTCATTTTTTTTACCATGAATTTAGTGTTGGGATCTATTGTATTAATTTCATCAAGAATTTCCTCAACTTGGTTAATTCTGATAATAGCAAATATGTCATCTACGTACCACAACCATATACTTATGCTATCATGAGATTTGTTTTTAATAATTTTTGATTATTCACATTTTTCCAATCTGTAAATTCTAACATCAGATGGTGCCATCAATGATACCACACATGCTCTAATAGATCCAAGTTTGAAAGCAATTCTAAACAAAAGAAAATCTGCATAACAGCAAGACTGAGGATGAAGGTGAGGTAGTCTCCAAAAGTGCTATTTTAAAAGGATTTCAGATACTTTTAAAATGAGATTTTATATCCTTTTATATAATCAATATAGTCAAGTTATTTTTAAACTGTACAAGTTAAGAAATGTTCACTTATAATTTAAGACATGCTGAATAGATTGGATATTGACATTCATAGCATAGCTGAATGTCTTAAGTGTCAAATTATTTCTTGCAAAAATAAGAATTTATGTTCTAATTAACTTCAATAGTTTGCTATACTTTAAACTTACAATATATCATTAAAGATTATAATCACAAGCCCATTGAATAAATATCACACCTTGCATTTAGGAATGCCTCATTCAGCATTCAAATCAAATCTATACCAATAAAACTAGAATGTAGATTTAACACATTTGGCATTCAATTTAGATTGATAAAATTCGCACATAAGTTAAAATTTACAGTATATGAAAAAAAAAATCAATTTCATTTACAGTCAATGAATGTTGCACATTGACTTCAATTTCAGTAGTTTTAAGTATAAATGTATTCATAAAATGCAATTCTTTTGTCAATCTACAGCAGTAGTTAATTTACTAAAATTTACTAATAGAATAAATGCCATGATAATTTAGACAAATTATATTCAAACTCAGGCTAATATGAAACTAAAATGTTTCTTTTTATAAAAATCCTAAGATGAAGAGAAAAAATTCAATCATGGGCTGATTTTGTTAGCAACATTTTAAATATTCCAATATTAAGTTGTGTTTATGGCTACACCCTCTAAAATAAAAAACTGCTCTCAATGTAGAAACTGAAAAACTATTTCACTGTTTAACATATGCACTCAGATCAAAAAACTGCCAAGGCTTCTTTAGCTTTTATATTTAATATTTTCTCCTCAAAAGAATTAGCTGGTAGGCTAACCCTTTTCTCAGCAAGGTCCATACCAAATTTCCAAATCGTAAAACAATGCATAAAATACTGTTTTCAAACACTACCAGTACATAGCACCTTTATAAATGAACAATGATTTTACAAATAATTTAATCAAGTGTAATTATTACCTCTCCATCATAGCTCACAAGAGGTGAAATCTCACATATGCCAACAGTAACTTTTTCTTCAGTACTAGAATATTAATGCATTTTTAATACATAAATTAGCAAATAATACAATAAAATATCAACATTAAAAAATTGATAAAGGGTAGTACTATGAACATTTTTGATTACTTAAGTAGTTAAAAAGGCTAATTGTCCTTCCTTATAAGTTCACTGTTTTACAAACAAACAAGTGAAATAAAAAATATTTCTAGAATTAAAATAATTCTCTATCCATTAGTTTAAACCTTAATTTCAGTACAAATATTTTAGCACTAAATATAAAAACATAACTACACCTTCATTATGAACCCACATTGTGAGCTTAGGACAGTTTTCAAAACTGTCCAATAATAAATATTTTAAGAAAATGCAAAACAAATTTGGTTATGTCAGTATTTAACACTAGTCATTAGGGACATTTTAAACATGTTTTCTGCACATGCAAATTTCTGTAAATCATAAAAGTGCTTCTTTTATAAATTTTTAAAAAAGTGCTTTAAGATGTTTCCTTCAGCATAAGAGAAATAATTTGTTACTTCATTTTTCATTCTACTCTTAAGCATACCTTTCCATTAAAATTAACATTTAAAAAGAGATTAAAAAAATTAATGTTTGCATATCCAAATATTAAACTTTTAAAGAAAGTCAATATAGCCATTAGTACAGAGCATATAAAATTGCTAGAGAAGCTTAATATTGTTTGTAGGGCAAAATGAGATTTGCATATTTGGATAAAAATTAATCTTTGTATATAGTACTACTTCATTTAAAATAATCTATGAAAATTAATAGCTAGTTTCTTCTATCAATGAATTTGGTTTTATTTTCTTGTTTTAAACAAATTTTAGAATTTAAAAAATTGACTTAATAATTTTAAACAAAAAACTTTGAACAAAATTGATTAAAAGAACCATTTTGAAACTACAGCCTATAGAACATTCTTACTTTAAAAATGCCAGAAACAATTTTGCAATAAATAAATTGAATTTTATATTTACAAAATGCAATGTAAAAATTCATTTAAAAAAACAAATTTTACACATCCAAATTCGCATAAACAAAAGGATAATTTTACTGCAACCAATAAAAGCAAAATTCTTACTCTTTCTTTTCATCCCCAGTAACTGCATCTTTTAAGTCCCTGAAAAAAGAAAAGGCTTTCATTAAAATTTCATACATGCATTGATACTGAATTATAAAACTAAATACATACACTTTATTATATATATATATTATTAGATTATATATATATATATATTGGAAATATGACATCAAAATTAAGCAATATGGCAAGAGAAATTGTTTCATTCAAAATATTTTTTTACAGCTAGCAATTTAATTTTGTTTGGACAACATTTAAAAGGCAGCAAAAATGAGGTAGGGGGGGGAGAGAGGGAGAATAGCATTTCATGAAATTTTATTCATTAAAAATACATTTACAAAAAGTTTAATAATGTGTAATACACAATTTTGAATAACTTTTCAAGTTTCCACACACAAGGCCACCATTGAAGTGTTTACCAACCTTTTTATATCTGCGGACTGCCAAAATAAGAAAAACTTCACAGACCAGTGTCATCCAAAGCTAAACATTATATAAACATGTATCTTATTTAATAAACCAAGTATTCAAATATAATTTTTAGTTAGCATAGCATTTCCTGCCGATTATTTTTTAAAATAAATTTTATATAGCCGGTTGGCAGTAATGTCATATGGACCGGCATCTGTCTGCAGACCAGTGGTTCGGATATACTCTACAGCACAATATAATTCATCAGAAATGACTTTATACAATAAAAATTATATGAAAGGAGCAACAAGGAACAATAATATTTTATTTTTTGATGGGTTTTATTAAACTGACAGTCAATGAATTTTTTTTTTTTTAAAGGTATAAAAGAAAACATTTTCTTGTGCACATATAGTAGGTGGCCAAATTATTCAGGACAACTCAAATTCTTGTTTTATCTTGAATAAAGGAATTTCTAAAGCATACAACTTTGTTCTCATAAAATTCTTACTTGCTGTTCGCCGATGGTATCATAGTTGTTTGTTTTTAAGCGCAAATGACACGTGCATATTAAGTGTGCAAGTGGCCTAGAAGCTCATCCCCATAGAGAACATCTGGGAGTTCACCAAGGAGGCGATCTCTGAAGAACTAATCACCAAGCAACAGTTGATTCACACTCAAATTAGAATGGCATCATACCAAACTCCAACAACATAAAAATATGTATAGTGAGCATGTCCCAAATAAAAACTAATTGCATCAATAAAGGGAATAAAAAGTCAGATTATTTTCATAAGATTTTCATTGAATGTAAACAGAACTTCGTACAAAGATGAGCTGTCTGTGTTATGTTATTTTTATGATACAGTGGTGCAGGAAAGAGGGGGGGCTTAGGGACTCAAGCCCCCCCTCCCCCCAATATCCTTGGAGGAAGGGGGGGGGGGTTATCACAAATCAGCACAATATGGTTTTAAGTTCCAGAATCTGTCTAAACATACTGAGGCCCCACCTCACCCCAAACTCATTGAACTGCTGCACTCCTGTCATGATATAAATAGAATACTCTTACATAAATACCTACAAAATGTAAATTCATGTTTTTACTCAAAATATCAACTTAAGCTAGAAAATACAAAAATATGAGTACTGTCTCTAATAATATGGCCACCTACTGTAAAAAACTTGATCAAAAAACACAAGAGGGGGGGGGGGGGAATACAGAAACAAAATGTAAAATGGAAAGAACTGATAAATTAGTAGCAATGTACTAATAAAAACAATACAGCACATAAAAGATTTTAGACTAAAAATATGACCATCTAGATTTTTAAAAAAATATCCAAAAATAACCTCAAATATAATATTAAAAATAAGGGCATGCAATAAACATGTTTATAGCAAGCACCAAGTAGTTTTTCTTCTCTGGTAATATTGAAACCTTGTTTCCACAGTACCTAATTTACTGTAATGAATAACAAAGCATGTTAACAGATTTAGCTTTTACAGATAAAATGAATTTCAATTTTACATGAAAGTCAATTTACTGAATTAGAAAATATAAATTTGACAACTTGTATAAAAAGATAACAATGGAACATCAAATATAAGTTAAAAGCAAGCCAAAGCTTTAAAAAATAATTGAAAAGTGGTAAGTAAGGATAAAAGTCTAGACGTTACTAAGTAGCAAATTAATGATTAAATTCCTCAATAATCCCATAAAAATCCATTATTTTTAAAAGTATACAGATAATGCAAGTTTTACTGAAATTTAAAATCTAATGAATTCCAATTTCCATTAATTTGTATTTAATACTCACTATACAAATATGTACATGCATTTACAATAAATCATCACTTTAAATCAACAAGCATACCTTTCGTGATTTTTATGGTCAAAAATTACTTAGTTTTATAATTAGTGAGTGATATTTTGTGCATATTTTCTAAAAGTTGATTTAATAAGAGTTGTTATAGTTCAATATATCAGTCTAGAGTAAAAACTCACAAATATTCATGACCGAGCATTTTTTTTAATTACTCGTTACTAGCATACATACATAGTATAGTATGAGTAACAGAGTAATAAGTAAAACTGGCATTAGAGTTTTTTTTTATTTTAAGAAATTAAGTTTTATTCTGGTTGAATGAGCTTTCCAAGTCAAGAGGTCATTCCTAAACTGTAACTAAATTTTGTTTGATTCACTGTAGATATTTTAATATTATGCCTTTAAAAAATCCATAATTTTCACAAAATTTAAAAAAGCAACTAAGCATTTTTAGAAAAAAGTTTTAAAATTCATTCAAATTTTCCAAAAAATTCCAACATTTGTTATTTTAGTCGTTGCTGATCATATTGCTAAACTTCATTGTATACTCTTAATCCATTTTTAAGGGATGTGAGAACAAACAATCATACAATTTTCACAAAATCCCAAAATCTATAAAATATTTAGACGAGTTGCCATCTAGAGTTTAAGTCAACTTGCATCTAACATATTTCCAAACTTCATTCTATTTCCATTGCCATTTTTCAGGAATGGAGCAAACATTACTAAATTTTATTTAATTTGTTTCCGTGGTTAAAACAAAATCGAATACTTCCCCATTTTGATTAAATTTTTGCAAAATCTGAAAATCTAATTATATATTTTTTTTTAATTTGACACTTATAATTTAAGTTGTGAGTGATACTTATGTCATCAAATTTCATTTCATACACGTTAGTTGTTAGTACATGATGCACAACAAATATTTACAAATTTTGAAATGATTTTTGCAAAATCTCAGAATTAACTTTTTCCAATTTAAACATCCAATTAAGTTTGGTGACTGCCTATTATGTCCCTTAATTTCATTTCATTTGCTTTAGTCATTATTATGCAACGTCTGAATGAATATTTATGCATCTTAAAAATAATTTTTGCAAAAACCTCAAAATCTAAACAAAATTTTAAAAATCCGATGCTTATATTTTAAGTTATGCCACCAAATTTAATTTCATTAGCTTTAGTCTTTATTTCGTAATGATGGAACAAAAATTTATGCATTCTGAAACAGTTTTTGCAAAATCTCAAAATCTAATCAAAATATTCAAAAATTCTAAGTTTATAGTTTAAGCTGAGTGATCACCTATTATGTCAAATTTCATTTCATTCTCTTCAGTCATTTTTACATGATGCAGGATCAAAAAAAGCGTCATGGACAGAATGACATGCAAACTTTTTTTGATGTTTGTATTGGATTCCCAAGTGCTTGAAATGGATAGAAGTCGCAAAATTTTGTCAATTAAGTAATGTACAAACAAAAGTCTAATTTTATTTACATAGATATATATCAATTATTTCAAACTAGAATATAAAACCCATTAAGGGGGCAATTACAACAGAAACTGACAAAAATATGTTTACACTCAATATATTAAATCTTTGTCCACTTAAAATAAATAACTTCATATTCTATTTATTATATACTGAAATTGGAAAAGCAAGCTCTTCTGAAAATGTGTGAATCTTTGCATGTGCTTGTGGAAACTTTTCGCATTTGAAAGATTTCATTTTGTTAAGAGTAACCCCACTTATATTAATGCTTAGTACACAGGAAATCATTTTTGTGAAAAAAGGTTATGGGTAATAGTTTAAAAAAAAATAATAAATAAATAAATAAAACTATTTCAAACGAATGAAACGACAGCGAAAGGCTGGCTGACCAGCTAACTGTTTGATTCTATGACTTGCATTATTATCATCGAGCAATGTTATTTTTTCACAAAGTGACAAAAATGGTCTTGCTGGATGTCAGTAATTCTTACTGGGAAACAAAAGCATCATGCAATTCCTATGCTAAAATATGCACTGATTTATGAATTGGAAAAAGAGAGAAATTCAAAAAGAGCATAAGCTTTTAAATTACTTATCCGGAAGAAAGCAGTGTGATAATATGAATGAAACATGCTGTGTGTGTAGAAAAAGGAAAAATCTTTAAACTGTAAGAATACACCATAACAATTTTTTATACAATTTTTTTTTTTTTTTCCCCACACACATCTTTATTATTAAGTGAAGAAAACTGAACATAATAATGATGTTCAATACAAGCTCAAACTTAAAAAAAAGAGCTTTCAGTATATTTTTGACACATTTATGAATTAGTAAAACTATGACAATTTTTTAATATAAAAAAGGTCATTTGAAGAGGAAATTTATACATCCTTCATTGAACAGCATAACAGAATGAGAGGAAGTTTTCTGTTTCATCAGAGCATTTGAATCAAGCCCTACAAATGATTTAACAATAAGAGCTTAGGACTTAAAATTTGAACTGGTGTTTCTATCTGTACTGGTCTTATATAGCTATAAGCATTTGACCTTCTCCATGTGAATGTTATTTGATTTTAGTGATACTTGTTTGCACAATATTTCAAGCTTTTAAAATTAGTGCTGATTAAAAATACTAAAAATTTTATTGAAAGTTTGAATAAAATTAGAGTCCACTGAATTAGCCATGGATTTAACTAATTTATTATAATGCATTTTGCACATATTAAAGTTTCAAATTTGATGAAACTTAACTATTCTATAGAGGAACAGATCACTTCTCTCCAGGGAGTTATATATTTTTTAGATGAAATGGGAAATGCTAGTTTCTAAAAAGAAATTTGTGAACAGAAGGGGGATTTTACAAAAGAGCATATCTAATGGGCATGAAAAATCTCATTTTTGCAAACTATCTTGCCACACTCAGAATAAGTATTTAATGCCATGACGCTGGGCTCAAATGGTTAAGAACAGTTTTCAATGCATAAACCACATTTTTGAAGATTATATACAAGCTTTCTAAAAAGTACAATTATATAAACTTACACTGATACAAAAGTATCAGATTTTTCATCTGCAAACTGTCCCCCAGCTGCTTTAATATATTGTCTGTGTAAGGCATACAAAGAATGTCTGGCTGTAGTAGGCGTATCTTTTGGACAGTCATCAGAATTTTTCAAAGGTGAAAATTCTTCCTCTCTATGAACTTCCCATGCAGCAAATTTACTAGAACAAAAATTAAAATATTAATTTGGAAATGCATTTGCTTCCAATAGAACAATAACATGTCATTAATTTAAACATTACAATGTTTAATGTTTTTGAAAAATTATTAATGTTTTGAAGTGTAAGAACTGAGAATTTGTTTCATTTTTTAAAACACATAAAAACAGATATTTTCAGTAAAGTCATAAAATGAAATATTTTACCCATTAATTTAAGTGTGAAATCACAGTATCACTGAAAATATGAAACTTTAAAAATAAAATATCACCAAAATTCAGATTAACAACAAAAAATGACATTTCAATTTATCTGCATATTATATTATACATGTGCTACTGTATTCCTTTGGAAATTTGAAATTTTGTTACATCATATCAATATCAAGCCTTTTTATGAGCAATACTAACTTTTACCCCTAGGCCTTCCCCGGATTTTTTCTGGCTACATGACTACTCTGCACTGTTTGATTGTGTTTTCGATGGTCATTCATATTGAATATAATAACTTAGAGCAAGCCATGTTCAAACAAAAACAGATACGCACACACACCATTCAAGAAGACATAAGGCCTTATTACACGAAGGAATTTTCGTGTGATTTGGTTGCTGCAACCAGTTGCAGAAACCTCTTTCCTGGAAATTTCCCTCGGTTACCTAGGGAACAGTTAGCTCCAACCTTTTCGTTCAGAGGCGAAAAAATTGCAAGTTGCAGGAAATCCAGCCGATCGTAGTGCTTCTTATTTCTACGTCACAACACAAGAAGGCGGAAGAATCAGCATCAGCCATAATGTTCGTAGTGAAAAGGATGAGCGTGAGCAAAAACAAAATGTTCGTGAAATAAAATATCGACATGGAAATTGATTTGATTGACGAAAAGAAAAATAAATATCAATCCGATCTGAAGATACACGAGGTATAAGCAACCAACGATATGCTATTTATAATTACCTGCTCTAGCAACTGCCAATTCGGTGAATCTCTGACGTTTGTGAACACAGCAGGGTTTGTTTACTATGGCAACCTTGCGTGCTCATCTGGGCTCCCTGACTTGCCGGAATGAAATGCAGCAATTGGTTTCTGCAACCAAAATTGCTCTAAATTTTGTCCGTGTAATAAGGCCTTTAAACTACATAGGTTTTACAATCAAGATGCAATAATGATAGCATTTCATAAATTTTGTCAAAAGAAATGGTTAGAGTTTATACCATTTGTTTTTATAGATCATCCAGAACTATTCTGGCCAGAAGACAGCATAAATTTTGTAATAAAAATGCCAGAGGAAAAAATAAAGATTGATATTGCAAAAATGATTTTCTTCTCAAAGTTTCCTTTTAAGACAGTAAGAATTCAAATTACAACTATTTAAAACTAAATAAAAGAATTCACCAAATTAGAACTATTCAATAGGATAACTTAACCCTAGAATGCTACACTTTGAAAATTTTACTGGACTGATAACAATTTGTTTTCCAGATGAAGTGTGCATAAGCATTGTTAACCCTTAAATGCCTGAAATTTTAAAAATAAATTTTAAAACACTTTTTGGCTTTCAAAGTAAATTATGGGGAAAATACTTTTAAAAATCCATCATATTTTATTTTAGGTATGGTTTACAGCTAAAAAACAGTTTGTTGCCAATCGGTAACACTAGGCTTTAGTTGAAAAAATACTTCTGGATAAAATTTTGTAATATCAAACTCATGAATTTTAAAAACTATGATAAAGAATTTCCACAAAGTACTTTAAAATTAATTCTTATTACAAATACAAAAGTTTATTGCAAAACATTGCAAAAATCAATGTGAAATAGTTTTTTTTATGATACTTGACCAGTGGCAGATTAATGCAGGGGGGGGGGGGGTAGTTAGAAGATTGACATACACATACATTTTATGGAAGTAAAATAGGATCTTTTACATTAATTTCTTTTTTTTTTCACCCCCCCCCCTACCTTTAATCCACCCTTGTACTTGGCAGTATGATTACCAACTGCTTTGTTAAAGAATTGAATTGAAATGTTTGAAACAGTTATTTCTTTTTAAAACACAGTCCAGCACATTATTCCCTTTTTGTTACTGTGTATCCTTTGCAGTTTAGTAATTTCTAGAGAATAATTTGTAGAAAAAATATTTTATACAATAAGAAATAAATAAACTACAAAATATAAGTGGTTTAATTCAAATTTAAGTCAAATATTCAGTCAATCTTAATTATTCCTCATAATCAAAAACCAAAACTGCCTACTGTTCTCCAGGCTTAGTAGAACTTTATGCCTATTGTTGCCAATAGGCAATGCACACAAAAGTCTGCCTATAACAAATATTTTACAGTGTAATATCCAAATGCAGTTATAAAATTTAACTACATACTTTACTTTTTAGCATAAAAATTTTACTTGATCACTACAGAACAAAATAGGATATTGGCTTCGAAACAAAACAAAAAGCACGTGTAGCTACAATTGAAAAATTACATGTATCTTTACTCTTAAACAGCACTATTGCTGCAACCTTTGTGTTGAAAATTGATTTAATGTTATTTTCAGTATTTTATTGGCAACATTAGGCATTAGAGTTTCAATATTATTCTACTAGTACTGTAGAAGGCCAATTTGGGTATGTTGCCAAAAGGCAACACATGGCTTTTAAGGGTTAAAACCACTTTAATAACAGATTAGAATAAAATCATTATCAACAGTATCCGTGATGCCGGCATTACATACTGTTTTTTGGCACTTGTATATAACCTCTGTCCTGTATTTTACATGGTGCAAGTTACATACAGACCCCCCCCCCCCCACACACACACACACATCTGTTCAAAGCATTTCAGTTCTTTGTGGTTTCTGACCACAGAATAGCTCCTCCTATTCAATATGTTAAAAAGAATTTCTTCTGCAGCTGCTAACTTTGGGAGAGGCTATCAATTTTTACTAATGCCAGCAGATTCTCATGATCAGATATAAACGACTTTCTTTTTGTCACGTTTTGGTAACCTTTTTAAATTTCTACACCACATTATTTTATTCTTAACCTCTCCTGATGTGTGCGCCTTTTTTTGTTTGTTGGCCCATTTTGTTAGCGCTATGTCGTCGTGCATGTAGGCTCAGTCTAATTCCTTTACTCCAAAATGAACTTCACTTCAGCTCAGGTTTTAGCAACTGGTAGGCTGCATAAATTCAGCAGTCCATACCAGCCTCCTTGCCATCCAATGGCTTTGTATTGAAGAACAGTAAATTTTTACAAACTGTTCTTCAAGATAGTCTGTTGATATCTTATTTGCTGTAAATGCAACCGAAAAAATGGAAATATTACATCATCTTTTAATCCTTGTCTACCTCCTGTACAACCCAGGGAATTGCACATAATCTGCATCATAGTATAAACAATTCTCGATCATCAAGTAAGCAACTAACTATAATTCATTTTCAAAGCAATATCTTATCAAATAATATCAGGTTAACATGAGAAAGTACAGTCCAAGTGACAAATGGTATTATATTCATTGTAGGGTTAAGAAGGAAAAAAATAGAAACATGTTTTTTGATAAACACATGCATGCAGGCATAATAAATTTCCTAGCAAGCTCCCTTTTAATTCACTGAAATTTCTTTCGATGTGTACAGTGTTTAGGTCCTTTTGCTATGTGATACCTGCCACTTGAAACTCAAATTGGTTTAGTAAATTCCTATTTAAACAAACAATTTAGGTTAGAACATAATTTCATAAAAGTGGACACAAGTCACAAAGCATATAAATGTAACAGCTTGCATTGACACTTAAGTAATTATAAATTGGAAATAACCATTTCTTCAAAAAAAAAAAAATTAGATGAACAATCCAAAATTTTCAAGGAAGAAAACCAGAGCATTGGAAAAAAATATATACTATATCAATATTTTATTTTTCACTAGTCTTTCAAAAAGACGCCCCTTCCTCGCCTTCCCTCAAAGGAAAAAAAAAAGATTAAGAAATCTTCTGAAGTTGCACAAACTCAGGCGATTCTTCTTTTCATATAGTAAGTACCTCCATATCCCACCCTACTGGATCTGCCAATGCTGGCAATCCCCAGTACACACCAAATATGTTAATTAACAAAAATTGCTTTATGAAAGATAACTATTCAATCACTAAATAGAGACAAGTACCATCAAACAAATCCTTTTTTCTCAATTAGGATATTTTTCAAACATTGAATTCTACTTACTCAGAAAATACAAAAACGTCGAACACAAATTTTTCCAATTTGATTCCATTAGGCTTCAAAGGTTTCACTGTTTTACCATCTTCTCCAGCATAAGGAATCTTCTTCCTTGCAACGTGGTGCCTTAGCCTCTTATCACCACTGAAACAGAGAAGTAAAAGAATATAAAATAAACATAAACAGAAAAAAAATCAGACACCAATCAAAAAGTTACAAAACAAATTTATCAGCCAAATCAGTCCATGAATTACAATTTCCAAGTGTTTAGCCAAACTTAAATATTTTTTTCCAAATCGTTGGAGAAAATAGGTTATGAGGTTTTTTTGTAAAGTATATCAGATTAATCATCAGATCCTATTAGTGGAAGACAATAGTGGCTCCATGGTAGCACGCTATCATCACTGCTTTCAAGGAACGAGATGAGATGGCAATTCTACAAGTGGGCTCGCATCAAAAACCAAATGGAAGTTTTTTTTTTATGTTTTCCAGAATTTGATTCCCAAATAAATGTACAGTAGTTTTTTTGGGGAAATTATAGACCTGCCAGGAGGCATGCACAGGAAAAATGTTTTGAATTCAACAAAATTTTGTCTTCAAAAAACATTTAGTAGACATTATTAAATTTGGATTAGCTAAGTATTTCACTGAATCTACCAAATACGATTGAAAATTTGTTCCATTGAATGAAACTCTTAGGGTTAAAAAATAATGGCAACAAAATTTTCTTAAATGTCTTAGAGCTTTTTTTTTTATTATTATTACCCACACAGAAAAAATGTTTTGTTGTATTCAAGTTGTGATTTGCACTTTTCCACAATCAGGCCTGGACAGGCTGGGTCAGCTGGACGGCAATCATTGAGGGCCCTGGAGAGGCTCCATAAATAGATATACTACTTTATAATTAGAGTAATTTGATATATATATATATATATACATACATACATATACAGGGTAATTCTAATTAAAGTTCCACTTTAAAACAATCAGGAAAGGAAAAACTACTGGACCAAATGTTATCAAACTTGGTAATTGTGTAAAGGTGGTGAGGGGATTTATTATCGCCGAAAAAGTTCAAAAATTCAACACCGGGGGCAAGGATGTATTAAACGGGGATTGAGGTGGGGGGTCCAGGCATCAACCTCCTCTCCCCCACGAAATTTTGATTTTTGTTACTAAAATGATAATGATATAGCGCCCTTTTGAGAAAAATACTGCCTTTTTTTTTACTGTTTTGAGCCCCTCCAAAATGTTCTTCATTGGAGGGAGGGGGGGGGGGGGTAAAGGTTCCCCTTAAATACATTGTTTCCCCTGATGTTGAATTTTTGAGCTTTTCTCAGCAGATAATAAATCCCCTCAGCACCTTTACACAATTACCAAGTTTGATAACATTTGGTCCAGCAGTTTTCCTTTTCAGATCATTTTAAAGTGGAACTTTAATTATAATCACCCTGTATATCAGAGTAATTGGATTATTCCGTTATATCCCAGTAATCTTACGTCTTCACACAGTGGCACAGCGGAAGACCCTAGTAATCCCACTACCCACTGCATTTTTCTAAGCTTCATTTTTTGGCCTAAATCTGCACTTTGCAGGCCCCAAGTGCTCATGCAATAATCAGGACTTGAGTCCAGTTGTCGGTTTTGTGATGCAAGTTAAGTCCTATCATTTTTGGGTCCTGCTAGTAAAAGTGATAGTATTTATTTAATAAAGTTTCACAATGTTATTTTGTATAAAAGTGATTTCTTTTCTTCTGATTTTGCTCGTGTGAAAATCATTTTTTAAAGAGTAAATAAGAAATTTCAAAATTAACCAATTCTAGTAATCTTAAACTTCAGCTCTTTTAATATGAAACTGAATACATTCATATTGTACTTTGGTCATTTTTAAGTAACAATTTTATGTAGTTTGGACATAAAATAGTTACCAAAATGATAAGGTAAAATTACATTATAAAAAGAGTATCGGTAAGAAATGACAGTGCAATTTTAATGTAGCACAAGGCTTGAAAAAAAAAAAGTGGGGCCTGTCTGATTCTGGGTCCAAGGCCCACAATCAAAGACATGATCAAATCATCCCATGTGGTGGGCCCACGCCTTAATCACAAATCTAGTTATGACTAAATCCTGAGAATATCCGAGTAGCTTGCATTAATGCAACAGCATCCATACCTGCCAATTTGGTGTAGAAAATCGACCATGAAAAAGTGGTTACATATATTTCCAGCATTGAACGTAAGCCTGCCATCGGGGTTCTTCATTCGAGCTGTTTCGTCGGGGAGTTCACTGTACTCGACGACTTGGAATTTTCCGCCAACACGGCACACAACACCAACTGCCTCTGTGGGGACGACCTTCTCCACCACCTGCAAAAGAAATGGTTTAGGGTGTTAAAATTTGGGGATAGTGAGGCTGCATAGGGTTTGCAAGCACACCCAAGGTCTAATGTATGCCAAACGGGCCCCGGTGATTTGAAAGAAAACTGGCTCTTAAGCAGGAAAAAATAGGTAAAACACCATCCTGATCCCAACTAAAAAAAATTATATCACAATACAACAAAGAAAGCAGCTCATTATAACAAAATGCTATGTTCAGACATTCTTATACCTGCTCCCTCTCTAAAAACATTCTTTTAGCAGTTTTGGCCAAAGAAGATGCTATTTCACAACCACAAAAGAGTTAAAAGCAAACACTTCACTTTTAAAAAATACTCCTTTTCATACACAGAGTAAAAAATTGAAGTAGTTTTTCATCAAAAGAAAAACTAAACGGCATTTCCAAGGTGCTAAACTTATCAACAGCAAAATCACATATTTTAGCCAGCAAAGTTTTTTTTTTTTTTTTTTTTAAATTCAAGAGGGCATACCTTTTCTTTCAGCAATTCCATTCCATTCTGGTGGGGAAAAAAAAATTTACATAAATATATAATAAATGTCAAGCTCATCATTTGACTTATCTGTAGTTGATTCATCGTATCTTATTTGGGCCAATAGAACACATTCCAGAACCCTCAGAAGTGAGAAATTTAAAAGCATACGGGGGTCTAGCAAAAATAAATTCATAGAAATGTACCTTAGCAGCACAGTTGGCATCTTTGCTAATACAATAACCAATGAAGACAGGATCAGCCATCTTGACCAGAATATTGTCCACACAGTAGACATGCACATACTTGATGCCTCGCTTTGTCATGTCCTCCAAAATTCCTCGCTGGCGAAGGGCACGAAACAGCCCACCATTGCCGTCTGAAAAGATAGTAAAACATATTTTAACAAAATAGCACACTGCATGGCCAGCGACCAGGGGCAGCATTTCAACACTTCATTTGGTGATGTGAAATTTGATAGATTAAAATCCTCAATATGAAATAAATAAAATGTTTGTCAAATTTCGGGTGCGACTACAACCCCTCACACCCCCTTTTTGCAGATCTTGCCAGTGATGGATACTTAACCCTTTGAGGCGCAATCCTTTCCCAATGCTGCAAAAAGGGCAGCCATTGCTATCGCTCGACTTAACTACCAGCAAGATGGCGGACGATCGAAACGCTTATCATGTGCCACAGATCTAGAGACCCTTTTTTGACGACAGCCAGCTGCATCAAAAAAGGGTCTAGATCTGTGGCACGCGATGAACGTTTCGATCGTCTGCCATCTTGCTGGTAGTTAAGTTGAGCGATGGCAACGGCTGCCCTTTTTTCAGCATTGGGCAATCTATCCAGCTGTTCGTGCATTCTTCCATTTTTCAGCAGATGTCAGTGCTGTTTAAAATAATCATGACAATTTTTTTTACGGGAAATGATGTGCTCAAAAGTAAAGGACTCTCATGGAGCTATGTCGCCCGCAACAATTTTTATAGAAATCAAATCTATTCTTCGTGACTGGCAACAGTCAAAACGTCGGAGTTTGGTGTTCTCAGAGCGGAAACACTGCACGTTAAAGGATTAAAAGTTTCAAGGTGATAGGTTTAGCGAAGGACTTTATAATGTACACACAGAATTTTTGTTTGTTTAGTCAATTTTAATCTTAGACCCAGGTTTTTCTCAGTTATCATTGAAAAGATGCAAAGATTCCTCTTGTATGCTCCCAGCTCTGATGGAGCCCAGTCTTGTGCAATTAGAAGAATTGGAGGGGAAAGCATGCTTAAGTGCTTTAACTCTCCAATGATGAGAGTGAATAGTTTAAACCCGAGTTCAGAAGGTGTGTTGAACTAACCCTTTCCCCAATGCATGCATCCAATTCCCACAGTTACTTTAATCTATAAGAATTTCATTCCTTATTTGATCATATTAATGGTGAACGAATAATTACGTATTTTGTCGGCATGTTGTAATATTCCCTATTTTAGAAAAAACAAAATTATTCACTTAATTTAAAATTTAGCTGTGATGTGATGATTACTTGCTCGGTTTACAGTATGGAATTCCTGCACAGGAGTAGCCAAAACTTCACAGGCTAAAAGTTTACTGTCAATTTCACTGTTTGCACTCGTGTATTGAGAATTTTAATTCAGCCCACTAACAGCTGCTTCATGAATGTTATTTATCATTCCACTTCATGTAGATATTTTGTCATCTAACTAATAATTAGTAAAAAAACATTTGTTACTTTATATACATGTAATATTAAGGACTGCTTAGCATTTTAAATTAAATAATAAGGTCCATTTAATTATGACAATTGTTTCTACAGTGGTTACTTTGAGTAAGTTAATATCCATTCCCATAAAGTTCTACACAAAAAAAGGGGAGGAATAAGAGGGGCTGAAGCATTTATACCCTGGCACCGAAGCATGTAAATCTGTTGTTAGTTGCAAGTCAAAGCACAAGAGAATGCTATAAGAAAGTTACCTGGGGCTTTGGCTATTTTCCAAGGAGTTTCCAATATGATTTTGCCCTCTTCTGTGAGGCAGGGTAGCATGTACTGCTCAAAAACTCTGAGGTTCTGCTTCTGAAGCCCAAAATAGCTGTACTTTTCAAAGAACTCTAACGTAGGCTCCATCGTATGTTCACTAGTCATAATGTACCTAAAATTGGGAGATATCAACACATGTAAAAACTATTATGTGCTCAGATCAGAGTTCCCTCAAAGTTCTGGCTCAACAGCAAGTCTGAGATTTTGCAAAATTGCCATAAACTGTCAAAGTTTAAAAGGACTTTAAAATTTTAAATATTTGAACATTTTACGATAGTTTTTCAAAGGAAAAAATTATAAACTTTAACAATTACAGCTTTGAAGCCAGGACTTGAACAATCACTGTCTAATACTGCTGTGCTAAAACACCAGCTCTACAAATTATAAGCTAATCATTGTATCTGATAGACCACCAAATGATTTTGTAAGACAGCAGTCGAATACAAATCTGTGGTTTTCTCAACTTTAGTGAACACAGAAAATTCAAAAGCCTTTATAAGTTGAGTCTTTCTCCAATAGTCATCTTACCCTTACTTGACAATTCACAAAGCAAAAATCAAATATTCACCATTGTCACCAATAATAAAATTTAAAATGTTTTGTAACATCACCTTTAAGATTCTCAGACAGCAGAGAGACTTAAAATTTGAACTCTAAGAACAAAAGTGTTTTACCGCATTCAACTGACTGTGTGCATGTATTCCGCCTTAAATGTTGCTATTGTTATAAGTAATATAAAGAACACTCATGTTTTTATTTCCTTCGAATACAGAAATTTTGTGGAAAATAACAAATTTGCATTCTGGTAACTGTTAGGAATTGTTTCGCTATAAACAATACATATAAGTGGATTTCGTTGAACTATTACAAACCAACATTCAGTAAAAAAATTTTTAATTCCAATAAGGTTCTGCACTTTTTTTTTCTGTACATATATCAACTTCTATACTGTCAGAATTGTAGCAGGTATCAACTAGTATTGTTTAAAAGATCTCACCAGGGTATAGTTCCTTTCTTCCCAGTCAGTTGTTCTGCAAGCTCTTCGAGTTTACGAAGCCTCTCGCCTTGCAACTGGTACAACGTTTTTTGGGAAGGCAAGCCTACATCGTACATGCCTTTTGGATAATTCACACCCAATCGCGTACCTTGACCACCAGCCAGCAGAAGAGCCGCTACATGTCCTTCTGCTATTTCGTGAAGTCCTGTAAAAGAAAACAACATGCATAAGCAATACTGCAAATCAAAGAAACCAGCAAATACTTAAAAATTACAGAGTAATGTAGTTTTTAATCAGTAAAAAAATTGAATCATAGAACTAAGGCAAATAGGTAAGTAGAAAAGATGGCTGGGTTTGGTTGTTTATTGTTTAATGGAGCTAGGTCCAAAAAAGGATATAAAACCTTAGACAAGAGTTAGTGAATTAAGTTATTAGAGGCATCTCAACTCTCAATTATAGAGTCCATACACAAAAGAGAAAAAGAAAACAAATCGTAATTTATAAGTGGTTGGTAAAAAAGCCAGTTACACTCAGAAGGGGAAAAAGAAGGATGCTAAATGAATTAAAGTTATTTGGGGGGGGGGGGGAAGAAAATTTTAAAATATGATTGGATGTGAGCAGGGGTTTAGCTTGAGGGAGGGGGGGGCGATATCAGAATATATCAATCCTCACCCAAAATCTTCAGTTAGCATAAGCTGCAACTCGTGCAGAAATTTCATTTACTAAATTTGTGACATGATTTATTTCATATACCCCCCCCCCCCCCACCCAATCCCCAGAATATTTTCTTGACTATGCCCCTGGGTGCGTGTGTAATAACACAAAAACAAATTGGTACACAGGATCTCCCACACTTAAGATGTTAATAAATATTGTGAATATGAACAATATGAAATTTTGTCAATAAAGCAGACTTGTTGAGAACAGGTCAAGAAAAAAAAACTGAGATGTGTGACGATTGTTATTTTATTCAATAGTGTTTTCTTTAAATTCACCACTCCTCAACCCAATCTTTTTAAGCTATTTTCCATCATTTTTAACTTGAGTAAAATAAATCCCAATATGCCCTAAACTTATCTTATTTTCATCAAAAATTTGAGCAACACATCTATCGAAAGTTTTTCTATCCAGAGAATTTAAGCCAAGAGTCATGGAAAACTTCTCCATGGCTGAATGGCCTTTGCCAATACTTAAAAATGCTTCAACCATACTTTTGTTTATTTCAAATCTTTTGTGCTCCGACAGACGCAGGCACGAAAATCTTATGCCGTAGCATGTTTTGCATGACATGCAGCTTTAATTCAGTTAGTCTGAATAACTAAATGAGCCATTACTTTCAACATTTAGTTCATTCCTTCTACATTTTTGGCAAGACAAATTTTTTAATAGTTCACTCCACCTGCTGCCATGAACAATAGTGAAAGCAGGACTGATTGGTGGCAGAACATTCAGATTCAAAATAGTTGAATTTTTCAGAGAGTCTACTCACATTTATTGGTGAAAGAATTTAGTTTGGTTAATTCCTACTTTAGGGTGCTTCTTGGCATGCTTACAAAAATTGCCAATTTGGCGTGTTTTCCTGTTTGTCTCTGGGAGCTGAAAAGCTCCCAAAGACACTACGAGAGAATGCACCCAAATTAGCGATAAATACACAAATTAAGCAAATTGAAAAGCATAAATATTAGTTTTAAACAAAAAAAAATTGTACTTACATGACTAGTTGAACAACTGTTTATTTTATTTAAATCATATTCATTGTCTCACAAGTCGTAGTGGGTTTTTTTTATGTTTGTGGATATGATTTAAGAAAGGATTTTCTGTAATCTAAAACGAATTTTCTAAAATCTAAACACTAAACCATAAATCTAAAATCTTAACACTAATCATAAACCATTTAAGTAATTTTCTAAAATCTAAAACAGATTTTCTGAACTCTAAAATTTTTCTTTTTGCCGCAATCATGCATTCTTTCGTAACCCATTCAAGAAGAGATTTTCGGAAATCTAAAATGAATTTTCATAAATCTAATGCTAAAATTTTTCATTTAGCCACAACCATACACCACGTAATTTAGAAGAGCACGCTTACCTTCTCTCAAAAAGGATCTAATACATAGTGAGAAACTGAGGATTAAATCCCCCCCCACACACACACACAATTAACGGACAAGAATTAATTTATTTAAAAAAACGGATCCGAAAAATACGATTACAAGGAGCCGAAAACTTTGTGGTTAACTCCTCAGAGTTCCCAGAAGAAATGGCTTTTGGAAAGCAATAACATATTCAAACAAACCGCTGCACAGTGGTGCAGGAGCACTCTAAACCTGGCAAAAAATTTAAAAAATAAACGGTATGTAAACATTTTTCTGAATAACCATTCAACAGACCACTAACTCAAGAAGAATAAATTGTGTTCTTATTTCAACAAACTTACCCTCCAACAAGCACAGAGGCTCCGTTTAGCGAATTTTTGTTGAGAACACATGTGCATTGTTTCACTGTTTTTCAAAGTGTTTTTAGTGGTGTGTTTTAGCCATAAATGTCATACAATTAAATTATTATGCTATGGAAGCTTCAAGTTCAGGTACATAGGTATAGTCTAGTACTAATAATTTTGTATTTAAGTGTAATTAATAGAAATATGTTGAGAAAGAATGACCAGTGCAATTTTAGAAATTAAAATAATATTTCAAAAGATTAATATTATTAGTTATGTTCCAAAGCAGTCCCAGCATCCTTTCTTGTTTTTAGAAAGTGATTCCATCAACCTTTCAAGTTATTAGGCAAGTTGGAGTGTATAGGCTGATTAATTTTATTTTACACCAACTATGCGAAAAATTCCAGAGCTGGGATTCGAACCCAGGTTCAAAACAATTGTTTTATCTGTTCTATCTGTGATTTGCAGAGGAAGATGATAAATGCCAATGGTTCTAATGCGAGAAATTTCATCTGGTAATCGTCCTAGAGTAGCTCAGTGGTAGAGCACCTGCATGTTATGCGGCAGTCCTGGGTTCGAATCCCAGCTCTGGAATTTTTCGCATAGTTAGTGAAAAATAAAATTAATCAGCCTATACACTCCAACTTGCCTAATCCTTTCTTGTTTTGTTGAATAAGTATTCATGAGAACATTGTATAACTTTCCTTTTTTTGCTACTTTCTTAATTACAGGCTATGCTTTAAACACGAGTAGTACCTAAATAAAAATAATCCTCATTGAATGTTCACATTTCAATTTCAGTTTTATATTTCAGGAGCAAGTTTTAATACTCTGTTTATGACAAGAAAAAAAAAAAAAAAAAAAAAAAAAAAAAAAGAGAGAGAGAGAGAGATCATGAAAAGTTCTGGAAGCAGAATACAAGAACAATTCAATTTTTTGACAGAAGAGATCAAGACACGAACAAGGACCAAAACCTGGATTTGGTAACTCAAATGATGACAACACAGCAAGATGTTTTTCAGGAATGCTGAACTTTCTGACGAAATTACAAACATGCACATCACCTTAATTTTAAAAAAATTCATACAATTATGACAGTGGTGTCTAGCGGATATAACACTGATGTTGAAAAATTCAGGATGTATGCCCATAACAGGGCCAGATACCTTATGGAGAAGTATCCTTGGTACAATATGCCACCCACTTTGCATAATTATTTTATACACGAACCCGAAATCATCATCGGCACTTCTGACAATAGGGCAGTTAACAGAAGAGGCGAGGGAAGCTCGCAACAAGGACTTCAAAAACTACAGTGAGCATTATGCTAGAAAATGCAGTCGCGAAAAAACTTGCAGAAATATTTTTTATTTTTTGTTGAGCTCGGATCCCATAATCACCGCTAAACGAAAATTACCAAAGAAAAGAGCTCCAATATCTTCTAAAAGAAGCACTTGAATTAATAAAGCCATCACAACCCAAACGAATCTAATCATTAGAATGATGATGATCTCGATGGCTATGATGATGATAATGAAGTAGATGACGACGATGATGACGAATTCAACCAATTTTGAAGTTCGATTTTTAAAAGTTTCGATGAATCGTTATGACGACTCATATTTAATAAAACTAAAATTTCCGAATTTTTAAAAACTTTTTTAGGCTTTTTCAACAGCAGTAATAGCACTGTAAATAAAAATTTAAGTTACGAATTCTATAATTTAGTATTTGATTTAATGCCAGTTTTGAAGCTCTCCTGCCCCACACTGTGAGCCGCGAGGTTTTCTGTTATTTCATGATTAGAGATTCCAGTCTGTTGGAGGTTTCAGGTTCTGGAATATTTTGAGGTGTAGGATCTGTAACATCTGCATCATCATACAATGACATACAACTATTGGAATCATCCGATTTTTTCAGTTTTTCCCATCGCTTTTTTGCTTTCAAAGCAGAGATCTGTCGTTTACGACATGGGCGACCTTTCGGTTTTCGCCATCGCGAACTCATTTTATCTATTTTATTTTATTTGGAACCTAGTTTAATTTTACAAAAAGTGTACAAACATAACATTTAAAATACACCTCACAACCAGAGCACAAATATCGCTAAGCTAAAAATCAATCTACAACTACGCAAGCACATGAAAACCAACAAAATATTAATGCAAACAAACACAAACACAGAACGAGCGGATAATTCACCCAGGGTTGCCAGATCAAAATCTACGAAAATAGCCAAACCGCTTCTGAAAATTAGCCAAAAATAGCCAAACCAGCGATTGCAGCGCCATCTTTCGGATTTTTAATAAAGCTTTGCTGAATATGAAATTAGAATAGAGTATGATGAGTTTTTTTTTTTTTACATAAGAGGAGGGGAGAGGCGACTTTCTCTCAAAATCTATTGATTTAAAACAATTGTTTAAAAATTTAAAGAGAAACTTATATTTTCTGCTCTTGAATTCCGCACATGCTCAACCCTCAAATAAAAACAAAATCGGTCATGCGGTAAGGCAAACGAGCAAAACAGGTACCTATTAATTACTCAAGAATCTCTCATACAATACAATAACAGGGTGTCTACCGCTCCGGAAAGTCTGGAAAAAGCGGGGAAATTGGAAAATGGGTCCGGAAAGTCTGGAAAAAAACGGGAAATTGGATAATGGGTCCGGAAAATTTACCAAAAGAATCAATTTTTTTTTTTTTTTTTACCCTTTCTCACTAATTGTCAGACTGAAACCGGAAGCAACTGCAACGCATTTTTGGGACCGCGAAAGCATCAAGCGATGTGTTTGTATAAGGATGGGAAAATGGGGGCTCATCCATCGTGAGGGAAGAGTAAAAGACAAATTAGCTTACTTGGTAACTTATAGCTTAGGACCGTATTTTCAAGAACAGTTAGTTAATTCTATCAGAAAGTGCGACTGCTTCTGTTTCTCAATTGATGAAAGCTTAATCCTGTATAGCTCAGTTAAAATTGATTTCAAGAAGTTGTACAAAATATGCAAATATAAAGACAAGAGAGGGGCATTGTGCAATTTCCCAAAGTAAATTGCATTGGTCAGGAATTTTTTTCTTGGATTTTTTTTCCTATTATTCCTGGGACCTCCCAAAAGTCAGGAAATTATCTTCCAGAAATTTGGTAGACACCCTGAATAAATACGTATGGCCCGAGAAATTCTCGGCTATTCTAAAGAGGCATATTTGGCATCTACCTCAAGCGGGAAAAAACCTACGCTACGCCACTGCCTTTCTCTCAGTGTCAGTGTTGGAGTTGGTTGGGCTAACTGATTTTCTTTCCTGCTAAGGCTGAAAAGTTTGAATTGAAAATTTCTGCCAAAAACTTATCGAGTCAAAAATGCTAAAATAACCAAAGTAGATAATATTAGCCAATGTCTTGCAACCTCGATAAAAATAGCCAAAAATTAGCCAAAACCGGGTTGGCTAATTTCCTTATAAATTTTCTAGCCAAGCGTGATCAAAAATAGCCAAATTGGCTAATATTAGCCAAACCTGGCAACGCTGAATTCACCCGAACTCTCACCATGACGTCATTAAATGTCAACCAATGGGAGCTTAGTCCAATTTTTGCCTCGTCTGGAAGCGCGCACTTTGTTTTCATTTTCATTTGTGCTCGCTTATATTTGTTCTTGTTTTCAGTAGCAATGATTTGATTTTTATGTCTAATCTAATTAGAAATAAAAGCGATGGCTAACAACAAGGAGTCGAAAGAAAAGAATTCGAAGGATTTCTTCAAAATATGCGAATGTTCTGAAGAATTCCATGTCAGTTCTTCCTATTATAGACACAAAAAGAAGTGCACAGAAGTATCCAATTCAGGAAAGTTTGTATGTAAAGAAAAGGATTGCAATTTTAAATCCAGATTTTCGGATGATCTTGCTCAACATCTACGTAATATTCATAAAATTGATTTCAAAGAAGAAGAAATAAAATTCAACAATTTATCAGGTAATAATTTTTTCTTTGGATGTTTCTTTGTTAAATTATACATATATGTATACCGAAATATGATAATAAGAGATAGAGAAGGGACGAGGAAGTTAAATACATATATAATTATGGGTTACTGGTAACGCGACGTATTCCTTTTTTTAAGACGTGATGGGGGAGCAAAAATGCTTCAATGTTTACCCCCATATTTATGGCCGAAAATCAAATTTTCTCAGAAAAATGAATTTTAAACTTTTTTTTAAAATAACACAAAATTTGCCATTCAAGTGCGAATTTCAAGAAATCTACTTATTAAATGGATTTCATTTTAATTTATTTTCATAGCGCACCCTCCAGCAGGGGCGTAGCCAGAAAGTTTTCATGGGGGGGGGGTTACGACTACTGAAACTCACATATATGCATACATGTGTGTGATAAGGGAAGAATATGCATTTTGTATGGCAAGAAATTCCTCATGGGGGGGGTTATGACCCCCCTAACCCCCCTTGTCTACGCCCCTGCCCTCCAGTTAAGCTAACATAATCATAAAAGGTACAAAACTATGTCTTTATAGTTTAAAATTTCTACTATAAAGACTGTTTTCTACTATAAAGATAACTATATAATATTTTCTACTATATAATATTTTCTACTATAAAGACTGTTTCTGCATCCTTATGAATGTCTGCAGTTCGTCAGATGTTTTGGCAGTACTATAGTGCCCTATATAATGGTTGTGTGAATCCTGCTGAACTCAAGTTTTATAAATTTATAGATTTCATCTGATGTACATATGAACTTTTCATTTTTCCTGTATATTTTTACTTCTGTGGATTCACCTTTCAAGCCAAGAATATTATTGAGCAAGACTAATCAAGATATTTTTCAAATTCATTGAAGTTTTAGTGAAAACTACACATGCACATTTTCATTGATGGGCAGTAATCATGGACAGTCAAAGAAAGAAAGAAAGAAAACGAGAAAAGGAAAAAAAAACTATGTCAACGACTTTTGAAAAATTTAAACCTTCTGTACTCTAGT
This sequence comes from Cheiracanthium punctorium, assembly GCA_038373885.1. Classification (NCBI taxonomy): domain Eukaryota; kingdom Metazoa; phylum Arthropoda; class Arachnida; order Araneae; family Cheiracanthiidae; genus Cheiracanthium; species Cheiracanthium punctorium. Next base: position 67,362 of record JAWZYV010004217.1, read on the forward strand.
AGAAAGGATGAAACCATAAACACGTGTCTAAAAAACTAATTTAATGTGACAATACGAGTACAATTCAAAATATTGCGGCTTTTTTTACGGTACTTAGCTAAAAAATGAAAATAATAAATTAATTATATTTTTTTCAAATTCTTGGCGGTACCAAGTACACCCCCCCCCGGCGCCCATATATATTAAATATTAACTATCGGGTGCATAAAATAATCTATAAAACTTCTGAACTCCCAACTAACGCGCTTTAGTTGCGCTGGAAAACGCAAAATCTGTCCTGGAATGCCATTGGCTGAAAAGCGACAGACCTCATCCAATGAAATGGTGGGAGTTCGGGCGAATTATCCGCTCGTAACACAGACGGGAGACAATCATGGAGACAATAGATCGAAGTTGTAGTCGAACAGCTGTTGCCATTCCCTTCTAAAATAATAACAGAGCGAATTCTTCTGAGTATTCAGGTTGATAGCGTTGCGTAAACACACATATACCACATTTGCGCAAACCGTGGTAAGCTGGCAGGATGAGGCTCACAACGGCTTTTGATCCGGCCAGCAGAATATTTTAAGTTACCTTAGAAAACGCATAGAAACTGTACAGAATCCTATACAATTCCCATTTATAAGGCGCGCGACTTCGGTAACATCGCAAAGTTTGACCCGCAACTTTCCAAAGGTTGCCCATAGCCATACTTTATCTAGGCCCTTTTTTAAATGCCACACCCGCTTTATGAAAAAATGTAAATAACTTGCGTAAAAATTGTCGAAATTCTCGGAAATTTTAACATGGAATGGATAGCCAACATAAGGTGACCATACGTCTCGAGGACAGTCCCCAAATATAGATTTTTTTTTTCATTTTGTCCCCAAAAATACTTTGTCCCCAAATTTAAAGATTTGTACTTTTTTGCCTGAAAGTTTCCGTTTAGTTTATTTCTTTCAGAAAAAAAGAAAAACCAACCAAAAACGCCATCTACTCAGAGAAACAATGAAATTCGATCTCTGAAAACATTTGTTGTCATTGTGTGTGTATCGTGTACACACTCCAAAAAGAGTATTCGAGCAAGAGATAAATTTCCTACATTGGTTTCGTAAATTAAAAATTATTTATCATGGAATATGAATTAGGCTATGTATAAATGTGAATTTCAATATTTCTGTCAGTTTGTGCGTTTTTCAAAAGCTCAATTATTATTCGCAAATCTAAAATAGGAAATTTCTCTCTTGCTGGAATTTTTTTTTTTTACAGGGTGTACATTGTAATATGTTATGTCCTCGAATAAGTCCTCGAAAATATTTTCTAGTGTCCCCAAGTTTTGTTTAGATTCGAGAACAATGCTTGATTTGTCCCCAAATTACCGTTTAGAAATATGGTCGCCTTAAGCTAACATAGCATATTTTGGGGAAAAAAAAAAAGGTTTCTTTCCACCGTTCAGTCAACGAAATGCTTTGAAAGCAATGTTAATATTTTAAAAGAATAAGTACATTGTTAAAAAAAGTACTTGTTTCAAAATATAAGTGGATAAAAATATTTTCAATTTCAACAAACCTAAAAATTGCCTAATCATGTAAACTGAAGAACCAATAGTACAGATAAGTAAATACACATTTGCAGCAGGTCATCGCAATATATTAAATGACTTATTTTATCTCTCACCCACTTTATTGAAAATTGTCCGAAAAATGTTTCCCAAAAAAGCGACATAATTTTACATATATTTAAATACTATTAGTTCACAACAGCTTTAATCTGTTACAATATTTCGTAAGCTGTAGAATATGCTTCACATGTATTTTTCTATAAATAGGTTACAATCATAAAAATTTCAACATATTGTTGGTTACCAGGCGAAACACACGAAAGATGATATAAAATGACATGGTCAATTAATATCGTTTTAATATGGCAATAATGAAACTAAAAAATTAAGGGGATCAGGGGGGGGTCTCCCTCTTACGAAACTCGAACAGCCGAGTTTTTTTTTTTTTTTTTTTTTTTTTTTAATAATCTCGAGAAAAGGACATTAAGTGCTGTTTGATCAAACAAATTTCACTTTATGAATACTTATTTACTTTCCGAGCATGTACCATTTAATGAGAGTATTGTAATGATAAAAAATTCCGACATTGAAATTTACATATATTTACACGTTTTGAGATTTGAATCCGTTTATGGGATTTTTATGGTGATATTTGTATGTGTGTATGTATGTGAATCAGCAACATAGCTAGGGTGGGCAGGCGGGGCAAGTGCCCAGGGCGCTGAACGAGAAGGGGGGCGCCACAGAGGAAATTACAAATCAAACTTGTGTGTGCAATGTTGTTTAAGTGAAAACTTCTTTAGGCGCGTTGATCACTTTTGGGATGGAGAAAAAGCACTGAATTGGCGTGACCGTCACGCTGAGACACACGGAGAAAAAGTGATCTTGAAGTGATTTTGATTGAGAGAAACTTTCAAAACTTGCGGAGAAAGCGATTCTGAAGTGAAAACTTCAACAATTCACTTTAAACTGCGATTATTCGTTTTTCCAAAACAGAATAACTAATTGTAACTGATTAAAAAAGCGCCGTCTTGGGTTCGATCTGGCAAAATGGTATCTCTCCAAGGAGGGTGAATCTAAACCGCAAGTTCCAAAATGTTAGAACCCAGAATCTTAAAAATGAAAAATTGAAATGCAGATTATTTTAAAGCTGGTTAGGTTCAGCTTGGGTATTTGGTACCAGTAGAAATATTTGGCGGCGCTAACTATGCCATTATAGCAGTTATAGTACAGATTGGATATTTGCCAGCCCGACAAGATTGGCGTATATAGCACCACGAAATATATAATCTGCAAAGGATTATGTATATGAATATATGGATAACGGTTTTCCCGGTAACCTTACATGAGCAGTAATTATTGGTTATGAGCATGCGTAAATCGCCCAATAACAAAAAGTCGCCATTGGTGGCAAGCTATCCTATCTAATCTGTAGTTTTTATCAAAGAAGACACATGAAGTACTGTTCTTTAAACGAATTATTAAGTACACATATACGTAAGTCGCCAAATTATGAGAAGCCGCCATGGGTGGCAAATACGCAAGATGTCCCACAAGATTTACGTAATTAAAAATACAGTCGAGACAGATGTTCTGATTTTATTACGCTTTAGCTCCTAATTAATATAACTTTTGATTGGCAACATTGAATATCATTCCGTTTCTGAGGAGTGCAAATAATTTTTCCATGGATTATAGGTGGAGTGCACACTCCAGGTGGAGTATAGCTCAGGACTCGTACATCATGGAAAGTACCGTGTTATGAGGGGGGGGGGGTCTACTGCAGTGCTAAGTTTAAATTTTTATGTACCAATGAACAAGCAAGAACCAAGCAATGGATAGCTCGGTAACATTCTATCTGATCCAATCTTTGGGTTTTGCCTGTTAAAATTTTGCCTTTTTAACGAATAAGCCTTATTAGGGGTCGAATACCTCATACGAAAAGCGAGCGTAGCGAGTCAAAGGGCCTTGGCCTCTAGTACTTTCAAAATATTCAAAAATATCTACTTTTTATGCACAAATTGTGTACAATCTATATGTTTTTGCAAAAAATGTGCAAACTTTTTCTAGCTGGGTAGGTGCAATAATTTTCGATTATTTACTTAAAAAACTGTACTGAGTTTGGATAGCTATGTGTTTATTGTGCAATAAAGTGAATTTGATGAGTAATAATTATATACTGTAAATTATTTGAATTATAAGTGTTATGCTACAGAGTATTGGAATTTGAATTTTAAATCCATCATTCGTTACAAATAGACAGGATTGCTGTTCATTACAGCGTAAGTACATAATTATTGATTAAATAACAAAATCCAACACGTGGAGAAAAATGTGTATTGTTGATGTATACCGTATGCATATACCAGCTGCGTCACGTTGCGGACTGTGCGCGCACTACCTCTATTTTAAATTTGCACACAAATCGATCGCGAAATTCGAAATGTAATTAAAAAAATCAAAAATTCCCAATGCTAAACCCATTTAAAATTGCGTTTAAATGTGTGAAAACCTACAAAAATGTGAAGTTGTGAGAATTTCATAAATAAATGTGCGATACTCATACAGCCTTAAAAAAAGAATTTTAAAAAAATTAGAAAAATTAGAAAAAATTTTAGAAAGAATTTCAAATGTATAAAAATGTGAATAAAAGTTAATAAATTTTTATTTTTTGTTGATATAAATACAATAATGCGTGAAATCCTGTTTAACCCTTTAACGCGCAGTGTTCCCACTCTGGGAACACCAAACTCTGACATTTTGACTGTTGCCAATCACGAAGAATAGATTTTATTTCTATATAAATAGTTGCGGGTGACATAGCTCCATGAGAATCCTTTACTTTTTAGCACGTCATTTCCCATAAAAAATGGTCACGATTATTTTTAACAGCACTGACATCTGCTGAAAAATGGAAGAATGCGAGAACAGCTGGATAGATTGCCCAATGCTGAAAAAAGGGCAGCCCTTGCCATCGCTCGACTTAACTGTGCCGGCACAGCCAGCTGTCGTCAAAAAAGTGTCTCTAGATCTGTGGCACGCGATGAACGTTTCGATCGTCCGCCATCTTGCTGGTAGTTAAGTCGAGCGATGGCAACGGATGTCCCTTTTTCAGCATTGGGAAAGGGTTGCGCCTCAAAGGGTTAAAAAAACACCGTTAACTTTCTTCCAAAACCACATAACGAAACCGAAACTGGACTCGAGTGACGTCACTAACCTTCCCCAATACATTCTCTGGGAATGTAAACAAAAACAAAGCAAGCGGGATCAACAGATATCGCGCACAATCGCATCCAAAACAAAAACAAGCCGGCGTAGACTGAAGCGACTCCGACATGCCCGCTACTCGAACCCGTTAGACTTGGCTGATGACCTACATTTGTAACCTACATCGGGTCTGCTGCCGTTAGGTCCTGTCTTCCAAGTCAAGCCAGAATGGTTACATTTTTCTGTGCGGAGAGAGAAAAAGTTATAACACCCTCTTCCCCTAACCGAAACTGGTTTCTCAAAATAAAAGGAAAAGTGTGCCTGGAATTCCGATTAACTTGTTCGATAAAAGATGGAAAGGAAATGCGCAAAAATCTGGAAAAATCATGGAAGGTGGTAGAATTCATATCGAAACGCTTCCGTCAGGGCTATATCAGACGAAATTGAAAGGTTAATCAGAAAAGGTTAACGCAAATGCTTATTTTTATGCAGCATGCATCACCTTTACATCAATTCGATAAGCGTAATAATTTGTAAAATTCTGCATTTTGGGGCAGTGTTAGGATAGTAGCACTGGCGGCTGCCACTGAAGATTACAGTGTACAAGCCTGCTTCTGACTACGTGGTTCCACGAAGGCTGGTGCTCGTTTTTGCATGCACTGGACGCCACTCCAGGGGGGTGAGGAGAGTATTTTAACGGTCAATTTACACTTGCATTGTTTTGCGATAAGAAATATTTATGGGATTGTAATGACCAGTCGGGATCCATCGACAAAAGCTAACCCGAGAAACCACATAATCGCGCCCCCACACACGATGAACATACTTTTCTTTGCAATCCGAGAAGAGGGTACTGACGAATGGATTGAATTGCCATTCAAGCGTATGACAACACACTCACATGAGCGGAGACCTTTAGTTTAACTTTGCGGTTATAGCTATTAGCAATTTCTGAGGCATAACAATATTCAGAAGATTCATCTACTTCAGATTAAGATCTAAACAGGGGAGGAAATTCAGTGCAACCAGCCTCGGGAAGAACAAAATTAGTCCACTTATAAAGGTGGCCACTTCATAAAGGGCGCTCAAGTATGGTAGTTGTAAACCGAAGTTTTACCAAAGTGTCCTTCGGAAGAATCAAGACGACAGCCTCCTGGCTAAGGGTCTCAATCAACCAGCCTCTCAAATCAATCAAATACAAAAGTGTTCAATATAGACAGATGGTCGCTTTACCAAGATGGTCACTTTAGCAGGTTCCAATGTATTAGAGAAATACGTAAGTGGCTGAACTCGCATTCGATGATTAAGTTGACCTCTTCTGGCAGGCATATAATTCTGCAGTTTTAACGATTAGTCATTTCAAAATGGCAAAAGTATAGCGCAAAATCAATAGGCACCCACAGCAAAAGCGCTATGATAAATACAAAAATTAGCAGTTTAAATTTCTTGGTGGGGGATCATGTCCATAAATAAAAATGTGCTACAGATCTCCTCACTACTTGGTCCGTCCAAAAAGCTAGAATATTTTTTAAGCATTTGTTGATACCATTCACTGAAACAGTTAATGAAAAATAGAGTTCGTTAAACTTTCATTTTGTATTTTGTGTTAAATAAATCTAAAAATAATCTGACTTCATCCTGATAATGCAAGAGTATTAGTTCTTTTCGATAGTCACCTTACGTACCAATTCAAATTTTTAATCACTGTTAATCGCCAATTTACAATCAAAATTTCTTCATAAGGCAATTACCAGTTGCCTTATTTGAGTTAGTAACAACGATTTTCAGAAACAGTATACTTTTCACATAGTTTTTTAGTTTGCTTTTTTTTTTTTTTTTTTTTTTTTTTTTTTTTTAAAGGGAGGGGGATGGGCAATCATTCTTTTCATTTGAGTTAGTAACTACACTTTTTTCAGCAATAGTACGCTTTATCAACACCTCTTAGATAGAAAGCCTTACAACTCCTACGCCATCAAGCTTTGACGTCATCATTTGGCTTACATTTAAAAGTTTAGTAGTTTTATTTTGTGAAAATTAAAAATTTCTGGTGAGTACCCATGAATAGCAATAATTTAATAATTTAAGATAGCAAATATAATTTTACGACAAATGGCAGTTTTTAATCATGACTAATAAGATAATATGATGAGGAAATATATCATACTGAATAATTTTATATGAGAAAGGTATTTTAATTTTAATGTTTAATTTTTAAAGATATTTTCTAATATTTGTAGCATTCACCAGAAATTTTTCATGTTTTATTTTGTGAAAATAAAACTTAAATGTAGGCCTAATGACGTAAAAGCTTGGTGACGTAGGAGTTGTAAGGCTTTCTCTATCTAGGAGGCGTTGGCTTAACACATTTTTTACTTTATTAGCTTTTATCCTCCGATGTTTGGGGGGGCATTGTTCTTTGAAACACGCAAGCCATATCTACCGGGAGCACCATTTCGGAAAATTGCTTTCCAATCATAAAAATCTACCCACGAACACACCTTGATATCGCGTAGATGAAGATTGATGGAAATAAAAGCACTGACGTTGACAATCATCTTTACAAAGGTAGTTCCGTCATTAAAAACATCTGAAAATGCTCGGCTGTCAGTGCTTCAATCATAAGACTATTGAACCGATAAGAGAGTTCCAATTATTTAAAAACGATAATTGACAACCCAACAAAAGAAAAACCATTATTGAACTACTGGAAAGATTTTATGCCATTGAAGATGAAGAGACGTCTCAAATAATCAAGAAGAATACCTCGTCGGCGGGTAGTTAGGCTGAAGGTTGAATGGGTGGACGGAGTAATTTTGCCGGCAGATAAGACCAGTGACGGATCCAGAAAAAGCTTCAAGGGAAGGGTAAAAAGTATGACTAAGCATGTTGTCTGACACGGAACTTGTTTTTTTTTTTTTTTTTTTAACTTTTACATTTTACACTGAACCCACGTTAGACCTGTTCGCGCTCATCATTAAAAAATACGCAGCAGAGAAAAATGAAAGAGTGAGTCTTTAACCCTTTGAGGCGCAACCCTTTCCCAATGCTGAAAAAAGGGCAGCCGTTGCCATCGCTCGACTTAACTACCAGCAAGATGGCGGACAATCGAAACGTTCATCGCGTGCCACAGATATAGAAACCCTTTTTTCTTGCTGGCTGTGCCCGCGCACATCCAGCTGCGTCAAAAAAGGGTCTCTAGATTTGTGGCACGCAATGAACGTTTCGATCGTCCGCTATGGCACAGCCATCTGTGTCAAAAAAGGGTCTAGATCTGTGGCACGCGATGAACGTTTCGATCGTCTGCCATCTTGCTGGTAGTTAAGTCGAGCGATGGCTACGCTGCCCTTTTTTCAGCATTGGGCAATCTATCCAGCCGTTCTCTCATTCTTCCATTTTTCAGCAGATGTCAGTGCAGTTAAAAATAATCGTGACCCTTTTTTACGGGAAATGGCGTGCTAAAAAGTAAAGGATTCTCGTGGAGCTATGTCATCCGTCACTATTTTTATAGAAATCAAATCTATTCTTCGTGACTGGCAACAGTCAAAACGTCAGAGTTTGGTGTTCCCAGAGCGGTAACACTGCGCGTTAAAGGGTTAAGTGAGCTGAAGCGGGTGAGTACGGACGGATATAGGGAGGTTAGGGGTCTGCCCCCCCCCCTTAGGGCCGGATTCAAACGAAACAGTTCTATCGTTTTCCGTTGCGATCGCGGAAATTTTCGACTGATTCCTATGTTTCCTATTCAAGTGAAACCTGTCTATCGCTTTTGGATCACGTGACACTGCGATCGGTGTTTTGCTATCGCTTTTTCAAAAGCGATCGTTTTCGAGAACATGGCGGATCGATTGGCGGATGGTTGATACGAAGATTACAACAACAACGAAGACTCGTTATTTAAAATTACGAAGCAATCCGTTGGAATTGTCAGACAGGGAATTATGCAAAAGATTTAGGCCTGCGGAAAGCTGAATTTTCTCGCAGAACAGAATTTCTGTAGGGTTTATTTTCTGTCGGCCTTTGAGTTCCACTCTAGCAGACACTACGATGCAGGCGCCATCTATAGTCCTTATTTTAAATCGTTTATTGCTCGGTTAATTTGATGTTTGAAACAGCGCGAAAAAATACATGAATAACGAATAATTTCTCGCTAAAATAAGCGTCCTAGCAACCCTCCTAAACAAATACAAATATTCATACCATTATATTAAGGATGTTTTTGATTGTTAATTATATATCAGAACATAAAATATATAGCAATTCTATCCCTCCATTATAATTATAAACAGCTTCTCTGCTACAGAAAAATAAAATGTAGTAGGCAAACTAGAGAACAATTATTATTCGATAATTCGAACAATTCGACATAATTATGACGAACAATACTATTATTAATTTCCTAAAAAAAATCTTCATAAATTAAAAATGTATTTCCATGATTATAAACATACAAAAAATATTAACCTAAACCAGTTAAAATTTTAAAACATTAACCTACAATACTGTTGGGGAAAAAAATTAAGACACAGCCTGTTGTCCTTTTCAGCTCAAACATAAATAAATAAACAGTCGTCGCCATTAAGTTAAAAGTTTTTTCCAGAGAAAGATGCGATTTTTTTATTGGTTAACAGCGACTTTCTACGTCACCGGAAGTTGCGTTTTCACTCTGTGGCGATAAAGTTTCGATCTAGCAAACCTGTAAGTTCGATCGCCTATTTTGTTTCACTTTGAATACACTTTTGCGATCGCTTGTAAAAGCGATCGAACTTCCAGAGAGAAAACGATCGTTTTGGAGACGACCGATCGCGTTTCGTTTCAATCGGGCCCTTAGTCTACACAGAAACGTTAATTATAGTCAAATATTCACATTTTGAATTCATCGCTCAAAGTAGAATACGGTGAAGAAGATTAAATTTTTTTCATAACTTGAAAAACTTTATACTAATTTTGAAATTTTTTAATTCAGTGCGTAACAAACACAATTTACTATAAAGAATTTTTTTTTAATAATTGCTATTGAAAACTTTTACCAGATATTTATCGTAAAACTTCCTGTCAATCAAATATCATAGCAAGATGGGACCCCCTACCCCCCTTAGCTGAACCCCTCACATGAGAAACTATATCTACGCTCGTGGGGGTCCTTTTTCCCTTGGATCCGCCACTGACCTTGGAATAGAAACACCGACAATAAAATACATTCGTTTAAAACTTATTTCTGCTTAATAAGTTTCCGAGTATTATAGTACTAAGTATCTGCATAATCTGTACAAATCAGGGGCGTAGCCAGGGGGGAGGATATCGGGATATATCCCCCCCCGAAATTTTTGGATTAGTGATGAAATTCCGTCTATTTATACAGATATAAGTTCATATCCCCCCCCCCGAAAAATTTTCCTGGCTACGCGCCTGGTACAAATCAGATAACACTTTATGTACCTAACTTTCATGCGATCTTTAAAGCTTCTACCTTGACGCTGCACAAGGACTTATGATGGCAACATCCATAGAATGAATTACGTCAATTATATACACTGCATATTACACTTGAATAAGCGAGATAGAACAGTTGGCTAATATCTTATCTCCACAAGATAATCAGAAAAGCATTAATGTCTTTATCGGGCTAAGAAACGAAAGCAATCGACTTTATCTGTTAAAAGGCACTATTAATAGCATGTTAAATGATAAAACTAACTCCCCTCGTCAGTATGTATGTGTTTTATAGAAAGAATAATATTTCAGTTTATAAATCCAACCAATAATAAACGACACTACAAAGGAGTGGCATATACCATTATAGAAATCCATTGGCTATCTAATGACAGTACTTGTTAACAGACTTTATAAAAGAGGAGAATTTTTTTACGTATGCGGAACAATAATTATGGCATATGGAAGGAAGTCCTTTAAAAAGTTTAGTTCTAAAAAAGTGCACTAGGTGACGCTTTGCATGGTAAAATCAGCTCAGATAAAGACCCAATTTACAGTGACCTCTCACTTGTACGCGTTTTAAGGGACAGATTTAAAATCGCATATAACTGAACAGGTCTTATTTTCAAACTCTTTATCTAAATTGAGTGACAAAACATCTGAAAAAAAATATGCTTAGTATTTTTTCAGTTAAGAGTAATATTGCATTTTAAAATATTGAACTATAAAATTTAGTTTAGCGTTTAATTAAAAAATAGAACGAACTTATAATTTCATTGTACACAGGAGAAACTAATTGTACTAACATTCTTGTATCAAAATGTAATCAATACTGTAGTTCATTTTTGTTTAGGCCTCGTTTGTAATACAATCTCTTCTAAATCATTAAAATATGTTATTGCATTTCAAGTTTTAATTCTACAGATAACACCTCATTTTTTCGTTAAAGTAGGAATCAACCTTTATTTCATCTAACACCAGTTTCTTTTAGAGTGTTTTTTATACTAGATCTGCTTAACCTTATCCAAAAATAAAGATTAGTATTCATAGATGCAAGCCAGTGATTCAGAATTTAAAATTTTCCTCACCCCCCACCTATCCAAAACAAAGTACTCTTGATACTTTAAGTAAAAACTACTCATCTCCGGAAAATAATTCATGTCATGTCATGTCTTTACACAGAACTATGTACTTTTCGGAATCGTTCCGGTCTCAAAGCAAATAAATCCTCTGTATACATGACTCAAAACCATAATTAATATCAAGCCTACTAAAAGATGTCATACACTGAAGTCCAATATCAATTCAAAACCCATCCAACCGTTCGCAATAATTCCCTTTCGGTATCAGAACCTCTGACCTTTCGCATGAAGTTCAATACTCAAGAGATGGCATTTTACTAAAACTATTCTTCGCTTCAGTGACTTTGACACATTAATTCTTCATTTCAGTACGGCGGCGGCACGCAAGCCTTAATGACAATAAAACTAGCTTTTTAGCGGACATTGCTTTAGCTTACGGCACGTGAAGTTTGTACGTGTGTCAAGAAAAAGACCGAATATACAACAGCGAAAGTCTAGATCTGTTTTGAATTAGTAATGAACACATGAGTAATAAAAATTTGTATCATTACAGTTGAAGGCAAAGAACTGATTTTAAGGTTAAAAAATGTAGTTGAATGAAATATTTTTTAAGAAGTTCTGCGTTTATCGTCTGAAATAAATTTTTAAAAATTAGTAGTTTTAATGGCCTTAAAAATCCAGCTACGAGCCTTATGTACCGAAATCGAACATTTTTGACATGGTCGTAATCACTCGCGTAGTGTAACTAGGCGAGATCCAAGGATTCGCCAGAAAGTGTTTGGCATCTTCTAAAAAATTATGTTTCCTGGTGCAAGTACAGGTGACAATCTACCAGACCCGTCAAAATGCAACATCAAAATAGAAGGGTTGGCTGGGTTGGACCCAAAAGGTTTTTCGGAAAAACCCATTTGAAAAACTACAATTTTTGTCACTTGAGTTTTCAAATATAATAATACGACTCTTCAGTTTCACTTTCTTTCACGTTTTTCTTCAAAAAACGCAGAATTTTTACAAGTTTTCTCGCCTTTTCCGCTCTTAACCTATTTCTTAGTTTTGTCCATATATTTCCAAGCGTGGAAAAGACCGTTCGATTGATACAGAACTTCGTAGACAAGTAAGCCATTGGGCAAAAAAGAACAAAATCCAGGTGGCAATTCTTTAAACTTCTAAGTGTTTCTTTCCATTAAAATCCACCATTTTGAAGGAGTGTATCTTTCTAAAGTTCAATGACATTTTTATGAAACATTTTTGGAAAACTGGTTATCGTTTATCTTGAGAGAAAATGTACCAAATAATAACGCGAAATAAATTTTTAATGTTTTTTGATACAACAGAAAGCTTAATTTCGTGTTTAGTGCAGAATTTTAAAGGTTTAGAATAATACTTCTGAATCGGAAATTGTTTTAAAAACAATTTTACGAAATTTAAATTTGTCAAGTAATATACACTACGTAATCAGACAGGTACGCATCCAAGGGAAGAGGGATATCGGGATACATCCCCTACCGAAATTTTCACATTAGTTATTAGTATGAACTTTCTGATGTGTTACATCACGCAAAAATTTCTTTCATTTATGCTATGAATATATTTCCTAAACCCCCCCCCCCCGAAAATATTCCTTGGAGTGGTGTGTTTGTACTCCAAGTTTGTTGGGAGTGTTATAAATGTTTAATTTGTTATTTTATAACAAATTAAACTATAAATGTTTAATTTGTTATTTTTCAGCCAATAATATTTTTTTCTAAAATTAAAATACTTTTGCTGAAGGTTTCTCTGAAAAAATCCAAATTAAGTATAGGTATTTTCGGGTTTGAGCTTACAAACTTTTGGATTATTTAAATGATCGAAACCTCTACCTCCTGACCCTATAACTTGGTGGACTATGACTTTTTTTGCGCCCACATACTTTTCAATTCAAAGATTTCCCAGATTTTATATAGAAGCAATCTTTTCCTTCCCTTTCTCATTTACATCTTTTCGTTATACTGTCAACTTTCCATGCATTTTTTTCTTTTTAAACAATTCCAGTGGTTGTGTAGTATTTTCGAGGTCAAGACAATGGGTTTCAAAGCTGCTCAAGTGTTAACTTTAGAAAAGAAACGGCACTTTGATGTAGGCATAGTCTAGTTTAACTGGAGCGTGTACTGATAAATACACTTCTCAATGAAATAAATCCTCGTACAACACTAGAGAGTTGCATGTGGAATCTTAAAAGATATCTGAAATTAAGTGAATGTGTTTGCTCAATGTCGGCTTACGTGCATTTCATAAATATTGTTTGCAAATCTCGTTTGTACTTAATCGGAAGTCGATATAAGTTACCCAATTTACATAAAGAAATAATTCCGTTCAATTGTTTTTTGGTAAAAATAATTTTTTTCACTGCCAGAACAGAATATTTTAACAACTTGACTATTAGATGTAAAAAAAATACGTAAATATTAATTCCTTACCGACTTCAAAAAAAAGGAGGAGGTACTATGTTCCTCGGTATCAATCAATCAATCAATGCGTAAATTTCATTTATTATCAGTAGGGTGCTATTTCGTTCAGTCCCAGATTTTCGTCTACGCGACAATCTGGTACATAATTTGTAGGCACGTTTTGCAGACATGAACTGTCACGGTGAAGATCTTTTCAATGTGTTTGCCAGATAATGCAGAGGTGGGAAGGGGAGTAAAATCTTTGAAGTCGCACAAGGTTTGTAATTTTTGGTAATTGATCGCCAAGTTTGCTGACAAAAAATAACTTCAAAACCAAACCAAGCTTGGCGATGTCTTCCGAATTTGACAAGAAACAAGAAAATTATAGTTAGAATATGGCTGGCGATCACGGGCGTAGCCAGAAATTTTTCATGGGGGGGGGGGGGGGTTACGACTACTGCAACTCTCATATATGCATACATGTGTGTGATAAGGGAGTGAAGAATATACATTTTTGTATGGCAAAAAATTCCTCATGGGGGGTATGACCCCTAATTCCCCCCCTTGGCTACGCCCCTGCTGGCGATGATTAAAAATAGTGTTAGTAGCAGAGCCTGACTAAGACATTCGGAGGCCCTAGGCCGAGCACTCTTTGTGAGCCCCTATACATTCATATCTTTGTTGAAACATACTGTCACAGGGTACTAATTTTTGTTGTGAATAAAGGGGGCCCTTTGTTCATTAAATTTTTAACTTAAAGTCCATAAAATTCTAATTCTCAGAAGTTATGCTTCAGATGAGGTCGCGTCTCTCTAAATGCTCCATGGTAGAATGCTATGGACCTCACCGGGCATTTCTTCCATCCCTGAATACAGTGTAAACAAGCACTTTACACAGCCAACTGTCTTGTAAAATTGTATCGATTTATTTATTGCCATTTTTATTTTTGTGCTAATTTTTTTTAAGAGCTTAAAACTATTTTAATCATTTTGGGGGCCCTAAAACTTGGCCCAAGTCCGTGGCCTAGTTGGTAATCAGGGCCTGGTTAGTAGGCGATATAGGTTTCAATTTCAAATATGTGTTTTATGAAACATGAAAGACTAACACGGCACACTCGTGTATTATGATGCCCATTCCAGACAGTATTTAAAGTACTGAAGTATAGTTGGAATATGCTTGGCGACGATTGTAAAACAGTTTCAGTAGGAAATTTTAAGATGGATTTCGATTCCAAAGATGCGTTTTATGGAACAAGAGCCGATTCCTATTTTAACGCCTCCCATTCTCGCCAACCTAAAAATAATCTCCAAATCAACCTAGTAATAGGAATTATGCACAAGTTTCAACGCTCCCAAAGGCACTAGGTGAAAACGGAAGTGAACATATTAGCGATAAACGCACCAATTAAGGAATATGAAGACTTAATTATTAAAACTACATTAACTGGCAACCCAAATAAATAAAATAAGTAATGCTGTACTTACATGTTGTTCCAAATCGCCATTTTAATTCTAAATTACGGTTGCAAGATAACTACAAAAAATCGTCGTGGCAACTGTATATATTTAACTATCGCCACCTTTGGGATGGGCGGGGCGTTAAAGTAGAAATCAACTAAGAAAGACAAACACGGCACACTCATGGATTATGATGTACATTCGGAACAATATTTAAAACGGTGAAGTATAGTTGGTAGGTATTTTAAGATAGATTTCGATTGAGTTTTATTTTATGTATGTACAGCGGTAATTTTTTACCGCGTGGACCGATTTCAAAAAAAAATTTTTTTTTTTTTTGGAAAGGGGGCTCAGGGGTGGCAGAAACATCAGGGGTGGCAGAAACAATTGTTCAGCAAATTTGAATACTGTATGTTCTAGATATATTCTTATAAATAATCCTTTGCAGACTGGCGTATTTAGCACCGTGAAATATTTCAGGCCACTGTGGCGGCAAACATCCAAACTTTGACCAAATTATTTCACCTAACGGAAAATTATTCTCACTGTAAAACAAGTAGGGCTTGGCTAGAAATTGCCAATTTCTGGTCAAACCCTAAAAGATATCGCCACGCTGGCTTCAGTTCTGGAAACTTATTTTTTGACGCCAAACTTGGCGATAAATTTCCAAAAGTTGGCATAGTGCGCAAAGTATTAATTAACTTTATTATACAGTTCATTGTACTTCACTTTAGAGTTCCTTTTTGTAGTTTTTCGTTTATGCGCGTTTTTCCTCGCTGTCCCCAGCGACCGCGCATAAGTGAAACATCTCGTATTTTAAAATGCTGCTCGTAATTTTTTTGCTTTTTATGTTGTGAATGATAGTGTTTTGAACAAATTTAAGGATTGGATTTTGACTAACTGCATAAGTTTCAGAGAAAAATAATTTAAAGTACAACCATACCCCCCCCCCCCACACACACACACACACAAGTGCGGAGCTAGGTAGAGCCCTGGGTCTAGGGTACGGACGTAAAGGGGGCCCGAGTCCAGCCCTACGCAGCTTCATTTTTTAATTACTGTAACTAATACAAAGTAGAAAAATTTTTTTGAATATATTTTTTACCCGGTGAAATTTTAGGAGACTACAGATAATTGTAGCTTAAAATTAAAATTTGATATTTATGATAAAACGTTTATCATAAACGTTTATTAAAATTGTCAGTGAAAAAACGGGAATTGTATGAACTTGTGTGCGCATTATCTCCATCCTTTCTTCCTGCCAGGCCTACTAAGAGGGGGGGGGGGCAAAAGGGACAAATGCTTATAAAATTTTGCATAAGGCCTTGCGGTAAATTTAAAGTGTACTAATTCAACACTATTTTTAAAACATTATGGAAGAAAAGATTGACTTTTTTGAGGGGGGGAGGGGGTGGAGGAGAGCTCCGTCTCAAACCTGCTCTGGGGTTTGAAAATCATCTCGTCGGGAATGCTTCCCGCCTTGCTGATTTTTTTTTTTTTTTTTTTTTCCCCCACCCAGCCCATCCAGGGTCTCACTACAAGATTTTCGTGGCGAAGCACCTTTTAAATTTTGTGCTACATCTGAATCGCCATGGTGATGCGAGTGTATTTATTTAAGCGCTAATTTTCGGCCTAAATCTGCATGAAGTGCTCATTTCATACAGGGCCTTATCGCATGGGCAAATCGGGACTTTGTCCAGGGCCCCCAATTTCAAATGTTCTGAAATACTCTTATATCAAAATTTTATGAAAAATAAAACAAGTTTCAGAGATGGGGGCCCCCATATTCATCAATGCCCAGGGGCCTTGTTGGTCATAATAAGGCTCTGATTTCAGGGGCACTAAGTGCCCGCACGATAATCAGGACTAATCCACTGTCAATTCTGTGATGCGACTTCACAGTGTGCTGCTAGTGAAAATAAGTATTTATTTAATAAATTTTCACAATGTTATTTTGTATAAAAGTGGTTTCTTTTCTTACGATTTTGTTTATGTGAAAATATTTTTTTAAATAAGAAATTTCAAAATTAACCATTACTACTAATCCTAAACTAACTTTTTTTAGTATGAAACTGCATTACTGACTACATTCATGTAGTATTTTTTACTCTCTCACTTTTAAGTAACACAATTTTATATAGTTTGGACTTATAAAATAGCTATCACAAATATTCCCCCTATTTTCAGGTTAAATTACATTCTAAAAAGAGTAAGGGTAAGAAATATTAGTGCTAATTTTAATGTAGCAAACGGCTTTGGGGAGGTGGAGAATCGTCCCGTCTTTGATCCTGAGTCCAGGGCCCATAATCGAATGTAGGCGACATGAGTATAACTATGTACAGAAAATGTGGGGTGGGGAAGCATGGGTAATGCCAAGTTTGAATTTAAGTTTTCAAATTATTGCTAAGACTATCTGTAAATCTTACTTGTCAGTAAAGGTTCATACAAAAAAATTGTCAATTTTATCAACACTTGGCAAAGCCGCAATACTAATATCAAAATTAACCCAACTAATTAAATTCTGTTCACGAAAACAATGTTGGTCATACAGTTGGCTATCGCCTACTCGGTTTTAAGAACAATGTACTGCATTTGTCCTTAAGCATTGCAATAAACCATGCAAGACGGAATTTTTCTATTTTAGTCCAGAAAAGAGAAGATTGATTACACTGGCGTTCACAGAGATCGATTATGTGGACAGTTACCATAGAAACACAGGGAAAGTTTGATTCCTCTTCTACAGCATCAAGAGGTTAAAGAAAAGTTTTAATATTATCTATTCCGAACGCACAGAAGCAGCAGGATTCGTCAGAGCCTGGCATTAAAAAAAGTAGGGTAAACAACTTTCACCGTCATTATGTAGAGAGACCGTTGGCAATTCTTCAAATTTTCTCATAAGATCTATATTCTTGAAGCTGAAAAGTAATTTCTATGAAAGTGGGTGATAAGATCACATAGTGCAATTTTTATTTGTCCACATCATAAGACATTATTTTAGAAGCGTAATGCTTGAAGTCAAGACGGAAGGAAGGCATTTCGAAAGCGAATAGAATTGTTTGCAAAATGCTTTTTATTTTTTTTTTTTTAATCCCAAGTAATGCTGACACAGTTTTTGTATTACTAGTTTGCAGTTGTGCTTTATGTATCATGCTAATATCGTTAAGGCAAAGTTTATGCATTGAGTCTAATAATTTCGCATCTTTAACATTTATACATATATCTTCCGCAACGATGGAATTTTAGTTATAAGAGTAAAATATTCGATTTTTATGAGTGCAAAGAACTGGCAGAAAAGAGAATAAATTTCTTGGCGTGTTGTCCTTGTCTGTTGGACGTTCGACACATACCTGGTTAATAAATTAGCCAAGTGGTTCACTTAGCAACCTAGTAATTTGCGTTAAACTGACGTAAGGCGTGCAAATATCGACTGCCGTTTAATCTGGATATTTTTGCGAATGAGCCTTTGAACAGATATGTTTTTCAATAGTTTTTCACGAATTCTAAAGTTATATTAATTTTCAGTGTGAATGTTAACCCTTTATAACGTTGCAAGACAGAAATGAATCAGATCGAGGTTGATAACTAAGTGATGCGGCAAAAGTATTGCCGAATTTATTTGAAAAAAATGATCTTTTATTTTAAACACTTCAGCCATCTACCACGTTTAGTGCCTTATTCACTCGGCAATGATAAGGCCTCAAATCTTTAATGGAAGCAGCCGCAGCGAAATTTTGAGAGATTTCTGCACTTAAGAATTTACTCGGGAAAGAGCATAGGACATACAGCTTTAATGCTAATATGATTGAATAGTGCATACAGTTTGTGAAGAAAAAGTGCAAATTTTTCTTATTCCGTTTTTAAAATTGCTCAAAAGCCATCACTAGCTGTATTATTTTGTTAAAAAGAACAGTTTTCAGGAAAACATCCAACGCTTCGTAAATCTGAAA
Organism: Cheiracanthium punctorium; assembly: GCA_038373885.1. Classification (NCBI taxonomy): domain Eukaryota; kingdom Metazoa; phylum Arthropoda; class Arachnida; order Araneae; family Cheiracanthiidae; genus Cheiracanthium; species Cheiracanthium punctorium. The sequence goes on from JAWZYV010004217.1 coordinate 86,448, forward strand.
ATGCTGTGTTCCTGCATCTCTATACCGGAAGAAAGGGGACTTATATTTAAATGCAAGGCTGCCAATTTAGACACTTTGTGGCTAGATCTGGACAACTGGCAATACCGAAGTATTTTGTAAATCAGAAAGGAGAGTCAAAATGACTCAAAAAACACTTACAGACAAGTATATTTCAGCAGAATAAGCCATTAAAGGTAAACGCCAATGAATTATTTTTCCTCAGTTTGAAAACATTTTTAGCCCTTTCTGGCTACTTTTAACTTTGATTTGAGCCACTTTTTCTCCGGCAAAGTCGGCAACACTGTTTGAATGGCTCGCTGTGACCCATCGTTTTACATGCTTGTGCAACAAGTGGGAAATAGCGAGACATTTGAAGACCCACGAGAAGCAAGAAATGATGCACAAATAACGTATATAGATTTCCATTTTGGGGCGAGGCGATACAGTATTTTAAACTTTGTCAATAGAGTAAATATAAATGTTTTAGAACAGCCGTTTAATAATTGATGTACATTTTCGGAGGGGCCCGGGATCCCTCCGCAATCATCTAAATACGCCCCTGGAAGAGCAGTCGTTGCCGTCGTGCGTTTGTAATGATGGGAGCGAACAGGTTAACCCCTTCCGGTAAAATGGTAAGTATAGCACGTCATTTGTTTTACATGCCATACAGCACAGTGACAAGCTATACACCGTCATGCACGGCCTCTAAGCTTGACAAATAAAATTAATCACTTTTGTAAAAGTGGTTTATTTAAATTGTGTAGAGACTCTGGAAATGCGGCTAAAGTTACTGCTGAATATAATAAATGTAGTTTTAAAAAATTTAGTGTATTGAATCAGAGAGCATTTTTATTATTTATGTTGATATTATAGATCACTATCGTATATTGTTTACTGTTAGAATTTGCTAGGTGCTAGTTAGTCACTGCCAGATTGTTGTTAGTCAGTGGGATTTCATTACAATTAGGGATGGACGCGAGACAAAAAATAGCCGTCTCGCGTCTCGCAAAATACTTATAACCTTTGTCTCGTCTCGCAAAAATCCCTATATCGTAATGTTAAAAATGCGTGTCTCGTCTCGCAAAAAAGATATAAATCTCTGTCTCGTCTCGCAAAAAGCCGTCTCGCGTCCATCCCTAATTACAATCATAATACTATCAATAACATAATTTCAATGAACGGTTTTTTTAATTAAACATTTATTTCACGCATAATTCTTCACTATTAAATCGTACTGGAAAGGGCTAATCATTTGTCATCAGTAGCTTGAATATGAATCATACCGCTTTGAAAAGTATTTTAAAATCTATGTGTTTGGCATAGCTGAAATCTGCTTAAAATCTAATTACTAAATAGTTAAATGCATGACAAATCGTAAGTAAGCATGTTACATTGAAATGTTAATATCAACAGAATAAAATTGTGTAAAATTATTCTGTATTGGGTAAACGTGGTAGAATTAGGCTTCGTTAATTTAGGAGCTGTTGTCGTCCAGGAATACCATGAGCTACTCAAGAAAGATTCCCATGTTAGAATGCAGTGATAGTTGACAGTTTGTTGTCATACCACTCCATACAGAACAAACTGTGGTTTGTGACTTTCAAGAGTTTTTGCGCAGATAAGTTTTCACACATTTTAACCTACTAGTATACGAATGACGAACACACGCAGACATTAAGCATAATATACACTAAAATAATTTCAGTTTGTATTGCTGGGGGTTTTTTGGACGACAGTTTTTCCCATTAGTTTAAAAATTCTTTTTTTCTTGATGGAGTGTTCGGAATTATGGAATACTAGGTAATATTGTAAATTGATTTCATGCCATCATCTAAAGAACCGGAGAACAAAGACAATGTATATTCTGCAAACAGAAAATTCTCCGGAGATCAACGAGGAGAAATTTGGATTCAATGATACAGCTGTTCACTGTGGGCTTACCTTGATTGTACCAGAGCAGAGAGAATACTATATTAACGATTTTTGTAAATAGATTAAGCAGAAATGACTAACATATTGAAAAAATGGTTTTGTAGTTAAAAATAATTATATTTTATGAAGTACAATCAGTTTTTCAACGGTTTAAGCCATGATTCCATATTAACCGACTATTTCATATTAACCTCCATTCGTAACTTTTCTAATTATTTATTTTGTTTATAGAAAAAAAATTGTGTTTTACTTTACAAGATACATTTCATTACAATTAGTTATAGGTACAAACTCTTATTTTCGAGATTTTATTCAAAAACTCTGTAAAGTTATAAATGTAAGTGGTATTCCATAATACACTCCTTTCCTCTCTGTGTGACACTCCTATGCTAAACATTAGTTACGTTTTTGATAATTTTAGATTGGTTTAGCGAAAGTCTGGGGGGCCACTGGTTCAAAACTTGGGAGTCAACAATACGAGTCGTCAGATCCACTAAGATTGTTTCAGGTTCAGACCGCTAATTGAGGGTTTTCGAATGGCTATGTATCGAATTGCCGAATCCATTGAAAATTTTTTAGTTTATAGACATACAACTGTTGGAGGATTTTCCCCAGGGGCTATGTAAGCGAGTTGACGGATCCAGTGATGTTTCTAGTGTTCTTATTTAAAAATCATTGTTGGGGATTTTCGAGTGGCTATGTAGTAGTAAGCTTCAGAGAACGAGGTGGCATACGACAAATAGGAAAATATCGAAGGCTCTATCAGCATCAAATAGGAAAAAACATTAAAAAAGTAAAAAGTTTACTAAAAAAATTTGAACAAGATACAAGTTTTCTGTTAAAATCTGCTTTTACACAATTTACTAAAGAAAAATATCGATACTGAATAGCTCTAGATCCCACTACAAAACCCTAAAAATAATTTCTAATGATTTTACAACAAATTACCTTTTTTTTTGGGCGGGGGGGGGATGTAGCGGGAGAAAGGCGAAAAATAACGACAAAATAACTGCAATTTTTTTTTTTTTCGGAAGAAAGAAAAAATGTTAATGCATTCCACAGAAAAATCCATAATTTATTTCCCTCTTTGCTGCCATGGTTTCATAGGAACGTTCGTAGGGAAAACCCAAGCTCATGTATAATGGATGGATTTTTATGGGATGGTTTTTGGAACGGGAGCATTCAGCGATGCAGAAATTGTTTTAGCTAACGAAGAAATAAAACAAGAACACGAGATACACAGGTTTTGCTTGCTATTGAACCGAAAATTTACGAGGCAAGAAAGACACTATTGCAACTAGTTTAAAATATACATTCGTAGAAGAAACATTAAGATATCGTTAAGAATACTTAAAATAATAAGAACACGATAGACATATATCCTATTAATTCCGAATTTAGTTTTCAACTGATAGTTCTGGACAAAAATTGACAACCCCCCCCCCCCACACCACATACACAACTCGCAACAACGCTCCCCGATTTCTTAAAAATATATAATTCGTATATTTTGTGAAGTTGATAAAATATATTTTCCCCCTACAAACCAAAATTTTAAAAGTAGTCTGAAATAAACGAATACATAAAGCCAGTGCAACATCATATCAAAAAGCTTTATCGACAACAGAAACATTTCAGCGAATTGGAAAAAATGTAATTGATTAAAATTAATTCATACAAGAGTAAATTTAAATTATTTTCATTGTTTATATTTCATAAAGCAAAAATAACTTATATTTTTTTTTACGCTTTTGTATTTACCAAAAATCGTCCCCACCACACGGATTATGAAATACGTTTCAACACTATTAATTCTCGCTTCCATTTACAACTTAGCGCTTTGAAGCGCGAGCATTTCCCAATGCTGAAAAAAGGGCCGACGTGGCCATGGCCATCCCTCGATTAACCACCAGTAACATGGCGGTCGATCGAATCTTCATCGCGTGCCACAGATCTAGAGACCATTTTTGACACCGCCAGCTGTGTGCACACAGCCAGCTAACTAAAACGTCCAACTTCAACGTCAGAGTTTTGTGTTCTCACGGCGAGGACACAACGCGTAAGAGGGGTAACAAATAGTTAACCTGTTGCTCTCGGCTCTCTGTGCCATTGTCCAAAAATTTTAAGCCTAAAATGTCTTTGCAAAATATGCCAAATGAGATCGCCATCTCCGTGGACCCAATTGATGACAAGCGAAAGTCTGCATAAATGGTGGCAGGCTATGGAAGACACTAAAAAATAGCATGATGAATGTAACAGCAATATTTTACGGGCTCGAAAAATGGCAAAAGATAAAGCAAAAGTATTGCCGAAAATTAAATTTATGAAGGAAGCTACTCCAATTTTAAAAATTATTTTTGTGTAAATTTATTTAGAGAAAAAAGGAAATGGAAATCACAAAAGCTAGCTGAAAAATATCTCTCAAGAATAGACACCCATACCTATGTATGGACAGGGATAGGCCATGCACCCCCCCCCCTTTCCAGTTCCCACATTGCCATTATGATTTACGTACTGGAAAAACGCAGGTGGGTTCAAAACTAAAATATATCTTTCGGGAACAGGACTCTTTACTGCACTGACCCTTAAAAACAATCAATGGGTGCCCATGCTTTCAAGCCTAAACTTAATAACCAAATGTAAGGCCCCACAATGGCCGAGTGGATAAAACAATGAACATAGTAGATGGTCGAAGTATGAAAGTCCGGGATTTGGGCCTGTTGATTTAATGGTCTGAATTTTGGGGCGGTTTTCTCCAGTTGTAACGTGAATACGCGTTAGAGCCCCTTAAAAAGTCGTCTGCCCAAAGCAAACCTCCCCCCACCCCGAGGCAGATGCCCTTCGGGTAGGCTTGCCGTAATATAAAAACAAACAAAAACTATCCAAATGTATATTCAGTTATTTACATGAACAGATCGATACGATCTAGAAGGCTTATTCCAATGTATGAATAACAGGTGGCGATTAATGGCAGGTGTTTAACAGGTATGTAGGTGTAATTTTTTTATCACTATGCATAAGTACAAGGGAAAATACAAGTAAGGAAATCCCAGTGTCGATCTAATCATTTAAACAACTAACAGTTTATCTATTATTCGCTACTACCGATAGTTCAAATTATGGAAATAAATCAAATTAAAATATGACTAATAAACGTAGTAATTATGAAAAACCATAAAAAATACATTTAAAAACATTTTCAAACTGTTTATTTGCGCTTCTACAACTGCTTAAACCTTTGAGGGACAGGAGTACATGCAAGGGAGTCGCAAAAATATTAAAGCACTGAGGAATTTCTGGTGTATTTTATAATATTGACTAGCTGTGTTCCCGTTCTTCACACGGTAGGAAAGAGTAAATGAACGTTTCATTTTTCTTACATGCGTAGTTTGAATTTATTCCAGTGACGTGGAATCTTTAAATATATATATACATACTTACGTAATGTGGAATCCCAAATATATATATTTGACTCTTGACGTAAAGTTTGCGCCATAATACTAACCTGAGATCATTGCAGTATCATGACACAAAAAACTATGTGTCATTTGCGGTTTAAAAAAAGGAAAAGAAAAGTAAAGCTTAACGATTTGCAGAGAAAACGCCTCACTCTCAAAATGCTTTATTTCAACATCATACTGTTTTTTAGGTTGAAGTTATAACATTAATACCTCAGACACTACATGATGTAGACATCCGTTTCATTTTATAATTAAAAAATGAGAGGTGTAAACGGGGCTTGAAGCGACTTAAATCTCACTTATTTAAAAGTCGGTATCACGTTTGAAATTAGTTTTTTTTTCAAATATAAAGTTTTTTTTCAAACTCGTATAAAATTATATTACCAAGACGACGCGCGTAACCCAAAATGTAATGGGTAAATAAAGAAACTTCTAAAATTGAATTTAAAATGCTATTTCATTCTAAAATTAATAGAAAATCTCCAAATTTTTATTTTAGTTGAAGTTTAAGAGAATTTAAAGTGCATTTTAAATCTGACTAATTATATAACATTTTGACGGATAGATTTTAAGATGCAACAATTTAAAAATTATTTCTCAAATTACCGGTAAATGTGAATTTTCTTCGAAAAAAATCTCAAAAATCAGTAAATAATGTTAAACATTCAAAACAAACTGTTTTTGAAGGAATACCCTACCCCATCCCTATATCGTTAAGAATGCCCTGCTACTTATCGCCCTGATCTCGCGAAAAAGGGGATTCAAACTTATTTATTCCACTTCCAGTGAGATTTTTTTTTTTTCAAGCTAACTGAAATCGTAAAAATTACAAAATTATTTTGCGGAGTAAATTTTACTTTAGAGATGATTAATTTAAATTGATATTCAAAGCGATTTATTGAACTCGCGAAAAATAATCACCTCTTACTCAAAAATTATGCAGCTGACAAAATAATGTTACTCATTTTTAAACTCGTGATATCAAAATGACGTCAATCTCACTCACAATAACTAACTTGAATTATTGAAAGCAAAAGAAATAATTCCACGTTATTCACTGATCCACTTTTATCGGACATTGTAGCACTATTTCACTCATGGCTCAAATTTTATGTCTTAGAAGCCTCTGAATCTAAATGGGTTTGTGTGTTTTCAAACATCAGAGCAACATTAAATTATCATTGATTGACATCAGAATGACGTCAATCTCACTTGAATTATTGGAAGTAATAAATAAATAAATCTAACTTTGTTAACTATGCTCACTAATGTGCTCAAATCGGACATTTGAGTACAGCTTTCTACCCTGAAAATTGCGGAAAATCTTCCAAAATTAGAATGCAAGTGGATTTCCAGAATTTTAAAGCAGCCTACGACCTCTCCTGTACCGTTTCACATGTCTGTGCAAAATTTCAAGCCGATCGGTAGAACGGTGTAATAAAAATACAGTTGATTAAAACAACCCTTCATTAGCATTTCACCTATATTTTAATTTTTGTAAATTATTTTAAGAAAAAAGTGACTTTCACAAAAAGTGGTATGAAAATTCACAATACATGCTGAAAATCGCAAAAATTATGTTTTCACAAAAATGGGACCCTGTAAAAAATTTTTGATCGACCCCTTGATATAAGCACCATATTTCACCTTAATTCTTCCAAGGGCTCAGAAGTCAAAATGACATAAGATAACACTGAACCGAGGGAATAGTATTACCTAGCGACACTAATAACACTTTAAGAGGTTCTCAAGGATCATTTACTTTAGCCTCCTTAAAAACGCAAAACGTAATCAGCGTCATTTTAAAAAGGGAATACATGTCAAGAACGTAAATATAACTAGCAGGCGTAAGCAAATCATGCCTTTATCGGATGAAGGTTATAAATAGCTTTCTAATAGCTTTCATTGCTAAACTGGGGTGTTTTCTTTAAGAAATGTTGGAGATAAAACGTTGTGTACTAATTGCCGTAATTATTAAACACAAATTTTTGGAAGAATCATTCCAAACTGTTTTCAGACACATATACATCGTCAGATGCATACATACGATGGGAAGCATAAATGCTAACACTCCTGTTTATAAAGCTGTTAGATTTTTAAAAAATACAGAAATAGTTACAATTATTTATAATACTAGGGGCCAGTGGCGTAGGCAGAAATTTTTCGGGGGGGGGGGGGAGGTTACGACTACTGCAACTCACATGTATACGTGTGTGTGGTAAGGGAGTGAAGAATATACATTTTGTATGGCAAAAAATTCCTCATGGGGGGAGACCCCCATATCCCCCTTGACTACGCCACTGCTAGGGGCCAAAGCCCCAGACTCGCTAAGCTCGCTTTTCGTATGAGGCATTCGGCCCCTAATAAGGCGTATTCGTAAAAAAGGCATAATTGACAAAACCCCAAAATTGGATCTAAAATAGAATGTTACCGAGCTACATGTTCCTTGGAACCACTTCACATTTTTAATTGTGTAAAACCTATGGAACGCTTTGCGTATTTGCCATCCATGGCAATTTTTCATAATTTGACGACTTGCGTATACATATAGTTAATAATTACTTCTCATAAAACAGTGCTTCATATATTTTCTTTGATAAAAACTACGGAACAGCTATTATATCTTGCTACTAATGGCAACTTTTCATTATTTGGCGATTTACAGACGCTCATGAACGATAATTACTGCTCATGTAAAGTTACCAGAAAACTTATCCATATATTCATATACATAATTCCTAGCAGATTGGCTTATTTAGCACCACGAAATATATTATCTCGCTGCGCGGGCAAATATCCAAGCTGTACTTACTATAATGGCATAATTAATGCCGCCAAATATTTCTACAAGTGGCAAAAGCCCAAGCTGAACCTAACCAACATTACAATAATATGTATTTGAATTATTTTTCATTTTCAAAATACTGGGTGCTGACATTTTAGAACACACGCAGTATTTAGATTCACCCTGCTTGAGACAGCGTTTTTCCAGATCGTACCTGATGCGAAAATAGTGCTTTTTAAAATCAGTTACAATTATTAGAAAAACGAATTGGCGTCAATTTTAAACTCCTGTTATAGAAGGGAACTTACTATATAGAAAACTGAACTTTGTGTAACACACTTATTTATTTCCCTTACTTTTTAAATTGGCGGGAAAATGGTGTAATCCTACTACATGTTTGTTAATTTCACGCAGGAATTGCTTTGTTGCAAAGGCATGGATGATTTTATGCTGGAGAAAACTGACAATCCAGGCAACCATTACAGGGTGTCTACCACATAAAGTAAGCTTGATTTCTTGACCTTTTCTTGACTTTTTCTTGACCTTTTCTTGGCCATAACAAATACGAAACACTAATATCAAAAATACATTCGTGCCAGGGATGCAGAATATGTACGATCCGGCAATCTAGGATAGGGGGAAATTTTGCAGAAAATATACAACTGATTTCGATTTTAACAATGAATTACAAAATTCTTCGAGTTCTTTCCCATTCCTATTTTTAAAGCGATTTTTTTTTCAACTCTTTCACCAATCAGCAGTTTGCTTTCTCTTAACTTGGACCAATTGCTATTTAGTAAACATGTATGTAGCTTGTTCAGGCAAATATTTTTACACTTATGGTAATACAGAACTTATGCAAGTCTATAAACATATCATAAAATTTTGGGGAAATTTGCATATGGATTGAGGGAAATGTTGGGAGTAAAAACAGTATCTGCATTCTGCATCATACTCATAGAATGAAGAAAAATTATACTTTTAAATTTAACACTATTAATATACAGGATGATCAGCGAATAAGCCCCGATTTCAAAATTAAATATCTCTACAACAAAGATCGATAGAATTATGCGGTAAACTATACAATTATTAGCAAAACTGTAAAAATGGTGCACAAAAGTTTAGGAAATTTAGTAACGAAAATTGTCAACTAAGAATTTGAATGAAATGGAAAAAGGAAGTTGAGTCGCTAATCGTGACCTAGTGCTTCATTTCTTGACCTTTTCTTGACTTTCCTGACCTTTTTTCCAATTCTTGACTTTTGCGTGACTTTCGTGACCTTTGCATGATGGTAGACACCCTGCATTATGCTTATTTTCTCACTTTTTTAATTAATATCTTCTAAAATAATTTGAATTTCGAAATTTAAGTTAGATTATCGGCTTCCCCGAATTTTCCGAATTCATGCACACACTTTCGTCGAAACTCAAATCCCCACGGTTTCGGAGGAGAAAGCAGAACAAGCTGCTGACAGCGGCGGCGGTAGCGTCCGTTACTTTTTTTTTTTAGAATAGAGAGGTAATAAAAATAAAAAGTTTAAATTTTAATTTCAAACGTGGTACTATTTTTTATTTTGTACAGCGCTGGTCAAAAAACAAAGGAAAATACATTTAAATGTTGACAGATATTAACCCTTTAATGCGCGACGTCCTCGCCGTGAGGGCAACTGTAACATTTTGACATTGTTTTCGTCAGTACTGGCCTCTGCCAAGAACTGGAGAATGTGATGAAAATATAAACTGATATAGATGAAAAACTAAATATACTGCCCAATTTTTATAAAGTGCAGCCGTTGCCATCGCTCGATTTAACTACCAGCAACATGGCGGTCGATTGAGTCGCCCATCGCGACTCAATCAGCCCCCATGCTGCTGGTAGTAATATCGAGCCATGGAAACTGCTGCACTTTTTCGGCATTGGGAAATGGTTGCGCTTGAAAGGGTTAAATTGTGCAGAGTTAAAAAACTATTGCATGTTTTCGTAGAAGTGAGGGTGTGGATAATGATCACACGATTAGAGGAGGCTCGGGATGCTGGGAGGTTTTTAACGCTGGCTTGCCAGTGCTCAAGGAAAACCTGAAAAACCTGGAATAGGCAGGAAATTTAACAGAAAAAAGTCAGGAAAAATTACAAAATTCGGTTAAAACCTGTAAAATCTTTAAATATGACCTAGAAAATTACCCGAAAATTAGAAAAGGTCCGCATTCATAAATGAATTGTGCATATGTTGTACGTTTGTTGGGTTAAAAGCTTATTTAACTTAAACAAAACGTACAATAAAACAAAATCAGGCGTAGCCAAGGGGGGGGTTAGGGGGGGTCATAACCCCCCCATGAGGAATTTTTTGCCATACAAAATGTATGTTCTCTACATTATCACACACACGTATACATATTGAGTTACAGTAGTCACAACCCCCCCCATGAAAAATTTCTGTCTACGCCCCTGAACAAAATGTTACCCTAAATCAATTTTTTTCATTCCTCAGGTCCTACCTCACAAGAAAAAATCTATATCCACCACTTTTACGCGTCCGTATATCAAATCCTTTACAGCATTCCTGCCGTACAGCATATGAAATGAAAAACTATTCATAAATGCTGACTTCAGGTAATTTTTCAGATCTCATCAAGTTCTTCCTGGTTTTCTGACAAAATCTGCAATTTTCTCTTACTTATCTGTTAAAAAGAAATTTTCTCACTATTCCAGGTTTTTCTTGACCGTAGCAACTATACGTCAAAAATGTTTCAGCATTAGGAACTAATTGCATGATCATTACCATACCTTCATTGCCGTGAAAACATGCAACAGGTTTTTATGCGCACAATTCAACTATCAATATCATTACAGCCAAATTATTTTTCCCACAGGCACTGTACACTTTGTCATGTACATGGAATTGATTATAATTTTGGCAAAAAGCATTTATTTCAAATTTAGATTTTATTTCCATCAAAAATAATTTTATGACGAAAGAGAAAGAACGTTCATGGTATGATTCATAATGACTTTCGTAACAATCTGTGCCCATTTACGACAGAACAGACAGACAAACTGAAATCGAATACTTTTCAACTTCGTTGGACAGTTTCAATATTATCACACCAGAAGAATTGTGATTGTGTGTGATTAAGGCAAACCTGCGCGAGGGGTATCTGCCTAAGATGAAGGATGCCTTGTAGAGATGAGTTCGGGCTCATTTTTTGAAGCCCGAGCCCGAAGACTTTTAATCCGAGCCCGCCCGAGCCCGAGCAATACTATAAAAGTTGGAGCCCGAGCCCGCCCGAGCCCTAAATTTCAGCTAAAGACAAATCAAATTAACTACTTCATTAATGGGATACAATAATTTTTGGAGCTTCACACACCTTCTAGTCCCCCGTGCCGCTAGTTTTTGAAATAAGTACGTCTATTTATCCCATGAATCACTTTTTAAAATCTGTTTCAAGGAGTATGTTCAACAAAGGAGAAATTTTTCACGAGCCCGAGCCCGCCCGAGCCCGAACGCAATCGTGAATTACAGAGCCCGAGCCCGAGTCGGGCCCGGGCTCGGGATCGGGCTTTCGGGCTCGGGCTGAGCCCGTCTCATCTCTAATGCCTTGGTAGGAGGACTTCCTAAGGGGTTCTAACGCGTATTCACGTTACATCTGGAGAAAACCTACCGAAACTCCAGACCGTTAGATCGACGACCGCGCGATGGGACCTGAACCCGGGACCTTCACACTTCGGCCGTCTACCATTTTCAGTGATATAAACATTGTGCCATGGTGAGGCTCCCACATGAAAAAGCCAGTTGTGGAGCCAATTACAACGGGCGTTAGAGAAAACATTTGACGAAAATATGTCAACACTGAATAGTGTTAATCTTCGTCCACTTAAAATAAATAACTTCATATTCAATTTTTATTATTAAACTAAATCGAATTTTATGCTCTTCTGGGAACACGCGGAAACTTTCTTCGAATTCAAACGATTTCGTTTTGTGGGAACAGCCCCTCTTATATCAATGCTTCGTGCAGAGCAAATCATTCTATTAGTGGGGAAAACTATTTTAAACGAATTGAAATCGCAATTTTCCATGCAAAGCCTGACAACCGCGACTTAAGTGTGATGTCATTGTCACTTGTGGCTCCTAATTTTGTCATGCAAAGGATTCGCTTTATTTACCCTCTGAAATAAAATGGAGCTGAAAATAGTGAAAAATTGCTTACAAATAGGGGAACAGGTGGATTCTCAAATTTTTTAAATATCGCAAATTGTTTTCTATATTTTTATACATAATTATGAAAATTTTCAAGCGGATCGAACAAACTGTGTAGATTTTATTACGTTTCTTTGTGCTTAATTTTTTAATCTTTTTGGAGTAATGGTGATTAAAGTTTTATCTTGGAGTGGTTACCGAGAACTGTTACAGAATCAGTGATCAGCGTACCAATAAAATAGGATAACATACCGGCTTCGCGATAGGCTTGTAGCTGCTCGGGCGTGCATCTCGATACCCCTTCGTGTAATTCTTCGGGTATGGGTTCTAGGAATTGGTCTAACTTTTGATTATTGTTCTCCTTGTTGGTGACAGTCTCTTTGAAGGCGTTGTTGAGATCTCCAAAGTCCACCGACTGGATGTCCGCGACCAGCTGAGATTTCTGGTCGACTGTAAGGCGAGACCAGAATTTCAGGAGGTGCTCTTGACCGTGAGTAGCCAGCTGCTTTCGAAGGTCCTCGACGTCAGCTGAAGGCATCTTTCTGCAAGACGTCCTACAAAGAGAAAAAGGAAATTTCTTTTTAACGCATCAAACTTTACTACACAGAAGTTTGTGGTAAATCTATGTTGTGAATTATACTAGCTCGATAAAAATAAATAAATCGCAGTCTTGTAAATTCTTATTATCAGCTTTCATAAAAGCAGTCGCTAAACATTTAATCCTTTGAGGCGCAACCCTTTCCTAATGCACGCGATGAACGTTTCGATCGTCCGCCATCTTGCTGGTCGTTAAGTCGAGCGATGGCAACGGCTGCCCTTTTTTCAGCATTGGGCAATCTATCCATCTGTTCTCGCATTCTTCCATTTTTCAGCAGATGTCAGTGCTGTTAAAAATAATCGTGACATTTTTTTACGGGAAATGACGTGCTAAAATGTAAAGGATTCTCATGGAGCTATGTCACCCGCAACTATTTTTATAGAAATCAAATCTATTCTTCGTGACTGGCAACAGTCAAAACGTCAGAGTTTGGTGTTCCCAGAGCGGGAACACTGAGCATTAAAGGGTTAAACATAGATACTGTCCTATAATTAGAATAAGACCATGGGTGGGATGACCTCCCTGAAAAGGTAGTAGCTCCTCTATATCTAGAACATTTAGATTTTTTGAAATAGAACAGAATACAGTCAACTCCGGTTATAGTGAGCCTCTGGCGACCATCAAACTTTGTCTACTATATCCGAAGTGTCCCCATGGTGAACAGGATACTGTATGTGAATCGGAACTAATGGTTTGCGTTCACTATAGCCGAAGGTTGACTGTATATTAGAAGAGGCTAAGCTCCCTTCTCTAAAAAATTCAGTTATGGTCAAGGCCGTATCCAGAAAATTCCGGGGGGGGGGGTGCGAATTCTAAACGGCGTAAAAGGCAGAACAAGAAAATTTCATTGTAAATTTTTTAACAAGAATCGAAATTTCAGGGGTATTGGGAGGAGGGGGTCTGGACCCCTGGACAAGGCCGTACCCAGGGGGGACCAGGGGGTCCGGTCCCTCCCCCCGAAATTTGAAATTTTGTTAAAAATAATGAAGCCTTTTTGTGAAAAATTGAGCCTTTTGCACCTTTCCCCCCCCCCCGAAATCTTTTTCTGGGTACGGCCCTGCCCCTGGACTACACACCCATCCCCGAGGTACTGCATTCTCACGATTCTCACGAAAGCCCCTAGCTTAAAATCGGAACTGAAGCCTGTGAAATGAATGAATTTGTATGAAACCAAACTGAACAGATATAAAACAAGACACACCATATCGAAAAGTAAGTCTTTTCTACTGACAGATAAAGTTCTCAACAGAAACATCCGAGGGCATAAAATATTTATGGTGCCACTGTGCAAAATCTAAAGGCAAATTAATCAAGTACTATTTTGATTTTAAAAACTATACTGTGTAGAATTAAATCCGAATATTTTTACCTTCCAGAACGATGCATGCCGTTCAATTATATTTCTCGCCCTTTCTTCAATGTACAAAGCATTACGGCATAATTTATATGTCAAAAGAAAGGGGAGGGGGGGGGCATATAGGAAACAAATGTTATACACTTTGAATGTTTCGTATACACAGTGTCAAGGTTACTGGAAATAAACACTAGCCCAGAGAGTATTTTAAGAACTTAATACGAATTAATATATAATACAGAAGTGTTCTTCACGAAAACATCAGATGCTTTAAAATGTTTATAACGCTACACTTATTTCAATGAGCCTTACAGCTTTTCTTTTCCTTTGGCGCGCACGCAATATGGTAATTAGATGAGCTAAAAACTGCTTGTAAACAAATGGCTCAGTACGCGTGTATGTAAAACGTAATAAAATAGATACTTTAACATTATTTCTCCTGGTGTCAAAATATAGCCTTTATTTACTTATTTTGAAAGTAAAAATTTCTTCATGCAAGCGGGCTAGATATTTATACCTACAGCTCTTGTAATTTAAAAACAAAATAGGTCAAGGAGAAAACATAGATCGATAATTATTACCAGAAAGTCTTCGTAGAAAATGCCATAATATAAAGGATTAATATTATTTAAGATACTGTGATCAAAATAGATCTACGCAAACAGAATCATCGTTATAAAGAGATTCTAATTATTGTCTACCCAGAAACCAACATTTTAACACCAGAGAAAGCTTTTCTTAAAAAAAAAAATTAACATTGCTCTACTTTTTGTTTTAATTTTCCTCACAACTAAAAGCAAATTATCTCTTAATTTATCCCTGAACCGTATTTCAAATAATTTAAACATATTTAGAAGCTAATGAAATTTATCTTGGAATTTCATTCATTTATGGCATTTCAAATGATTTACTACATGGGGTTGGGCAAGGGCGGCCTTAAGGTATACGAGACGCCCTAAAAACGTAAAAAAGGCACCCGCTTTTATGCTTTAGATCAGGTATGGGCAGCCTTTGGAAAGTTAACGCGGGCCAAATAGCGGAGTCGCGGGCCGTATAATTGGGATGAGATAAGCAAAAAAGCAAAAACTGAAATCTTACTAGAGCAAAAAATTTGTACACATGATACTTGTATATAATATGTGTGAAAGAAGTTTTAAGAAACAAAACATCAGAACATGGTACAAGATAAAAATATCCCACAGTTAATTAATAACTACTATCTGGATCCACAGAAAAAAGCTGAATTTTCAGAGAAAAAGATAAAACTGAATTCCTCTAAATTCACAAAAAGCTGAAATCGGCTAAGAAACTGAAAAATCTCATCCCTGTACATGGGGTTTTGATATATTCCGCGGTCCGGATCAAAAACCTTTGCGGGCCGGGGGTTGCCCATATGTGCTCTAGATAGTTTTTCTGTTTTGAATTCGAAAAAGCGAGTCTTCGAAGATGGCACTCCGATGCGATGCTTACCTTGCTTAACGTGCCGCCCCTGGAGGTGGACGGTGGTGGGGGAACTAAGACGTTTAATTTTAGACAAACTGATTTATTTGTGAGACTTAAGCTTAATCTGAAAAGAATTAGTGGTTCTAAAAACGCATTTTCTCACAAAAACGCTGTATTATTACAGTTAGGGGTACGACAAAATAAGTTTCGAGGAAAATTAAATATGTAATGGGGCCATGACTTACAGTCATGGGCACCCATAAAGGGGGGGGGGGGGCAAGGCAGATCACTTGACCTCCCCCCCTAGAGTTTTAACGTATTGTCTTATGATGCAAATAAAATTACATCAATAAGCAAAATCGGAACTGAACTTGTTACAAAGTTTGAAATTTGCCCCCCCCCCATTCTTTAGAAAAAAATTTACGTTTGCCTCCCCCTAGTAAAATTTCTGTAGGCGCCCATGCTTACTGGCCTTTAAATTCGAGCGCTACT
The DNA here is from genome assembly GCA_038373885.1 of Cheiracanthium punctorium. Classification (NCBI taxonomy): domain Eukaryota; kingdom Metazoa; phylum Arthropoda; class Arachnida; order Araneae; family Cheiracanthiidae; genus Cheiracanthium; species Cheiracanthium punctorium. The sequence goes on from JAWZYV010004217.1 coordinate 102,713, forward strand.
GAAGACATATCACTTGCGATATTTATTCATAGCTTAACTTAGCTGAACTTACAGAAAGGAGGAGCAAAGGGGCGACCAATAAAAGCTTTGACAAAAACCTAACTAAAATTACGTCGCTAATCCAGAAAACAAAACAAAAAAAAAAGCTTTGTGGCAAGCTGCAAAATCGGAGTCAAACGTCAAACGTGACAGCTTTTGCTGTTTCTGCGCCAACCGCTATCGCTGACAAATATGTTTCCGACATTAATTTTATAAATAATTCATATCTTTTCCTGAAAGTTATTTACTAAAAAGAGGATTTTCGTGTAACTTTGTCATCCCACAGCTTTTTTTTTTCTTTTTTCTTGAAATGCATGAGTTTTGGCTTGATAAACAAATTGCTTTGATCCTTCAAGCCGTCAATTAGAAGGTTTACACACTGTCAACTTTCTATGAACTACAGTTACATACAAAATGCAGCACAGATACGTGTCATAAAGAAAAAAAATATAAATTATGAGGTTAAATTTACCAACAAATGACAGAAGAATAATAGCAAGGAATTCAAGATTCCAGAAAAAAAACTATGCGTTAACACTACACAATGGATAAATCAACAAAAAAGTTATTTATTGACTACATTAAAACAGATCCAGCATTAAAACAACCGTTGTATCAACCTACTTAGTGAAGCATCACTTACATTATTCCAAGTAACTGGGAGAGATGGCGTGATGAAATCTGCTGGTAACGGGAGGAATCGAACGCCTTCAGCAGGTCAATAAGCCAAAAGTGAGTTTTCGGAAAGAACCCGAACGAGCTCTACCAAGGTGTTTTTATAGACGATCCGCTGTTCCTTCCATTGTAATGCAGTCGGCGTTACAGACGGGTTTGGTCGGCCTTGCCAAACCGAAGGAAAAACTTCAACAAGCAATTTGGAACAGCGGAAAAGAAATCTCGGAAATAAAAGAAACAGCCTTGCATTGCAATGAAGAATAAAACTAAAACTTTTAAAATCCAAAAAAAAATAAATAAAATAAAAATAAAGGCGACATTCCTTTACTTCAACCCGTTTGTGCCAAACCGTTTGCATAAATCTATCTAATTAGTATGCCACCAATAGTAGATAAATTTCCGACATTAACTACACGATCAAGTAATAACTTCTTCTGAGAAAAATTATTTACAAAAAGTGAAAATTTTGCATTTCACTTGGTCACTTAAAACCAGGGTTTGCACGGATCTTGGATTTGCTAAAATTTCGAACTTTTGAAATGTTGTCCTAAAACGGTCTGATAATTTAAAAGTGGTCCTGTTTCTTATAAAATAAGGAAAGAAGTTCTCGGCAGTACCTCAAGTAGTAGGACGTTTTAGAACAATATTTCGAAAGTTCCGAATTTTAGCAAATTAAGGACCCGTACGAGCCTTGTTTAAGTATTTTGTGGAATTCAGATTTAATAATCGTGAATTAAGGCTAGGAAAATTAAATAACATTTATAAATTTTTGCGACTAACTGCGAAAATCCTAAAATTTAAGCTCCCCAAAAAACGGTACGCTAGGCACAAATAGGTTAACCCTTAAAAAGCCCGGAGTTTCAAATTTGATACCGGACTTTCATTGCCGAATTAGAGTTCAAGCCAAATTTCTTAAGTCAATTTCACATATAAAATATAGTTTTTAATAATAAATAATGCATGCCGTAAATAATACAAGATTTCACATATTTCTTTCAAACTGCGTGTTTTTCGAAAAATTAATTAGTCATTCACAAAACAGATGAAGGAAATTTAACTTACACTGGTGGATCGGCAGCGAATATGTTTAAAATTCAGGCTTTTAAGGGTTATAGTGCAATGTCCAATATTCTAACATTTTGACTGTCAGTCGCAAAAATTTGCAAACATTAGTCAATTAGCTTATCTTTGTTTAACTACAAGTGAATTCAATTTCCACAACATGCTTAAGGGTGATAAAATGACAAAAGTTATTAATTGTTCCTAAAATTAATGTCAGAAATACAGGTCTCACTATTGACGCCTGTCGAAAGTTCGGGAATATGTACGAGACGGTTGTGATTCAAAACGTTAGCTCGCGTTACATTTCCACACTCGAAATTAAAAATACAAAAGCATTATTAAAATTTTTTACCTTTGTACTGCGAATAATAACGTTGCTTTCGTCTCAGATAAATGATTTTTAACACATTTGTTGGGAAGCGTGTTTTCCATTGCCTATTCAGCGTTATTCAAAACGTAGGATAATTTTTTTATTATTATTTAACAACTGCGATTAAGTAAGTGATCAGATGAAAAACAATCAATCAAATAAAAGGTTATGCGTAGGGAGCGGAAAATGCCTTTCTAATGACGAATTGTCTTCTCATCATTCAAAGCTAACCTTCATTGTTAAAACCACATTGCCATTTATATTTTTCTACCAGTTTGCTTATTTATTTGTAATTCATTTATTTATATCTTCAATTTATTTTTTAAGTTATAAATAGATGGCGCATTTAATGATAGGTGGTAGAATAGCTCCAACGTGGACATTTAAAAATTTGTGAATGTGACAAGTATGCTATAGTCAGCTATTTTAAGACAATAAATTTCATAAATTAATTAAATAAATAAAAGGAAAGGAAAGAAATTCAAGTAAAATTGCAGACATGGGTGTAAGAGGGGACAATGCCCCCCCACCTGTAAAATTCAAAAATGTTTAGATATAACCTATTTGAAATTGATATTTCCTACAATAGGAAACATTTTGTCCCTCAATGTTACATGTTGCCTCCCCCCCCCCCCAAGTGTTACATGCTAGATCACGTCAATGATTGCAGATGAAAATAAAACATTAAATAATTTTTACTGACAATCAACTATCTATTCCTTTAAATTGGAAAAACTCATCAGAAATGATTATTTAAAATAAAATCTGAAAACGCTTTTCGAATGCAGTACATTTTATGAGAATGTCACTTGCTTTCAAAAAACATTTTCAAATAAAAATGTGGAAGGTAACTCTTTATTTCTGTACCAGGACATAAAATCCGTACTTAAGAAAATTACACAAGGTATTTATATAGGACATTTAAAAACATACAAATCTGCGGGGACATCTTTCTTAACTTTAATATGAAAAAATAGGAATGACTCTGTATTACTTAAAATACTTTTGTTTATGGAACTGCTTTCATTTTTTAGTACTTACCAACGAGGTTAAAAAGCATGATGATGTAGGTTATTCTGTCTGTTTGAAAGTCGGCACGGCAGTTCTCGAAATAAACATATACACGTTGTTCAGGATAGCAAAATGAGTTTGAAATGTTTATGAATAAATATGCCTATGCTTTTAGAGTAGGGTCATCGGAATAATAATAATAATGTGCCAGAATTCGATCCATTTATGTTGACTATTCAGCGAAGAAAATTTTCTTTATATAAACTATTTATTTAAACCCCAATAGTTCTGGAGGAAATTCAGATTGAGTTGCTTGTGCAAAAAAGAGGTACAATTGTTTTTATCAGGATAAAAAATCATTTAATCGCTTATTTTACAGAATTTATGGCATCATATTTTTTTTTAAAGTTAAAATTAATTGTATTCCTCCCGGCAATATTTCCTTCATTAATTACCCAACCGAGAGAGAAATAGCTAAAATTAATTAATCTAAGCCAATGTTCCCAAGTGAAAGTATTGATTTAAAATAATTTTAAAAAGGGTATTCATAACTTGAAAAAAAAAAGTTAGAAGTTGTCACAGAGGACTTTTTTTAAAAACAGAAATGCCGTTTCCGGTTAGAAAAAAGTTTCCTAAAAAATTGAGAAGCACCTTTACAACTTCCAACGTTCTTCCAACGTAATTCACGTCTTTGCTATAGATTAAAAAATTACTGCTTTACATATTATTTAAATTGTATGCAAATTTTTATACATTGTTAAATGCAAATCAGAAAAAAACCTCATGTTTTCAATTAGGAATGTAAAATTATGTACCAAAAATTTACTTCACCATTTTAAAATTTATAGTATTCTAACAGAAACATTAGTAGACTAGCTATACCTACTCCCCCCCAAAAAATAAAATAAATGAATGAATGAACCATAATTACATTTTAATTCGGCATGCAAAATATTAAACACTTTTTTTTAAATCTATTATTTAGTTAGTTAGTTATTTATTGTACTGTTTGATTTGTATCGTCAATTAAATTCAAATGATATTACAGCTATTGACACCAAAACAGCGGATAGCAGCACTCAATACTTTATTCCCAATTTCATTCTTTTAACCCTTTGAGGCGCAACCCTTTCCCAATGCTGAAAAAAAGGGCAGCCGTTGCCATCGCTCGGCTTAACTACCAGCAAGATGGCGGACGATCGAAACGTTCATCGCGTGTCACAGATCTAGAGACCCTTTTCTGACGCAGCTGACTGTGCCGGCACAGCCGGCTGTCGTCAGAAAAGGGTCTCTAGATCTGTGGCACGCGATGAACGTTTCGATCGACCGCCATCTTGCTGTTAGTTAACTCGAGCGATGGCAACGGCTGCCCTTTTATCAGCATTGGGCAATCTATCCAGCTGTTTTCGCATTCTTCCATTCTTCAGCAGATGTCAGTGCTGTTAAAAATAATCGTGACCATTTTTTACGGGAAATGACGTGCTAAAAAGTAAAGGAATTCTCGTGGAGCTATGTCACCCGCAACTCTTTTTAAAGAAATCAAATCTATTCTTCGTGACTGGCAGCAGTCAAAACGTCAGAGTTTGATGTTCCCAGAGCGGGAACACTGCGCGTTTAAGGGTTAAATGTAAAACTAAAAAGAGAAAATACGGGAAGTAGTAAAAACAGAATAGTTTGATTAATGTTAGCGATGTCTCAATATCGCATATATTCTATTCATCTTTCTCTTTTTCATGGTCAATCATCAATTTTCATCAAAGCTGTTTTGCAACTCACAAAATGTGCTTGCATAATGTATTCTAAATTTTTTGCAGCTTTAATATTTAAAAAAGGAAAAATCAGATTTGTCAGTAAAAGTAATTTTTGCCTGTGCAATAGTAAAATCCGGAGAAATAGGCATAAGTACAGGAAAAAACGGCAAAAATTAAATTTTACATATCTAGTATATGAAATTATTAAATGTCTTATATAATAGTTATCTATCTACATAGACAACTTAATAAATTATTTGGTTCATCAATCTTAGTTTCATTAGAATGCTTTAATTTGATGAACACAGTTTAGCTTATTAAACACAATTTATTAAAATATTTCGGCATATTTTAAATGTACAAAAACACTTTCTAAATACTTGATGTATTGTTATATATATATCATCAGGTACTTAGTTAAATTCTGAAATTAAATTTAAAAATAATTAATTTAAGTTATCTTTTAAAGTACGATAACTAGCAGTCATTGACATTCTTTTAATAATCTATAAGGGGCCTTGTAATAAAAAGTTAAGTGTTTAGCATTAATTTCATGCAATGACAGTAAAATTCAAAGAATTGTTCATTTCTGCATTGGATAAAATAGTTTTCTTATTGGGTCTGCTATAAAAATAACTTTTTCAATTATCTCTTTACTGTAATCTAAAATTCGAAATAAACTTTTAACAAACACCTTTTCGAAATTGTTTTATTGCTATGTTAGGCTAGGATATCAAAAATAGGTTATCCAGAAACTACAAAATTGGATGAAACATTTGGATTAAAAATATACGGTTTTAAAATTAACTCGATTCCTGTTCGTTTGTTTTGGGTCAAGGCAAGCCTACACGAGGGACATCTGCCGTGGGGAGTGCCTTGGTCAAAAGACTTTTAAAATGGTTCTAATGCGTATTCACGTTAAATCTGAAGAAAACTGACCAAAACGTCGGACTGTTTGATTGACAGCTGTGCGGTAGGTCTGAAAGGGGGACCTTCGCACACTTCAGCCGTCTACCATGTTCAGTGCTTTATCCACTCGGTCATGGTGGTGCCTAATTCAGTTGTTAGGTCTGTTCAGTTTTTAAAATTTGATAAAATTCAGATATATCTATTTATTTCAAATTCAATACAAAGTTATATTTGTTTCACCTGTTGCCTAATTGAATCGGGTATGGTTCTTTATTATTTAGAATATTTATTTTGGTATCAAAGAATACTACTATGTTTGTTGTTGCTTATAGCCTCTGACAACCGCATGCGGTGCCAGATCCCCCAGATAGGGGGGCGATGGGCAGAGGGGGGGCGTTTTCCATTTTTAGTGGGCTTCAGTGGGAGGAAGTTCGACTTTAGCCCGGTGATCCTCTAATTTTGAACCCATTCCATAGGAGGGATCAACCCCCTGAAATCGGCACCCCCAGAGGTATCGTTTAACAACTTGGAGACCATTGGAGCCACGAAGGACTTTACGTGCACCAGTTCTAATTAGCGTACACGCTCCCACAGAAATCGAGCCGAGAAGGAGTTGACCTTCCCAAACACTGGCCAAGCCGGATGCTGCTTCACTTGTCGTGCTCTTATGGGAAAGGAGTTTAGTGCCCAGACCGGGACATTAATATGTTTAAATATGTACATTATTTTAAAATAGGGTTTGAATGATCGAGTATTCTTTTTTTCCTTTAAAACAAATATGGCAAAAACTTTATGTTCTCTAAGATCTTTTTTTTTTTAACCATTCGAGGCAAGAACATGCCAAAGACTGCAGATATATATATATATATATAAAGACATTACACAACAATAACCCCGATTATTACACATCTAAAACCTAAATCACATTAAGGAACAAGCCAGCTACCAAATTTCGTACTAAACTTTCGTAAACCGTGATTTCACTCTGAAAACCTGATAAGCTATGTGGTAACCGAATAAAGGTTTTCATTTTCAAGGTACATTTTCCTTATATCATTCTTCTTCAAGAGAATTTATATAATGTGTGGAAAAACACACAAAGTAAGACTTCCATGTTGAAACTCATCCCTGCAACACATACACTGCTTTCTGTTAGAAGTCGATTACTGAAAAGCGACTCAGTGATTTAAACCTCAGAATATAGAGGTAACTATAGTTTCATTTAGTGGCGGTATTTCGTGATGATTTTAACTGTATAAAACTGCCTCGGGCAAAACCACAGAAACTCACTTTAAAATAAAAGAAAAGAAAAAATTACGAAATAAATTTCTCCAAAAAAGCCAGTCTGCGGTACTAAGTGGTAAGGAAAAGGAAAAAGAGAGAGGAAATAATCATATGAGACTGTGATGATACTGAAGTAGCTTACCAAAAATATACATTTCGAGGCAGCATTTAAAAATACAGGTATGTTACCAATGAATATCCCGACTTTGGAAGAATATATCCCCTATAGAAGCATTTCTCAACCTGTGGGGCGCGACCCCCAAGGGGGGCGCAGAGCGTTTGCAGGGGGGGGGGGCGCGAGAAAAACCAAAGAGCAAGTAGTGATGTATGCTTTTAAAAAAATCATCTTCTTTATTCTCATTTTTACTCAAAAATATATCCATTTTCGCTTAAAATGTTCATTCAAACTTTACTGATAACATTATTTTGTAGAAAATTCGACTAAATGTTCATTGCAAAAGATTAAAAAACTGAATGTATGCTGAAAAATGTGAGGGGGGCACCACCGTAAGTTAGCCTTTGGTGGTGGTGTGGGGGGGGCGACGTTAAAGAGGTTGAGAACCGCTTCCCTATACCACAGGCTCCCAACCGGTGGGGCACGTCCCCACCGGTTGGGAGCCGGTGGGGTTGCCAGCCACCTGGTGGAGTTGGTGGGGAGCCATCAACGCTCAGCCCCTTGGGAGGCGCAGAGCGTTTGCAGCGGAGGGAGGGGGGGGGCGAGAAAAGCTGGCAAAGAGCTAAGGATAATGCGTGTTATAAAAAATCATTTTATTTATTGTTATTTTTACTATTTATATTCTTCATTATTTAAATTCCTATTATTCTTATTATTGCTTATTATTTAAAACATATTTTTGATTAAAATGTTTATTCAAACTTTACCGATATCATTATTTTATAGAAAGGGCCACTAAATGTTAATTGTTGAAGAATTAAAAAAATTGCATGTTTGCTGAGGAATGTAGGCACAATCGTAAGTTATCCTTTGTTGGGGAGGCACAATGTTAAAAGGTTGGGAACCGCTGTTCTAAATGATCCAAGAAAGCATTCCATTTCACATATCGTTTTCTGAGAAAAGTTATGAAGTTCAATGTGGATTGGTCGCAGAAAAGATTTCGACGTTGCGTTTTACGCCGTCATGGACGCCTATGGTTCCATCTAGGAACAAGGGAAAGTGCATATTACCATGATTTAGAATTCATATAACGTAAGTGGCTCAACACTAAAATGTAGTATCTTTCTGGAGCAAGACCTCTGACTTGCCTCTTCCTCTACAAACAATCATATGGCGCCCATGTATGTATGCTGTGACTGTAGAATGTTCGCAGAACAGATTTCAGACTCTAAACGAAAAAACACTAAATCTTCTATGTAGCCCAAAAGGGGAAAAAAAAAATTGCAGGGAGTGTCTTGCTTCCTCGGGCTTCTTGCGGGCCACTGATGAAGAGCATCGTCGAAATCTGTTCTGCGGCCCAGTACCACAATTGAATCGGTGAGTGGAGAAACCACTTCAGTCACAAAAATGCGAAAAATCGTTTTCGATGAAAATAAGCTTAGAAAGGCAAGATGCGTGTTGAGGGCCAGAACGATGTTAGTCTGTTGAGTAGTTTCGTAGATACGGGGCTTCTTTTTCGAGCGATGGGCGATAATGATCAATGGTCGACACGCGACAATGAATCAATGGTCGAGAATGATCTATTTTAACACTATTATTGGCCACCTGCCCTGCCCTAGGGGTGGTTTTCTAAAAAATAGTTATTCCAGCGTCAATGTTAGATTTTTCATCTCCATAATTTTCTGCAAGCAAAGCACTTTTTTTTCTCCTAAATTCATGTTCTTGACTTTTGCATACCCTAAATATGGTTAGACAATAAATGGTGATTTGATTTGCTTTGATTTGATTTGAATGATTACCTTTTTCCAAGTTTTCAGCTGACTAAAAATCAATTGAGTGCAGAAACAGCATAAGTCCGAATCAAATTTAAAATTTTCCTGAGCCTAATTGATGTCGAAATTAGGTAATATTTGCATGGCAGAAACATAAATGCATGTTATGACAGAGGGGGGGGGGAGAAAGTTTAAATATTTGAAAATTTGGAGGAGTTATGAAGTTTTTTCCCTCTCCTGAAAAATTTCCTGTTTGTGACTGAAGTGGTATCTGCACTCACCGATTCAATTAGAGAATACATCACCCGAGGCAAAACCTTAATTTTGGCTCCTCTTCCTTTGGAACTATAACTGATTCTACCACCTTCTCAGCACGACGCCCTGGGAAAGTGCCCCGTTTGTTCTAACTCCCCTTCCAAGTTGCGGTCTCACTGTGACCAATACATAATTACAGCATAAAACACATCACCGAAATATCTTCTGAGAGCAATTCGCCCTTACGGCATCAAACTTCATAACTTTCCAGACAAAACGATGCGCGAAAAGAACGAGACTGAGGTGAATGCGCGTTATCCTTTAAAATATCCAAGTAATTCACGATTACGCAAAGCATGACAAGTTTTCCATACCCTAATTCAAAGACAGCATTGTTCATAACCGATAATTTCCAAACCAGTTCTGCAGTCACTCTTAAACTGAGATTTTTGAACGCAGCCCAATCTCTTCTTTTTTTCATCTCAAATTCTTCTATCTTATCTCAAGAGTCGTGCACCTCGACCTATTGAAGTTAACAAACAGGACAAAATTTATGTTATGTACAACAATGAATACGACCGGCCAGAAAATTACACGCCGCCGTGTTTACAAAAACAAGAGTGCCGAAAACCTGCGCAACCTGTCCGAAGGCGCCCGGACAGATTCTAGTAGAGGAGTGAGCAAGGAAAAGAATAGTTTTCTATAGCGTCTCGATACGCTCCGCTCCACATTTTGTCTCTCAACATCATACACATAAACACACACACGCCTTGTCTGAAACCTTTTAAAAAAACCTCGCCCACCAGGAAATAACTGCTGAAGAATTTTCGAAAAGGTCGCTGACGAGAAAAGCAGGCATACGAGCGACCTTACCGATAGCTAGACGTATACAACCGATAGTTGCCGCCCAAGTGACACAATTTAAGTAATGAGAAACCAAGGTCTGTCAACACGTATTTTTTTTTTTTTTTTTTTTTTTTTTTGTAATACATAAAGACTAAATTTTAAATAAATTGTATCACTATAGGTGTTGCATTTTCTGGCTGATGACGATTCACATGGCGGCAGATATCGATAAGACATCAATAGGCAAAATACGTAAAATTCGCCTTCATGCCTAAATTTGCCTTATTCATTTTGGTGAGCGGAAAAAAAGGCGTCGAAAAAAACGCCGCCGGAAAAAACGCCACATGGAAAAAACGCCACCCGGAAAAAACGCCGCCGGAAAAAACGCCACTTTTAATAGTTTTATGATGTAACATAGTCGTTATATGCTAATCGATGGGAAAAGGAGCGTAGCCAGAATTTTTTTTCGGGGAGGGGGGGGGGTTGTATGAGATATAATTTTGTATTGGATAAACTTAATTTCTTATTGACGACAAAAATCTGAAAGCTCTTAATAAATAGGGGGATATATCCCGATATCCCACTCCCTGCTTACGCTCCTGCAGTGACGTAGGAAAGGGGGGGAGCTTTGTGGCTCGACTCCCCCATACCTTTGGAGGATGATAGAAAATACCCCCCCCCCAAAACCTACTGAATCGCTACGCTACTGCGCCCCTATCGAATTATGGGGAGACCTACAGTTGAGCTATGGCTTATTATTACTGGTTTTCTTTTTATAAGTGCAAGAATTTATTCTAATTCATGGTAATTTATCTTGTTGGCTCTTTGTTTTTAAATAATAAGTTTTAGAATAAGGAAGATTTATAAGTATATATATTGATATATAAATATTTCAATTTTTGAAAATATTCAATTTGAACATTGGTACTCTTATTTTAAAGATGTCTTTTTAAAAATTAAATTATTCTATTAATAAGTCAAAATCAAGTTTTAAAAAATCATCTTTAAATTAAATGTTCGTCTAATTGTAATGTTTTTAAACAAGTTTTTAAATGCTGAAAAAAACAATAACTTTTTAAAGGAAACTGGAAAATGATTCAAAACTCATTTCTCAAAATGTAAATATTGGCTATGTATAATTGTGATTAAAATTAATAGTTAATTAGTTTTGTTAGAATAGTTTTAATAATTATATGTTTACTATTTTTGATACTGAAAAGCTTATTGCCCCTTACAGACTTTGAACTGTAAGCCTTCTTATGAGAAATCTTAAACTTTCTACATCACCTCATTAATGCAAGGGAGTATATTTTACTTATTGGGAATTTCTGCAGGAGGGCTGTATAACAAGTAAAAGTTTGTATTTATTTACATTTAATTTCCTGAAGATTTTATTCGACACCATAAAGTAACTTTGTAATTAATTATATATGTCTAAGATCAATATTTAAAGAAGAAAATCGTAGATCAGTGCTTTTAAGACAACCTCTCTAATAGGAATGGGAAGGAATTATGATTTCTGTTTAATATTAAAAATATAAAACTTTTACCTTCAGTGTAAGTTATGATGAAATAAGTTATTTTGATTTTGTGTTTAAGGTCCTTAAATTAAGGAAGATATACACGAGGGCTGTCTGCTTAATTAAGGTATGCCTTGGGCGGACAACTTTTTGAGGGGCTCTAACGCGTATTCAGGTTACAACTGGAGAAAGCAGTCGCGCCGTAGGCCAGAACCCTAGACCTACACACCTCAGCCCTTTACCAAATTGTCACGAAATTAGTAGAAAGTATTTATATTATAATGCAAAAGGTTAAAAATAATTTTTTAAGCTTTATAAGATAAATTTATATCTTATAAAGCTCTTTCTCTTGCCTGTCTTTTATATGCCAAAAAAAAAAAACCATTAAAACATGAAAAAAATAAACCTTTATCCCCCCCACACACACACACACCTATGTGTTAATTAATCCCAGTTAAGGATTTTATTTCTTTGATATCTTAACACTTCCATGTCATCAGAGTACCTGCATGCAGTTTTGGGGTCATAGCCCCCTGAAAGCTTCATTTACTACTAAGTAACTGGCAATCTTTTTTTTTTTTTAACGGAAACCAAAAGCTTTCTAGGAAAGTCTTCCTCCACCCCTCCTTAGCGCCTACCGAATTATGCCCAAATTGACTTATTGAATTAGACATGTGCTTTCCCCCACTTCTGGAAAACAAAGTACATTAAACCTCATAATTCAACTGAATACCCCATTCCACCACCCCCCCATTTTCTGCAAAACAAAAGAAATTTATTTCAAGTATTTAATTAAATTATTACACCAATATCTTTTCAGGTGGCGTTTTTTCCGGCGGCGTTTTTTCCAGGTGGCGTTTTATCCGGTGGCGTTTTCTTCAGTGGCGTTTTTTCCTACATTCTATAATTATATAGCAGACCTATAAGAAAAAGGAACTTTGATCATCATTATCACAGGTAATCGGAATACTCGATTATCACTGGAACAACATGACGCAGTATGCTTCAAAATATCGAACTAAATTAGCTACGACAGATTTAAATTATGCTCTTTACAAAATTTAAATCCGTGGGAGGTAATTCAAATCGATACTTTTAAACGTAAGGATGTTCAACCCCCCCCACCCGAAAAAAAGCATTGCTTACACTATATTTATGATTATGAGAAGAGATATTAAAGAACTTTAATGAACATCATAGCATAAGCCATCAGAACATTCTGTTTTCTTATTCTATCATCACTGAAACAGCATACAAGCGGGGAATGATTTACGACGAGGCATTCGTTGCATCTCCCCTAGGCTTCCATTTTTAGGAGTCCCAAAAACTAGCCAAGTGTAGTTTCAAAATATCAACAAAAAAAATTACCTTTCAAGCACTATATAAGAACGATTTTGATCTGATAATCAAAGTAAAATGCCTATCTAATTCAAACCATGAAAAATACACGTAAGTTTGAAAAAAAGGAAAAGAAAAGCCAATATTTTCATCTGGACAGATCTCATACGTAACATTCTACTTCTGAGTATTTTTAAATTTAAAATACTTGACCGTTTAGTAGCATCAACAATTTTATAAAGCCTAAAAATTTGCCGATAGAATGTTTTCCCCAATTTCAAGGGAGACAAGAATTTCATTCATTTGAAATATACTACGCACTGAACCTAAAACATTACATTAAAATCTCGAATGTCATTTTAAAGAAAGATTATGCTATGTACAGGTGATTCAGCCCTTATCCAGGGTGGAACATTTGAAGCGTCCCCCCTGGAAAAAAAATTTGCCTCCCCACTTTCCAAGAATTTTTTTTGCCATCCCTCCAAATCTGCAAAGTAGATAGAATAGTATTTTGAAAAAAAAATAAAAACATCTCCCCATCCCACCTCCCCCTGAGGAAAAAAGATCACGTCAAACGAGTAACCACAAAAATTACTTGATGGTTGGCACATTTGAAAAAGAATGTTAGGAAGAAATTGGCAGTTACACATGTGCCTTTTTTAACATGGTGTACTTTATAGAACGATTCCCAGCTTAGAAAATCTTTCATAATAAAACTAAAATTTTATAATCTTTTTAAGAACTTCTTAGCCGCGAAAATAACCTGTAGTAAAAAAAATCGGCGCGTGCTGTCAATTACTTACGGGTATATATAATATCACACCCCTATCTACTCCTAACAAGAGTGAAATTTCAAAGTTAAGATCAATTGCATAATAAATAAAAATCCAAAAGATAGCCTAGCGTGGAAAAAGGAAACCAAGTTACTGGGTCAGAGAGTAGATGTCCTGGGGCACAATTCCAGCTATTGGAAATGAGTCCCGGACACTGTTTCGTAAAGAAAGAAACCGATCAGAGAATTAAAAAAAATATTCTACGGTAGGAAACTATACTTAGATCGCTGGTAAATCAGTGATGCATGAGAAAAAGTTAATAGCTACGGGCTAGTTACATAATCAGTGAAATTGAATTCTTTCGTAGGCTTTTTTTAAATAAAAACTTTCATTCTATTGAAAGCAAAGAAAGGAGATTAATGTTAATGAATTCGCAGACGGTTTCATTAACGCAGTTTTACATTCCATTTCTCAATTCCTATTTTAAAGCAAAAGGAAATTTTCATAAAATAATAAGTATTTCAATACGCAATGATGCAAACATATCTGATTTTAAAATAAATGTAAACTAAAAAGATTCGAATGAGAAGTGTCTCTGTATATTTTAACTCAAATATTTGTGGTTAAAGTAGTTTGCTTTGCTTTTTAACACGCTTTTATTAGCTTCACCTGTATGTATGTTTGTATGCTTGTATGTTTGTAACCGATTCCTTTGAACTCGATTTTGACCCCCTTTAAACGGTCAGATTTAATTTAAACTTTGTAGATATATCAAGGATCGATGACAATACAATAATTTAATAAGTTTATCCCATAATCCTGACTTTAACACGCTTTTATTTATTAGCTTCACCTGTATGTATGTTTGTAACCGACTCCTTTGAACTCAAATTTGGCACACTTTAAACGGTCAGATTTAATTTAAACTTTGTACATTTATGAAGAACCGTTGACAATACAATAATTTTATAAGTTTATCTCATTATCCTGATCAGGATCGTCAGGATTAAATAATTTCCTCATTTCTTATCCTGATTGAAAGTAGAACACTTCCAAAGATTACAATCTTAAGAAAACTTTTTTTTTACTGTGGCCGTGATCGTATAGTGGTTAGTACAGTTGCGTTGTGGCCGCAATAACCCAGGTTCGAATCCTGGACACGACAATATTTTTATTTTTACAAAATATCGTGATCCATCACATTATGGAAGAGTTGAGTACAAGAACATGTTAAGGCCATTCTTTTTAACACGCTTTTATTTGTTGATTAGAGACCTATTTTTCCTTTTTAGTGAGGAAGGTAGCATTTAACTGCAGGTTGATTAATACTTTGGTGCACAGCAGGGGCGTAGCAAGAGGGGGGCTCAGGGAGCTGCTCCCCCCTCCAGAAATAGGACCCTTTATTTAGCTTACAATTTGATATTTAGCTTACAATTGAACTTTAGCTTTAAATTTGATACCCAGCCCACCCCTAAATAAAATCCTAGCTACGTCACTGGTGCACAGTGAAAATAAATTACCTCACAGTTTGTACTTTCCAACTTAGTGTTATTTAGTGTCTTATGAGAGATATCGAAAATTAAAAATAAATTTTAAATACATACAGTTTAACAAAAACTAAAAAACACGCTTTTATAGCAAATCGAACTAAAAAGTGAAAAATAAAAATATAGTTTAAAAAACCAAAAAATACGCTTTAGTGATAAATTGAACTAACTGAAAAGCGAAAAATAATTATTAATATGGAAAAAATTAATGAACGAAAAATAGTATTATTGTGAAAAAAGCGTGGGGTGCTCCATATATCTTGAGGATATTCGATCGGTACGATTACAAAAATGATACAAAAAATATAGCACAAAGCGCCCCACGCTTTTTTCACAATAACACTTTATCGTTCATTAATTTTTTCAATATTAATAATTATTTTTCGCTTTTTAGTTAGTTCAATTTATCACTAAAGCGTGTGTTTTGGTTTTTTAAACTATATTTTTTATCTATTGCACTCTTTTGCTTAACTAGAACCGTATGTGTGTTGTATGTCCTGATCAAATTTTGTACTAGGTTTTTCGCTATTTTTCCAATTTTCAACTCAGTGAAAAATTTGTAACATGCATCTTAGATAACAGTAAGTGAATCGATTATAAAAATTTTTCAAAAGTTTTATTTTAGGCCAATTACTATGGATTTGTTTGAGATCCAGCCAAAAAGCGATAACGGATATTTTACGGATTTTAAATGCAACGAATAAGAACATTGTTTAAGAGAAGACGGGTTCTGATTATTGCACGGGCACTTGGGGCCACACATGCAGAAATAGGTCCAAATAATGAATTTAGAACGATATATACGGAATTTTCGTTTTTACGAAATAGATGCGAATTTAGGCGAAATTTCCGTATAATTGAGAATAAATGCGAAATTTAAGCAATTTGTGAATAGACGCGAATTTAAGGAAAACTTTCTTATATTTGTGATTTTTTCTTATTTTTTGCAAAATATAGCCTTTTTTTTTTTTTAAGAAAGAAAATTACGTTAAAGAGTCTTTTAAACGTAAATTCAAGATTCAAATAAGCTTCATATCTGATCTGTGCCCGAAATTAATGAAATTAAATATCAGAAGATTCAAGTTACCCATTTGTTCACAATTTGTGAAATATATTTAGAGGGCTTGATAGCAACTCTAGAGCAACAAAATCAGGTGATTTGGATCTAAACACAACAGATCCAAATCGCATCTGAAAAAATTTCAATAAACTTTCTTTACACATGAATTTTAATACAGCAAACGAAGCGTATATTCACATTGATCAAATATTTTGCACACCTGTGGCCAGGGGCGTAACCACGGGGGGGGGGGGGGTTATCCCGATATCCCCCCCCCGAAATTTTTGGATTAGTGATTAAATTCCGTCTATTTATGCACATATAAGTTCATATCCCCCCCCCCGAAAAATTTTCCTGGCTACGCGCCTACCTGTGGCTGCAAGTATGACCACATGAAACCAAAATTTGCTCGAAAGCTTTCAAAAATTCTTTTCTTCAGAGCATTTTCTCAAAATGAGCTAGTTGATGGATACACCCACTTCCGCCGCCTAATAATACCCTCAATAAACAGTAATGAAGATCCCAATGTTAAGGACATATTGTTAATTAATAAATACTCTTTTCCAACCTTTGCTGAAGCAGACTTACAACATTTTGACCCCTATCAATAGCACTGATAGTCCAATTAATAGACGCGGAATACTTCTTTAGTAATGTCGTCTTTACGGACGACGATTCTGAAACAGTCAAATGTCGAAATTATGACAGTGTAGCTTTTAATTAACATTGAATAAAAAAATTTTAAGTGCATAGAAATGCTTTATGAATAGTTTATGCGAATTTTGAAAATTTCACAATTTTTTCTGCGAAATTTCTGTTTTTTATTTGCGAAAATTCCGTACGTTTTGTTATGGCCAATTGCATTTGTAGTCGCCAACATGAACATTGGCAATATTATCCGACACGACAAAGTGAAAAACTTTTATCACTCTAGCGAAATGGTAGAAAAAACAAGCAAACGTCGCAATCTCCAACTGAGTAGAAACTTAAGTGTATCACGTATCTATATGAATCAAACATTAAAAAGTTTTAATTTAAACTAATTACTAAGGATTTGTTCGAGCGAACCCCTACAAAATGACGACAACGGAAAGATTGCAGTTTTTAAATGTAACAAAGACTGCGTGGCTAATATAGTTATATACTTGTCATTAATGCATTTCTTGCAGCCAAAATAATCACTACCGATATTATCCGATACCATAAACTCAAAATTTTTAATAATGTAAGCGAAATGGTAGAACAATCAAGCAATCGCTGTAAGAGAATTATTAGGTACCCTGCCAAAAGGCGATAATGCAGAAAAAGATGGACCCGCTAAATATTGGTAGCAAGGAAGTATGTGATAAAGATTCTGCAAGGTGGAGATATCTGAATATTTTTAAAATGTCAGAGAAAGTGAAGAAAAATCCGGAGGTTCAAATAGAATTAAAAAGCCAGAGACTTAGGCTGAAATCCTAAGACTTAGCACGTTTGTACACTGTAAAAAAAAAAAATCCCGTGACAATACGAAAAATGTACTAGAAAATGGGACGCCAGTACTATTTCCGTATATTTATGGATATTCTATTCCTATAAATTCCAGTAGAAATTCTGTTCAAGAGAGTTGCTGAGCCTTGAATAAACGAAAATTGTCCTGTGTTCAAATATAAACAGAATTTCCGGAAAATTTCACGGAAATTTTCTAGTAATTGTACGGTTATTTTTTAGAGTATATATATATTATCCTCTTCAGACCCGACATAAATCTCGCATCTCAAATTAAAAACCACTTCATATAATTGTTTTCATAAAACACAATTTACTTTAAAAAGACAAGTAGAAGGGGTATTTTCCAATAATATTACGAATAAAAGCCTAATTCCCAATCTCTGTTTCAGTAGTAAAGAATTGTTACTTACCACCCACATTAGACTGTTAAGAAACATTTTAAAAGTAAATGATGTCCTAGAAGTTCTTTTCATGAACGGACGGACAAGTTAACACCCATGCCGGGATTCGAGCCCGGATCCAAGGCATGACAGAATGATTCTTTCTTTAGCCACTACACCACCTGGGCCGGCAGCATCCAAGGGTATGTATGTCAGTTTAGAACTACGAAAAAATCTTAAAGGATCGTTTTAACAGTGGGAACGAAAAGTCCACGTATGTCGATATCAGGACCGAAGAGGTTATGATAAACAAATCGCATAAAACAAAAATATAACTTACCTATAAAATTGAGATACGAAATTGCCTGATATTAAGAAAACCATACAGCTTTATAAAGCGTGCCTAAAGAGTTCAAAATATATTTTATACTCTCGAATCTATAGAAAAAAAGACGGCAGTAGGCATACCAAACCGAAAAGCAAAAGTGAAAGCCCTTCAATGACAATAACATTTCTTACCTCCAGTGGAGCTATTTATAAGATAGGACAGTATCTTGCAATGCTCGAGATAAATTATAGATTTGAAGAAGGTCAGAAAGACTTTCGAATTTCATTCGATACGCAAATAGCGACACTTCCTCCATTTTAGAATTTAAAGAGATAAAATCGTTTGTCAACTTGTTCTGACAATAGAATTTTCCTTTACAGGAAATAAACTCATTCTTAAATTCCGGACACAATCGCAAGCATAACACAGCCAATTTTTTTTTTTTTTTTTTTTTTTTTTTAATCACTAGAGGCCAAGGCCCCTAGACTCGATACGCTCGCTTTTCCTATGAGGCATTCGGCCCCTAATAAGGCTTATTCGTAAAAAAGGCATACTTTCAACAAACAAAACCCAAAGGCTGGATCAGATAGAATATTACCGAGCTACAAATTGCTTGGTTCTTGCATGTTACTTGGAACATAAAAATTTAAACTTCGCACAATTTTTAATTATGTGAAACCCATGAAACACCATGCATATAAGCCAATTACGGCGAATTTTCGTAATTTGGCGACGCGTACATGTATAGTTAATAATTAGCTCTAAGAAAACAGTACTTTATATGTTTTCTTTGATAAAAACTACGGAACAGCTAGGATAGCTTGCCACCCATGGCGACTTTTCATTATTTGGCGATTTACACATGCTCACAACCTATGATTACTGCTCATTTAAGGTTCCCGAAAACCGTTATCCATATTTTCATATACATAATCCTTTGCAGTTGTCAACTTTGTGTAACACACTTTGAGTTATTTATTTCATATACTTTAATTTGGCGTAAAATGGGTGTAATTCCATTTCATGTTCGTCAATTTCACGCGATTCTACATACTTGGAATTGCTTTGATGTAAAGGAATGAATGATTTTATGCCAAATCTGGCAACCATTATGTTTTATTTTTTCAGTTTCTTATTAATATCTTCTAAAATAATTCGATTTTCGAAATTTAAGTCAGCTTATCAGGTTCCTCGGAATTTTCCGAATCCGTGGACATGTTTCTCGAAATTCAAATCCTCACAGTTTAGGAGAAGATAACCGAACAAGCTCTTGACAGCGGCCGTTACTTTTTTTTTAGAATAGAGAGAAGATGAGGAATATTCACCCTTGTCGTCTCCTTTACCATACGCTTAAAAAATATATAATCCATATCTCACCATACGCTAAATAGGAAGTAAACATTAAACTGATTTAATCAAAATTAACGCTGCGATAAATTGCATGCTTTAATCTCTAAAACAAGAAAAATAAATCACGCCATCACACTGATTATAAAACACTTTCCAACACACTAACGCGCGCGTGCGCGCGCACACACGCACATCCCCAAAGCACATATGGGCAACTTCCAAGCACATATTGGCAACTTCCGGACAGCGGGCCGGGTGTGGCCCATCGCGGATTTTTATCCAGTCAGTGGAACAGATCATAACCCTTTATAAAAGCAATATAAGCCATTCAAAATATCATATAAATCCCAAGTCTACGGCCCGCGACTTTGCTAACATCCTGAAGTTTGGCCCGCGACTTTGCTGACATCCTTAAGTTTGCCCGCACTTTTTCAAAGGTTGCCCATACTGCCCTAAGCAGATAGCCTTAATGTAGCTTTGCCTTAACACAACACAACGCACTAAATTTGGTAATTAGAGTGCGAGTATTGAATTTTCATCGAAACGATCATACCTTTTTAGTACCACATTAGGTTTTTTTTTATTTCCCGCGAAATAATGAAAATATCGCTAAGCTGGGTTCATGTTTCGAGATTTTTTTTTCACCGTATTTTGTGATTTATCGCAAACGTCGCCAATGTTGGCGAAACTTTTGAGAGAGGTATTATATAGTATTAAATACAGATAGTATTGTGCTTTACATGGACGCCTATCTCTAAACTGCCATTGAACCTATCGTATTGGAATTATTTTGAGTGCTCCTGTAGGAAAACTTTTAAGAATACTGACGTATTTTCAATAGAGAGCTTTATCTTGTAATCCTTAATAGCACGCACCGATTTTGTTTCATTTCAAATAGCCAAATATCTCTAAAATATACTTAAAAGAATGTCTCTCCGTGGAGACTCTATGTTAATAAAACACTCCATAAAACAAACACAATTACTAGTCTTCTAGAGAAACGACCCATTTTTTATCACGAGAATTATTTCCCTTTTTTTTATAATTAAATTCGCTTCAGTTAGAACAACTGCTACAATTACTAAACCTGCATGTTATTCATTAGTCATGTTTTCTGATCTAATTAGAAGAAATCTAACTCAAAAGAAAAATATACTCAGACAAAAAAAATCCACATTTTTCTTTCAGCAAACTAATACACGTAATCAGAGGGGGGTGCCCCACGTTTTATGTGTTCTTAAACTTTTATACACTTACTAGCTAAATTTAATATATCATTTATTTTAACATAAATGCAATAATTCGGAGATTATGCATAATTACCGACGTCCTTCGGTCAATGTGATAAATAATTAATTATTTAACAGATTAATCAGTTATTTTCAGTTTATCAAAGGACCACTGATAGCAAATTTTCGAGGAGGGGATCCCCCATAGCATTAACTGGAGCTAGTTTTTTTGTTTTTTAAGATAAGTATTACTATAGTAGCAGATCCATGGTAAGCATATGTTTGCAGTAACTAGAACCGAAGCTAAATTTCATTCACGATAGCTGCCTGTTATCAGGGCTTTAATGATTCGACAATTTCCAGCGGACAAACTTCTCCCCTGATTAAAAGTATAGATCATTAAAAATTCTAAGCAGGCAGAGCTTCAAGCGGCGAAAATTATCTAACGAGTGTTAAAAAAATCACATCTATACATAGTATAAAACGAAGCCGAAAACCAGTTTCTCCTATGGGATTTTGCGTACGAGCAAAGTTTCACATCCCTTCCCTTTACAATCTCATACCGACGACTGGACTCTTATGTGTTTTTAATAGTTGGGTAGGTGTTAGCGATAAATGAATAAGACACCTAGAAGGGTAGAAGCCTAGCCATGCCCAATTCACGGTAACCTCTGTACGCTATCAGGTGCCGTGTTCATTTTTTGTTGTTGTTGCAGCGGGAAGTCCCATGTCCTTTTTTTATCATTGCAGCTGGTGGATTCACATTCCAGCCTAGCCACGTCCCATTCCCGGTAACCTCTATACGCTATCAGGTGCCGTGTTCAATTTTTTTTCGTTGCAGCGGGAAGTCCAATGTTCTTTTTTATCGTTGCAGCGGGAGGACTCACAATCCTTCCCTTTAGAATCTATATTTAAGGTCAATGCGCATTTCTCTTCCATTGCACGGGCAACGCCGGGCCACGCTGCTAGTATGTATATATAACATCATAGTATGCCAATCAGATTATATGCAAGGTGCGAATTGACGGGGGGATGCCGGGGATCGTCCCCGGCTGAAGAAAGTAATATCCCTGGCTAGAGAAATATTAATGGATCCCTGCCAGGGATAATATTTATCCCCTGCTGGAGAAATGTTAAATTAATCTGTGTCCCACCCTACAAGTTCAACACTACCTAACGATTTTAACTATTGAGAATAGAAATTTTTCGCTTGTTTACTAGACAAAGGAGCAAGTTACAAGCATGCCTTTGAAATAAATATACACATGCCTGGTGCCACTTCTCACTCCGTAACTGGGCTCAGGTTTTAAAGGAAGACTACGAAATGAACGAACAAGCACTGCTCTGCCACCCGCCGAATTTCAGGGTAGACTTTTGTTTGAATTTAAGTCACTTTTTAGACATGTTGGCGACTGCATTTGTCATGTAATACCTAATATATTGTGTGAA
Source organism: Cheiracanthium punctorium (assembly GCA_038373885.1). Classification (NCBI taxonomy): domain Eukaryota; kingdom Metazoa; phylum Arthropoda; class Arachnida; order Araneae; family Cheiracanthiidae; genus Cheiracanthium; species Cheiracanthium punctorium. The sequence goes on from JAWZYV010004217.1 coordinate 125,267, forward strand.
TGGAGCATTTACACCTTCCTCCTTTTTCTTTCTTTCTGTTTTTTTATTTTTTAATTTTTCAAATGTCCCCTGCTGGAGAATGTTTTCTCTCAAATGTCCCCCCCTGGAGAAAATGTTCAATTCGCACCCTGAGTATATGGTGGGTAAAGCACCTTACTACGGTTTCGGGTTCAACTCCCGACGGTCGAGGTTCGATCCCCGACTGGGCGTGGATGTCATTGTGACCGTCCCTTCATAGGAGTCAACGATGGTCCACCAATTAGGTGCCCCTATAATGAAGTGACCAGCAACTCCGGCCTTAGTTGCGGACAAAGCGACAGCATGGTTAAGGCCCGCCATTTGAAAAAAAAAAAATCATGGTATTACAATATGCACGTATATCGAAGAAAAGGGCAATATTTACGCCTTCACAATAAGGTTTTTAAGTTAAACCATACGAATTTGTATAATTGTAATAAGCGGTTTCATGTCATGTGATCCAACTATCAAATCTTCGTGATTTAAAGAGTCGGATGACTCACCATCTACACATGAGAGTGTTTAAATCCGATAAAAATATATCGATATAAAACATGAAATTAACTAATTTCTTTTCAATAATTTAAGTTAGATTTCGCGAGTGAAACTGACGTCATTTTAACATCACGACTTTAACATCACTAACAAAAACGCATTAGAAATCCTTTAGGTTAACAGTCTTAGGCATAAAATTTGCTCTACGAGCGAAATAATAAACTTTCATAATATCCAAGAAAAGTAGATCAGTGAGCAACGTGAGATTATTATTATTAATTTTGTTTTTCGGACAATTCAAATTAGATATAGAGCAGTTTCAACCACGTGACCGGCACTGGACTCTACCAATAAAAACTCCTTTTTGAAGTGACGTATGTCCACCAGGAACTTGAATGAACCAATAGAAACCTCATGTTATTCCACCAGCATAGAATTGTGACGTAATCTGGAACTGCTCTATTGCAAGTGAAATTGACATCATTTGATGTCACGAGTGAAAAATGCATTAAAACATAAAAACCCGATTAAGGGCAAGATTCAAGTGAAACGCGCTAGATCGCGGAGTTCGAATCGGGCGTTTTTTAGTCCCCAGTTCCCAGTTCAGTCCCCAGAATGCTTCCAATGAACAAACCTATCGCGCTGTCACGTGATCAGAACACGATTGTTATGTTTCAGTTGAATAAGAAACATTGATATATTTCGAAGTTTCCCCTGTTCGACGCGGAAAACGTTCGAATTATGTTTCACTTGAATCTCGCCCTAAGTCGTTAAAATGCTTAGACGTAAAAACTATGCAATTGGCAATAAAATGTTAGTTTGAAACATCTTTCACGAGTTTAGTGATTTGCTTTCAAAGCCAATTTAACTTACTCTCAGGTAAAAATTACATTACGCGCAAAATAATTTCGTGACTTTTTAATATAAGTTAGCTTTAAAAATCTCGTGGAAACGGATAAGATTTAATCCAATTTTCTGCGAGGACAGGGTCGTTATTCGCAGCAAATGAGTCCGAGCGTATTCGGAAATCTGTTGATACAAAACAAAATACAGTGTGAAATTGTTTCCTTCTGTCATGTGTGCGAAATCTTATTGGATTACGAATTCCGATTTGCTGAGAATGCACACTCTTGGAGTTCTTAGACTCATCAAAACAAAATAAATAGAACATTAATTTGATGGTGCTTCTAAAGAAGCAGGATTTTTGTTTCTATTCTATTTGGTAATTTATTTCCTTCACATGTGTGGTAACATTTCTACGAAGCCCATAAAGAAACGTAGGTAAATCCAAATTATTCAGAGGAGCATATGCGTTTGACCCCTTTCAGGGGTAGCGATTGGGGATAGATTATTATCCGAAAAACTGGAAACGTTTCATGAGCTACAGTTTTATAGATGATGCTTATCGTTCAATATTAGCACACGATTAAAATAATATACTTTTAAATTTCAAATAAAAGTTATTTTTCGGCGCAAAAAAAAAACTTCAAAAACACTTATTCCCTCAGAAGTTCAATAGAGAACACCAAAATATCGTCTGCGGGATAGCAAATGCTGAAAATTTGATGTTTTATTTTCCTTTTGTTGGGTGTAATCTGGCAATCAATGAAATTGTTTTCGTTTATTATTTACACTTAATCAGAGTTATGGGTAAAAAATATAGGAAAATGGTCGACGAGATAATACTTAAATAATTTCGTCTGTAGTGCGTAGAACTCTAAACGTTAGAGAAACAAACTATTACAAATTTCCACAAAGCTGTGTTTTATATATATATATATATATATTCATAAAAACAATGCTACAAGTTTTATGCTACAAGTTTGATTTCGAAAATTTATTTACCAGCATTCCAATTGATGATTTATATAGAACTTTATTAAATGTTTTTGACAATTTTAATATTGAGAATGAATTGAGTATTAATAGAGAATTTTTCGTCACTATTTCTAATTTTTGTCTTTACAATAATTTCATAATGTTTAATTCAGTCATTTACCGTCAAACTAAAGGGATAGGTATGGGCACAAATTACTCCAGCACTGCTGCTAATCTTTATTTATTTTTCTATGAATATAATTTTTTCTGCAACAATCCACTAAATTTTGCTGTGTTCCGTTACATTGACGACGTTCTTGTCATCAATGGAGACTTTAATGAAATTAAACATTTAATTTATCCCAACACACTTAACCTCAAGCCAGCTTACTCTGATTCTAATACTGTTACATTTTTAGATTTAAACTAGCTTGACCCGGCAAACGTTGTTTTGCCCTACAAATTATTCCTAGGATTATTTTAGTAGAAAGAAATGACTAACTTATTGTAAGTTTGTGAGGATGCGGTATATGAGTGGAAGAGGCATGGAGCGGTGTGAACTATACTGGAATATAAAAATAACATAATACCAAACATATATTTTTAATTCATTGTAATTTATTCTTTAAATTTATATATATCGCTAATTACAATAATTTTACTAAAAAATAATATCAATCCCTTAACGCAATAGTGTATACAATATTTTTTGTCATCCCATCTTTAGATAACTTAAACAAACTGGATGCCCACTGTATGGTTTGCCCACTCGAGAGCATGTCACGTATAACTGTCCGTGTGAAAAACATGGCGTGCTCAAATCTAATCCAGAAAAACAGACATAGTTTGGCCTTGAGACTTATTGATAGTCATTCCATAAAAAATTTCCCCCCCCTCAAAAAAAAGGATGAAAATCTGAAACACTTTCAGATCTTAAATACGCACTATAGTGCTATATATTAAAATCGTATCATAATTTATGCGTCGTCCCTATTTTTCGTCCTTATTCCATTAAGTTGGAAAGTGTTATCATTATTCATAACTGTGCTGTATTTTTCTTCCTTATTTTATAAAACCCATCTTTGGAATCGAAATCTATCTTAAAATCGCCTACTAAAACTATTTTACAATCTTCGCCAAGTATATCACAACTATACTTCACCGTTTTATATATTGTTTCCTAATTTAACGCCTCGACTCTCGCCAAGGAGGCGATGATTAAACATATGCAGTTACCATGACGATTTTTTGCATTTATGTAGAAATCGTAATTTAGAATTAAAATGGCGATTTGGAACAACATGTAAGTACAGCATGCCGTTACATTTTTATTTATTTTGGATTACCAATTAATGTAGTTTTAATAATTAAATGTCTTCAAATTCCTTAACTGGCGCGTTTATCGCTAGTTTGTTTACTTTAGTTATCACCTAGTTCTTTTGGGTGCGTTGAAACGGTACTTACGTATTATACCGGCGGTCACTTCCGCCAAACTACTTTTTCGTAGATTTTAAATACATTGCCAATTGTATTCCAAACGATCAACAACTTCATGTGCCCGGCATTTATCTTGGTGAAAAAATTGCTTGTCTTGGCGGACCGCCTGGAAAATACGTATGTACCGTTGAAACTTGTGCATAACTCCCAGAGACCCATGACTGCAAAGCTCGCCAAAGTACGGGAATTTTTTAGGTTGGTTTGTTAGGTTAAAATCGCCACCTGAAACTGTTTAGAATTTCCTCCAGGCATGTTCTTCCTGTAGGCATATTCCAACTATACCGCAAAGACATTTTAAATACTGTTTGGAATGGACATCAAAATCCATGAGTGTACCGTGTTTTCCTTTCTTGTTCCACAGAGCACTTCTTCGGAATAGAAATCTATATTAAAATCGCCTAATAAAACTCTTTTACAATATACGCCAGGCGTTTTCTAACTATACGCGAAATATATTTATAATAAATTGTCGCGTTTTGGCACCACATTTAGCGATCAATTATCAAAAATTGCAAACCTTGTGCGACTTTCAACATTTTATTAACTTCCCCCCCTCTCCACATTATCTGGCAAACACATTTGAAAAGTGATTCGACACGCTAATGTCTACACAGAAATCCTGATTGAAATGAATAGCACTCGGGGGCTAAACATTTTGGGGTGGACCGCCCTTATGACTTAGGGGTATGAGACATAGTTAAAAACCTATTCTATGATCTAACGAATATACATAGAAAATTTCATTAAAATTGGTCGAGTGGTTTCGGAGGAGTTAGGTGACTAACACTGTGACAGGAGAATTTTATATATTAGATTAGATTAGATAGATTTAACTTTATTCAACAATATTTTACACATCAATATTTTTGATGAAAGAAAAAATTTCAATTTCGATGCTGTGTCTTTACCTCATTGGTCTTCAAATATTCATAAAAAAAGTCTTTGCTAACATTTTGATCAACCAACTTATTAAATATTTCCGCTTATGTAGTAATAAACAGCTTTTAAATTATAACATATATTTATTTACAGCTAAATTATTTTATACAAACAATTTCCCTCTTAATTTCATCAATTTCTATATAAAATGTTTTGATAATAGCCTAAATCCTTGGTATTAATCCTTCCTTTGCACCTTCCCTAGTATTTGACGTTTTGCGTTACAGTGGTTTCTTGCTGTATGACGCACTTGTACCAATGCCCACAGAAGGCTCTCGCAACATGTCAGAACCTCGGGGAAGTACAAGTTGCTGAGGGTTGGTAACAGACACACTACACGCTGATTGGACAGAAGTTTGGCTATGACTTTCGGGATTCTGGAACTATATTTACCTTGTTATTTTTGCTGTGTCACACGTTTGCTGGTTGTGGCTTTTTGGTGTTTTGAGTTGTAAGTAACTTTTTCTATTTCTTCCCCATAGGTAAGGGAGAATCACACCTCTGAGGTTTGCCGTATGCAGTGTAAATGTTTAATTGCCTCGTAACAAATTTAATTACTTTTTAAACAGTTTAAATACACTTATAGTAATCTCTACTGAATACAGTTTTTGCTATAACACATTTCCTTGGCAAAACCTCAGGCTGTGAGTCAGAAACATATGGTTTCGGTGTTGTGCATTTCTCCCTCTGATGAGACAATGCATTTACTTTATAATAACAATGGCTGGCTTGGGGGGCATTTATCTAGTATTTGCTAAAATATTATACACATGTTTTCATTTAAGCAGCTTCCATAAGCGCTATGTGGCGTGTGTAACTACTGTATTTTTAGTTGCTTTTACATAGGATTTGATTTATATATATATATATATATATATATATATATATATATATATACTATCGTAATGCCTGATTTCGAGTGAAATGATTCGAGAGTTTTGCTCTGATTGAATAAATTTTAATCACGTGTGTTAGAAAAAGATCTGTTTCCTCCCGAATTAAGGACGGGTACACAGCTAGTTTTGATATGCAGGCTGGTCAGACATTAAAAACACGCGGTTATTAACGACGTGGTTTTTAATCTACGTAGGCAGAACTATCTAACGGTTTTTTTACACGAATTTGTCCTTCCAAATCCGCATATTGTTTCTGAAGTTGTTAAAGCCTTGATAACAGCCCACGAACAAATCTAGTTTAGCCTCGCATGTACTAATAACAACTATACAAGCAAAATAAAAATGGCAATCCATTTTAAAAAAAACACCAGTTTGACAAGCAGTAAACAATATGCCGATTGATAATTACCTCATTTCTTTAATATATTATTTTATTGGGATAAAATAAGGCTCAGATCGGATATTTGCCACCGATATGAGATGAAATATATGGGAGCGTTAATTATGCCAATATAGCAGTTGCAAGTATAAATATATGGATACTGTTTTATTGGCAATTTTAATGGGAAATGACTATCAACTATGCCTATGCGTTCTTTAATGACTTTAAGTCATTAAAGAACGAAAAATCGGAGGGTGGCAAATATCCAAGATGTTCCTGAAATGAAATAACTATCCCCCCCCCCCCACCAAAAAAAAAAATCTATTTTACACCCCATTTCACAACAGAATTTATACTCGGCGACAATTAATGATACACACAAACGGATCAACACCCATGTTTAAACATTTCACCGATTTTGGCTCCTCTAATAGAACATTACCAAAATGTTACTTACTTCGTACTTTTAATGCTATTCGCCCTAAAATCATGTCCAAAACAAGCGATTTCTATGTTATACATGACTGTTTTCTTGTTTTTTGCATAAAATATAAAACTTAGTTTTATGTGATAAATTCGTGGTTCGTATAACCATAAAATTTGCTTTGGTTTACTCGTTGCCTATGTAATACTATGTCTACGTAATAATAGTATTACGTAGGCAACGGTTTACTTCAAGAAGTTAAATCTTTAGAAGGGGACACTTCCATTAGAAAGTGGGATAACGTCCTTATTGCATACAGGTGGCGCAACACCTCACTTGGTAACTGCTGGTGTAGCCATCGAAGAGAAAATAATTTCTAAGCAATATTTAAGCATTTATTTAAAATGACGATCACACTCAAACAAACAATATTTACATTTATTTCATACGACGATAAATTTTATCACAGCTTTAAATTCCCGGTAAACTGTAACTCATGTTGAAATAAAGTAATTAAAAAACTTTGTAAAAAATACACACGTTACGACGAATTCGACGTTACGTCGAAGGGCTTGGACTGAAGAAGTTCAAAACAATTTTTGAACGAAACGCGTATCCTCTTTCCTTTTACTTCTTATGTGTATTTTTTACAAAGTTTTTTAATTACTTTATCGTTTAACACCAGTATTTTGAGTGTTTTTTCATGTTGAAATATTAAATCCATGTTACATAAAAATTCAGTAATGAACTCAAAGTCAATTTTTGGTGTAAATATACACCGCAGCAGACGAAAAGTTCTTTTTTCTGCAGAGTGATTTGATATTGCAACGGAAACATGGACTATCCCTTCAGATGAATTTCAAATATCAGGATTCACTTTCGTCGAGCGGATAGACAGTGGTTTCCAAACAGGAACGATATCTGGAGTTATGATTTTTATTAAGGAAAACTTAAACACTTTAACCGTACCTACTCGAGCCAGATCAATGGTGTTCAAATAGTCATTACGTATATTCAAGATAAAGTGAGATTTGCAGTTACATACGCTAGTCCTCGAATTTCGTATGAAGAGAAATTAGACACTATATTCGAAACGTTACTGAAAGAGGATGGTTGTAAGACTGTTTTAGTAGGAGATTTTAACATTGAATTAAATTCCAAGCAAGGATCCGATTTCATAATTGAAATGGATACCTTAGATTTTCCAATACGCACTCATCCAATTGGATGCAATTTTTAGCAACAAAATTATGCGAGCAGGAGTCTATATGAGCACTTACAGTTATCATTTTCCTCTATATGGCAGAATTGATTGAATAGATTTTTAAAAAAAAACTGAAATTCTTCCAGCCGAGTGTGTAAATAAAATCTGGAAGAATTTCAGATTTTTTTTTCTTCCTTTTTTTAATTCATTTGTTGCCAAGGCAAAAGTTATCAAAAGTGAAAAAAAAATTATTAAAATTTAGTGCTCGCGTTCACAATCTCGTTCTCACAATTCTCTATGTTGGGAAATTAAAACATGTAAAACTAGTTAGTCAGCGCGGGAAATGTTTTATTCTTTTGCCGCTAGGATCGCTGCACGTTATTAGATTTCCAATGTTTACATATTTGAAACTTAGTTGGATCGTTGCCTACGTAATACTTACACAGTATACACAGTTTACTTTTGTGTAGTATTACGTAGGCAACGGTTGGATATCAAAAATCCCAGCACACAGGTATGGAGAGTGTCCACTACTATAGTATATCTCCGTGTTTTACATATAAGTTAATTCCTACTTTCTCGCTAGGCGTTATTTGTTACGCAATTTTACTCCAATATTAGGTTCTCCTCAGGTCCGAAAGGAAATTCTTGATTAGAGATTCCCTTTTCAGGGTCGTGATCGCATAAATGCAGATGAAAAGATATTTTTATAAATATTTAGACATTCATTCATTTTAATCTTAATTATCAAAAATATTGACTTTCGTTACACGGCCTGAATCTATTTACTAACGAACATTGATAAAATATGTGTTAAAAAATCTGATGTGGACAACACATGACTTCCTTGCACGTCTATTAAATCAAAAATATTTTCGGCCCACTTCATCTAAACATATTTTGTTTGAAAGAGATAAAATACTGCAGTAATACTAGCGATCTCTAACCAAATATTTCCGATATCGCCAAGCTGGGTTCAATATGAAAGATCTCCTTCTGACACTTAATTTGGCGATATTTCAACAAAAGCAGACAAGCTTGAGATAGTTTGCGAGATTTGGGGGATAGCCAAAGAAGTCATTGACCACAGACTTTCAATGAATTAAATGTATCCATACCCCTTAATGTATTTAAAGTCATTTTGATGACCCTGTAAATAATTTACCAAGTCGATTGCAAACAAAATTGAAATGCACAGTTAGATGTTACAATAGTTATCAATACAAAATTTCAAAATTCTACGATTAAAAGTTTTAGAGTAATGCGAAGTACGCAATGATCTTTGGCGCCAAATTTGGCTGTATTTCGGAAAGACTCGTCAAGGTCGACGACAAATAGCGAGATTTCGGGCATGGACCAAACAATGACTGACTATCACCGAATGTGGCGATATTTTGCCGAAACTCGACAAGAACGATGGCAAATGGCGATATTTTGGGCGTAGACCAAATGACTGACTATCGCCAAATTTGGCGATATTTCGGAAAAACTCGTCAAGGTCGACGGCGTATGGCCAGATTTTGGCCATGGACCAAACAATGATTGACTACAGATTTAATATTTTGAAGATGCCCATAGACATTAATGTATTGAAATTGTTTTGGGTGGTACTGTAAATCCTTCTGTGTATCCTCTTGTAAATATATCCTGTAAATATATAATTTGTCCTCTCGCCAAGCTTGGCGACTACTGGCGTAATTCTAGAGGGAGACACGTGACCGTCGTCGGACCTTTACCTAACTACAGGGTAGGACGGTATTGTGCTTGAAATGGATGAATGTCCCTAAAATTGCCGTTGTCCGTAGTGTATTGGAAATCTTTTAAGTGTTACTGCAGCAGAATTACAAATGATAAAGACACTTCTTTCGAAGGAGAAATGAATTTCGTAACCCTTGACAGAATATATCACTTCTGAGTCGTTTGAAATAGCCTAATACCTCTAAAATACGCTTTAATGAATTTCTGCCCATAAAGCGTAATGTATTTAAAATCTTTTGGACGGCCCTGTAGAAGAACTATCCAGTCGAATGGGAGCGAAAGAGGAGGTGCAAAACTAAATGTTACAACAATCCTAAATATAAAATTTCAACGTTCTACATCTAATAGTTTCTGAGATATGCGAATCTAATGAATTTCGGCCCATAGAGCGTACTGCATTTCGAATCTTTTGGGCGGTGCTGCAGATAAAATAGGGAAAAAAAAATTCACCACAAATTTAAAATAGATATACTTTGTGAAAGTAAAACTGCGATGACGTCAAAACTTCAGTTGTAAGGCTTTCTATATCTAAAGGGTGTTACTACAGCCCTTTATTTAATACGGTTTCAGCAGCAGTACAGAGGGCGCTGCTCAACCCACACATGCGTAGTGGCTGTGAAATTTTAATCATTTGCTTTGCACAGTATAATTTGCATTTCCTGAAAATTTCAGCTCAATATCGTCATTCTTCATGCTGTTATATATTTTTTTTACAAACAGGAATATATATTTACGTCATAAATAAATGTATTGCCTTCAGACCATTTGGATACATTTGTACTGTAAAAAAGTTGCATAATATTAAAATATAAAAAGGCACTTATTCTGCGAATTTTAACGATTTTTTACAATTTTCAACATTGAACTCAGAAAAATCTTTGTTGCTTTGACAATCCATCCATTTCTCCGATTTTATCGATTTTTTGCATGTTGTACATTTGAAAATATTGCCAACCGTGTTTGATCAATCACAATGATATTTGAAAATGCATGCAAGGGGGGGGGGACAGTTTAAAAAATAGACTATTTAAAAAAATTGGACATTCATCTGTCTACCTAGTGTTAAGGAATTTTATGCGATTTTCAACTTTGAACTAAGAAAAATCTAGTTATTTAAAAATCAATCCGATTTGCCGATTTTTCAGGGTTTTTTTTTTTTTTTTTTTTTACAACTTTCATAATTCAAAATATCTCCAACAGCTTTAGACAAATTAATATGAAATGCATATGGAGAAAAAATAATAAGATTTTTTACTATATTCAACTCCGAATAAACAAGAAATATAAATAAGGCCAAACGCATCTCTTTTGAAGCAGTTTCCAAAAAAGCAATATTTTTGCACTAAACTTGGTGATGTATTATCCTCAAATTTGGCGAGATTTTCCAAATAACTTCAAAAAAGCTGCCCAATACTATTAAAGTAATTTTGCGGAACCCTGTAAAAAAACTTTTAATGTTACTTACAATTTTTAAATGAAGAGTAAGCTGTTATAGATGTCTGTTGTGTTGACTTGAAATAGATGCATGTCTCTGAACTGCTACATAGTGTGATCAGTGGCGCAGAGAGGGAGGGGGAGCAGGGGAAAAATCCCCAGGGCCTCAGCTTGTGAAGGGGCCCCGCTTTTGCTGTTTATATAATACTTAATTGTGTGTTGACAATTTTTAAAAAAAATGTCCAAATTCAGATTATGTCCGCGTATGTTCAAATTACTTTTTGAATGAAATTACAAAAGGCAGAGCATAAACCACCCACTTGACAAAAACGAGAAGTGTTAGTGATTGAGTCTTCTTTTGCAAGAAAAGTAGACATTGACGGTGATATTCAACGATTTGCCATGACTAAAAGTAGAAAAGATTTATTTAACTAGAAATCTTTTTTTCCCGAGACACATTGTTCAATAGTGGAAGAAAGGGTTTAGCCAGAGGAGAGTCTATGGGCCACTCAACCTCCGAAATTTTGAATTTTCCTTAACAAAATGTTAAAGATGAAGACTTTCTATGAGAAATTTTGAAATTTACACTTTTTTGGCCTCCTGCTTGCATAGAAGTATGAATAAAAATATTAATTTTTTCAATACTGAGGAAACATGCCATGTAAAAATGTTAACGTTTCAAATACAGTTTCTCTATGGAGGTGACGAAACCTTCAAAACAAAATGTTGGTATTTTTTAGAGCATGGATGTTTATTAAAGTATAATACTCTTTTAAATTAATAATTTCAATTCTATTAATTATTTTCCAATTACTATTAATTTAAAGTTTCTTTAAATGATTCATAATTTCAATGAGGAATAAATGATTGATCTAATACGACATCAAAAGGATTACTGGATAGCAAAGGGACCCCAAATATTTTATCCCCGGGGCCCCGACTTGGCTCTCTGCGCCTCTGAGTGTGATGGGTTGGAATTATTTTGACTGCACCTGTAGAAGAACTATAGATGCTACAGACACTGTTTTTGATGTAGAAAATTATTTTATAATTCTTAATGACGTATTTCGATTTTGTTTTGTAAGAAATAGCCGAATATTTCTAAAATACGCTTTAAATAATGAATGCCTATACAACGTAAAGTCGTGGAATTCTTTTGGATTCTCCTGTAGGAAAACTATACATACTACTACATGCACCATTTTTATAAAGGTACATAATGTAGTACGTAGAAATAACCTACATAAATTTCGTAGTAATCGATGCATATTTACAGCAATTAGAGCCAGGGGTGTAGCCATGAAAATATTTCGGAGGGGGGTAATGAAATAAGTCGGGAGTTAATAAACGGAATTTCTGCATAATTTAGCGCTTATGCTAACTAATCCGAAAATTTCAAGGGGGGAGTATATTCTGGTATCTTCTTTGATTAAACGATGGGTGCATTTCAATTACGTAACTAAGCACTAGTAACTAGTAACTAGACTAAGCACGAAAAAGGGCACTTCACGCAGTGTTACCAGACTTTCCGAGACATTTCCCCCTAAACTTGATCGAATTTCCCCCCAAACTTCTGCTTATATGTCTTTTTACACATTTTTCTGGAAATTCATTAAAAATGTTTTTAATTTCACAGCAATAAAAATTAAATTCTAGTATGTTAACAACCAGAGATTGAATTTCAGTACAACTTACATCAAATAATTCACGTAGTCGAGTTCAGTGCTATGATCACACGTTGACAACAGGAAATTCTAATCAGATGACTTTGAAGTTTGCTGCTTTTGACATGTAACCGACTGTTGCCGAATTTTCATTGGCGGTTGGGTTGGGGGGAAAGGGGGGGGGGGAGTAGGGAGAACAATATATCGATAAATCTATACTCGAAATTCGTAAGTTGGAGGTACTAGTAATTTAATGTAACATGATAATATTTTATACTTCATTTACATTTTTATAATTTCAGTTATTATTACATTGGTCATAGTTATTATTACATTATTATTGCATTGGTCATTGACGTTCCGTCGGCACATAGATTAAAAAATAAAATTCTCTTAGAACTCCCTATTTCATTCCCCCCCCCAAAAAAAAAATCCTTCTGAAGGGTAAAAATCCACCTAAATCTGGGGGGGGGGGGGCTCAATCTGGTATCACTGATTTCGAGTTATGGAGACATATGTGAACACGAGGCTGTTGAGTCAAACTCGACAGTCAAAAAAAAAAAAAAAAAAAAGTAATAACTACTCCCATCAAGAAAAAAGCATTGTTCCCACGATAGATACCTTCCATTTAAAAAAAAAAAAAAAAAAAAAAAGAAAAGACATTAATGTTCCATAAAACGACTTTGTACTCCAGGCGTTAAATGTCAAACCTATTAATAGGTTCAAAACAAAATGAAAAGTGTTCTTTCACAGTGAACGCATCTGAAATCGATTTTAGACAGAAATCAATTAATGTGGCTCTATTTATATCCACAAGTATCTGTTAACGGATGAAACTGAATAAAAAACTATTGTTCATAAAATTTTGTAAGTGTTGGTTAAATGCTGTGTTGCACATCCCCTCTTATTGCTGTAACACGAGGGTTTTTTTTTTTTTTTTTTTTATAACCATGCCAATTTTTGTTCAATTATCCTTCGTGAAAAATAAACGTACATGGATTATAGCTATAGGCATGGCAGATCGTTAGAAAGCTTGATCCGCAGATAAGGATGTGAAAACGGATAATTTGTTTTCATACATACGGATACGGATCTTTATATTAATATAATAATACATATTGCATGCCAATAGTGGTGTGATTTGTGTTCCATACAGACACTGAGTAATAATAATAATAAAAAACTTTCATGTGATTGTCTTTAATTATTAATCACAGTATTACGGATTGAATTATAAGTTCATGAAATGTTCGTTCAATCATCTTCTGACAAAGTTTTTTAATATGGTCGATTACGTGTTTAGAGGTGCATCCTTCCTTATATCCTTTATTATACATTCTATCCAGGAAAAGTTTCTTCCTAAATAGGAAATTAATGACTGAGACAGAAAAATTTCAACGTTTAGCAAAGTGAAAAACGACGTATAACCGAAATTTTCGTCTCATGAACGAAGCGTTTTTGCATTAGAAAGAATAGGAATGAGTCAGGACTTCACGAAAATGACGTAATAAGCGTAAAAGTCGAATGAATGAGAAACGTGTATATTAATTATGGTGACGCAAAAAAACGACTATTTTTTTTTTAGTTTCGCGTGAAAAAATGTTAGTTTTTGATGTTTTAAGAGCCCCCTCCAAAGGACAGCTCAAACAAATTTTTTTAAGAGGTCGCTCAAAAATTTTTTAAATTTCAAAAATCGTCAAAAATCGATTTTTTTTTCTTTTTAATTTTTTTTTCTCGTTACGATATAATTTTATAGACAAAAAAAAAAAAGTTTCTGAAAATTTCAGTTAAGATATAAATTTTGAAAGGTCGCTCGCTCACAACTTTTTTAATTTATTAGTGCATTACTTTAGATTTTTTCGAGCGACCTTTTAATATTCAAATTAAAATTCCATACATTTTTTCTTTTATTTAGTACAATAATCGATAAAAATACACTACGAAATGAACTAAAAATCAATAAAACATGTTAACATTTAAAATTTGGTTTCAGAATTAATAACAAAGCTTATTGAAATATTGTTAAAATGTTGTAGTTGATTAAATAAAATTATTAATTTTTTTAAATTATGTTTTCTATATTGTGCTAGATTTTTTAGTTCATCTCGTGGTGTATTTTTACCGATTATTGTACTAAATAAACGAAAAAATGTATGGAATTTTAATTTGAATATTAAAAGGTCGCTCGAAAAAATCTAAAGTAATGCACTAATAAACTAAAAAAAATTGTGAGCGACCTTTCAAAATTTAAATTTTGAACTGAAACTTTCAAACTTTTTTTTGCGGGGGGGGGGGGTCTATAAAATTATACCGTGACGAGAAAAAAATTTAAAAAGAAAAAAAATCGATTTTTGGCGATTTTTGAAATTTAAAAAAATTTTGAGCGACCTCTTAAAAAAAATTTTTTTGAGCTCTCCTTTGGAGAGGGCTCTTAAAACATCAAAAACTAACATTTTTTCACACGAGACTAAAAAAAAATAGTCGTTTTTTTTGCGTCACCCTAGTGTACATAAACGATGCTTTACAGTATCTTTTAAAATAATTCGAATTTCAAAATTAAGTCAACGGAATGGCATCCTCGGAATTTTCCGTGGAATTGAACTCTCCACGGTTTCGGAAGAGATAGTGTGACAAGCTTTTGACAGCGGTAGTAGGAACCATAAATTATTATGCTTCAATACAATCAGTGTGACTAAGATGGCGTGAATGCAAGAATAAAAGAAAAAGCCTTTTAGTAAGGAAGAGAGGGATAAAGCCCACCACGTAGAATTTAAAACGCTTAGTTATGCCAATAGAAAAAGCATGCTATTAGCTTTTAATTACTAATACTGATTTAACCCTTTGAGGCGCAACCCTTTCCCAATGCTGAAAAAAGGGCAGAAGTTGCCACCGCTCGACTTAACTACCAGCAAGATGGCGGACGATCGAAACGTTCATCGCGTGCCACAGATCTAGAGACCCTTTTTTGACAACAGGTGGCTGTGCGCGGGCACAGCCAGCGAGCGATGGCAACGAGCGATGTCGAGCGATGGCAACGAGCAAGTCGAGCGATGGCAACGGCTGCCCTTTTTTCAGCATTGGGCAATCTATCCAGCTGTTCTCGCATTCTTCCATTTTTCAGCAGATGTCAGGCTAATAAAAATAATTGTGACAATTGTTTTACGGGAAATGACGTGCTAAAAAGTAAAGGATTCTCGTGCTGCTATGTCCACCCGCAACTATTTTTATAGAAATCAAATCTATTCTTCGTGACTGGCAACAGTCAAGACGCCAGAGTTTGGTGTTCCCAGAGCGGGAACACTGCGCGTTAAAGGGTTAAACGAGGGATTTTTGTGCTGAACAAGAAGATTTATTTAAAAATAATTAACAATAATATTCAGTTTTGAATGATAAAATTTATGTTTAATTGTATAAAAATGAAATAATAACAGAAAATTTTTTCCCCTTTTCTTTCGCTGATTCTGGAAAGACATTCAAAGATACACTGAAAAAAAAAAAAAAATGCGGGTCTGGATACTACAATTTTTTCTCTCTCTGGCGGATCCAGATAATTTCTTTTCACTCAGACGCAGAGTTGTTATGATTTTGCCTAACCCGAAAAAACCCGGGCGGGGTTTTTCGAAAAAGCCCACTTGAAAAAACCCGAAAAAAAAACCAGCTGGGTTTTTTTCAAAATTTCAACTTTAATTATGCAGATAATGCATCGCTTAATATCAGTACACCACTTGTAAAGTTTATAAACAGCTCCCTACCTCCCCCCACACCACCACCACCTAAGGGGGGGAAAAAATCAGACTTCACATAGGCATAAAAACTTTCTAGGGTAAATTTTTATGCCTATCTGTATTAAAATGAATAAAGATTTTTTTAACCATAAAAAATTATTAATTTAAAAAGTTCTAATTAAGCACTAGTATATCACTGTTAAAATTATTACTAATAGTCAATTTATCTAAGAGCAAACCATGATTGGAGTTGCTATTGCTACTGATTTATACATTTTTTCATGTATGATTAATAATTGTAATTAGTTATTACTATTAATTTAACCATTTTTTTATTTATATTTGATTTTTGTAATCAATTAGTTGCTTTAAGTTGTATTTAGTAATAAGCAAATTTTTTTTCAAATATTCTGAAACCCCATCCCTTCTTCTGAAAAAACCCTGATAAAACCCAAAAAACCCGCAGATAAAACCCCAAAAACCCTGATAAAAGCCCCCAAAACCCTGATAAAACCCCCAAAACCCTGAAAAAACCCGGGTTTTTAACAACCCTGCAGACGGATACAAATATGGATACGGGCCTTTTCTTCGAATATCTGCGGATAAAGATCTTACATATCTGCGGATAAAGATCTTACACCTCTAATTATAACTAAATGACACTATCATAAACATTCTTTTAAGAAAAGTTAAATTCCTTGCACTTCTTTTTTTTTTTTTAACATTTATATATAAGAAATCTTACTATTTAAGCTGATCCCTGACTCTACAACAATTCCGATTCAACCACTCTAAGATAAACCTTTTATCACCATTACTCCATAAAGATAAAAAAGTTAAGCACAAAACCGTAATAAAATCCACGCCGTTTGTACGATCGGCTTGAAATTTTTCATAACTATGCAAACAAATATAGTAAACAATATGCGCTACTTTAAAAATCTTAAAATCAATCCTTTGCCTCATTTTTAAGCGATTTTTTCGCTATTTTCAACTCCATTTTATTTATCAGAGTAATAAAAATAAAAAAATAATAATAAAAAAAAAACGTTAATCATTTGCGTGACAAAATTAGTAGTTGTTGCAATTGATATTGACGTCATATTGAAAACACAGCTACCAGGCTTAGAAAGGAAAATTGCGCGATTCCAATTCATTTAAAATAGTTTTTTCCAAGTTACCTAAGAACCGAGTTTTTTTTTTTCGTTTTTTTTTTCCCACAAATAAAAAGATTTCCTCAGCAGGAATTATTGATACAAGAGGGGCTGTTCCCACAAAACGAAATCCTTCGAATGCGAAAGGTTTACGCGCGTTTTCAGAAGAGCATGACATTCGATTTCGGTATATAATAAAAATTGAATATGAAGTTACTTATTTTAAGTGGACGAAGATTAAATATAATGAGTGTAGACAAATTTTTGTCATTTTTTTTTTCTTAGCACCCTTTCTATAACAAACTAGATCAGTGTTTTCCAGTGTCATTTTTGGATATAAAAATAACTCACGCATTACTACATTCTTGCTTTTACGAATTTCTAAAAACAAAATATATTATTGAGTAACTTTTTTTAAACTTTTCCATCTCAACGGCACATTCAGTTATTTATTTTAAAAAATTCAACTTTTTAAATATCAATCACTGTAATGAAAAGTACATTGAAAATTATGTCTCAAATTTTACACAAATTAAATTTTACAAAAATGATTTCTCACAGATTCGTTCAGATTTAATGATGGATTATTTTCAGATTTTATTTTTGTTTGTAAAATACCTGTTATTTTTTCAGCTGTATATTACCAAGAAAATTGGTTATTAAACTCTCTATTATTAGTGAAAAATTAGAATAAATAGAATCTATGAATATGTTTTTTTAATAAATTGATGTACACAGTTTTTAAAATACAAACTATTTTTTAATACAAAATAACTTTTATAAAAATTTTCTCTTAAAAATTGTATGTATGATTTCCATTTTAATAATTGAAGATACTAAAATTTAGTTAAACTACTATGATTAAATACGAATAACCAATATCGCTTGTTAAAGAACGCTTGAGCGGTAGGAGGTAGTTTTATTAATATATGCTAACGTTCATATCTCTGAATAATTACCTAAAGTTATTCAGACATAGCAATCTAAAGTAAGTAACATTTCCCCCACCCCATCCCATCCCGAGAGAAGAAGAAAAACAAATTCAAACAACATTTTCTATTGAACATGGTTGAGAATTTTTCATACACTGCTATTAGTTTTACTTAAACTAAATTACTTTAACCTAAATTTAATTTGTGTCTAAAACGTAATAAAATGGATATATACTTTGGAATTGTTGGTTAAAAACAAAACACTTTAAATAAGATTTGAATTCTAAGATTTGGTTTAAAATTAAACAATGCAAAATGTGTTGCAATTCAAAAGTTATTTTATCTTTGGCAGTAGTATAGTTTGATAAAAATATTATTTTAACATCGTAGTTAAAAAGTCTTAAAAAATTTTCAGTAGATTCAAACACATGCTTTATTTCAATTTAATTCAACGTATGCAATTCAATGCAATTTAATTCAATTGAATACATTAGCTCTATTCATTCAATTTTTTTAAGTTAAGCGAAGAAACTGCAACTGCAATTCACCATTATTAAGAAAATTGAAGATTTCATTGTGAGCTGAATAGTTTTTGCTGCCACAGTGACGCATACAAGGGAGAAGCAATAGGGTCTGGACAACAGTTATCAACTTAGCTACTTAAAATCAAGATACATATATTTCTCCACATTTTAATGGGTTGTAAGACTAAATCAAATTCTTATTTTTAGTAGTTAATAAATATCAATAAAAACATATTCCAAAAATACGCAAGTGTATTAAAATGCTTTATAAAAGATATTCGCTTTAAAAAAAAACTGATGTGGACAACACATAACTTCCTTGCACGTCTTTCAAAAATATTTTCGGCGCACTTCATCTAAACTTATTTTGATTGAAAGAGATAAAATATCAGTAATAGTAAGGTTTAGCTATTTCTAGCCAAATATTTCGATATCGCCAAGCTAAGTTCAATTTGAAAGATTTCCTTCTGACACTTTATTTGGCGATATTTCACCAAAAGCCGACAAGCTTGAGAAAGTTTGCGAGATTTTGGGGATAGCCAAAGTAGTCATTGGCCACAGACTTTCAATGAATTGAATGCATCCATCTATACACCTTAAGGTATTTTAAGTCATTTGGCTGACCCTGTAAATAAATTACCCAGTCGATTGCAGTCAAAAAAGATATTGAAAACAGTTAGATATTACAATAGTTCTAAATACAAAAGTTCAAAATTCTACGGGTTAAAGTTTTAGAGTTAAACAAAATACGAAAGAATTTTTGGCACCAAATTTGGCGATATTTCGGCAAAACTCGCCACGGTCGACGACAAATGGCGATATTTCGCCAAAACTCGCCAAGAACTTTGACAAATGGCGATATTTTGGGCATGGACCAAATGACTGACTATCGCCAAATTTGGCGACATTTCCGCAAAACTCGCCAAGATCGACGACAGACGGCGAGATTTTGGGCATGGACCAAACAATGACTGTCTATTATATTGAAGATGTCCATAGACATTAACCAGAGTTGCCAACTGCTCCGGATTATAATTAACCACTTTTTGTAAACAGTAATTTTCCTTAAAATTTTTTTTTAAATGATAGCCAACCCATAAGTTTAACTTCAAAATTTTGCGATAATTTAAGGCAAACCTTTTTGTTTTAAAAAAGTGGTTAATTATATTCCGGAGCAGTTGGCAACTCTGCATTAACGTATTGAAATTCTTTTCGGTGGTCCTGTAAATAAACTCTCCAGTAGATTGGAACCTAAATTAAAAAAAATAGCTCTAAATTACGCTTTAATGAATTTCGGCCCACAGAGCGTAATATATTTCAAATCTTTTGGGCGGTCCTGTAGATAAACTATCCCGCCGAATGGAACCGAAAGGGGAGGTGCACAATTAGATGTTACAGCAATCCTAAATATACAGTTTCAAAATTCCACGACCAATAGTTTTTGAGATATGCGAGTTTAATGAATTTCGTTCCATAGAGCGTAATGTATTTCGAATCTTTTGGGCGGTCCTGTACATAAACCATCCATTCGATTGAGACCAAAAGGGGAGGTGCACAACTAGATCATAGAACAATCCTAAATATAAAATCTCAACATTCTACGACCAATAGTTTTTGAGATATGCGAATTACATACATACGTACGTACGTACGTACAGACGGCATGGAAAAACTGGCCACAATAGACTCGCCACTGGTCAAAATCAGTTGCAGAAGCGTTTATATGATCGTGCATGCTAGCTTACGATGAGATGCATCGAAAAAAAATTTTTAATTAAATTTAGAGGTAGTCAAAATCGGTTTTTTCGTCGAAATTTGGCCCCCAATATTTTTCCGGATCACATTACTTCGTTATACTCCGTACAAGGAAGTAAAAAGTATATTTTCAAATGGTTTTTGTCACAGATTTATGGGTTCGACCCCCTCCAAGAGAAAATTCTGTGTGCGCCACTGTGCTGCCATATTAAAGGTTATAGAATATTTTGCTGCTATCTTCAAAATTTTACTTCGAGCCCTGCTAGGGGAAGTTCAATCAATCTGATCTAGGAATCAATCTTATAGTATGCATGAAGCTTACAAGAGAAAGGGAAATAATAAAGACAAAAACTTTGCCTTTTTCCGATCACTAAATTAGTGACCGAGAGAGACGAAAATTTGAAAATAGCTTGAAAATGGCATTTTTTTTTATCCAAAAAAAAGCAGACAAGTTGTCTTATAACTTAGGAGCTAAAGTCTCCATTTTAGTCGCCGGCAGAGAACCTGTACGAATCATAAATTCAATGTCGCAGCTGTACGTCGCCCGGGGCTTATCTTAACTTTGGCTCTCCTCTCAGTACGGCACACGAAAAAAAGTTAATTATGGCACTGCTTTCTTTGGAACTATAAATTCGGGCTATTGATTTTGGCGCACCTTTCAACACGGTGCCCGGACCACGTGCCCGTTTGACCCTTGTAGTTGCGCCACTGCATAATTTAAAAGGCACATAATGTACGCAAATTATAAATAATAAAGTTCAAACATTTTTTCAAAGCTTATGAATTTTTTCTTGAATGACAAACCTTCACAATTTGATTTTCTTCAACAATGAATTATATATTTTACCAGCGTTTTATAATTCAGTCACTAACGATATTTTAAAACGTGCAGAAAATTGGAATTTCATGAAAAACAGGTTAAAACATTAAAATTTCTCAATCAAAAGTAATAAAATCTGGCGAATGTGAATTAAAGCCTTAGAACAATGCTGATAAATAAAAGTTTTATAGAGCGGATCGATGAACAGATAGTAAAAAATTTTGGTCTAAATAGTAACTGTTTGGATAAGAGACAATAAACATATCCGCGCAATGAACACACTTTTATTTCATGCTCTTAAAAACACTCAAATAGAAAATTCAGTCTCATAAATGCTGAGTGCTAATACCAGGGTTTTAAAAAACCAACCGGGTGTGTTTTAAAAACCCAATCCGGGTTGTGGGGTTTTATTAAGATTTTTTTTAATAGTATAACACTTTTTGCATGTAAATTTTATGGTTTTATTTCAAAACAGAATAATTTTAGTGTAAAAGAAAACTTTCATTACAAAATAATTATTATTTAATTAATTAAAATATAAAAATAACTTCAACTTTAATGCAGTACTATCTTTTTCTGCTGACGTTTATAAAGAGCTCCTAATTTGTTTTATGACCATAGATAAAAGTATATTATTGTTCACTTACAAAAATATGTTGTTTTTGATTGGCTGTTTTCTATTACTTTTTTTAATTTATGAACTTTTTAATTTTTTTTTTTACCTTTATGTTTTTTAAGTCATAGTTATAACACTTTCTAGTTAGAATATAAGTCAGTACTACTATTTATTTAATAATTTTCTTTATAGTTATTCATTTTTGATTTGAATGTATATTCCTTTTTACTTTAAAAAATCTAGAATTAATATGTCTGACATTAAATCCCACATAAACAATGTATAATGAATCAGTTTTATATTTCTCAGTACTAAAGTAATGCAGCAACTAATAGAATACAGGATGGTTTCCTGCAGGGAATGCAATCCCGCTTTTGCGGGATTACAATATCATGGCTATAATTTTCATATTTATGTGAGGTATTGTTTTAATTATGAATTAAGATAAAGTATTAAACCTGATAATGCTTATAAACTTACATTTTCCTACTTTTCTCTATTAAAATTAATTTTTATTTGAATGAAATGTCAATCCCGGGGATATGATATTGTAATCCCGCAAAAGCGGGATTGCCTTCCCTAGTTTCCGGAACCTGAATTCATTCTTGAGATGCATGCTTGTAAGCTGTAAGAGAGAGACATGTCCCATTATTCTCTATCTGGGAAAGGATTTTTTCCCTTGTCACTATACCTGATAATTACATATTTTATTCATATTTAACAACTTATTTATTAAGGAGATAAATTACTAAGTTATCCCTGTCTGCATTCTACACCTGTTCATTTTAAAACAAAGATTGCAGATAGAATTGGCTCAAGGTATTATTTTTAAAAAGGTTATTATTCTTTATGTTGAAGTTGGAAAAATAATTATAAAAAATTAAACTGGCATATTTATATTTATCTAATACAATGCACTAAGTTATGTAGGTAATATTATATGTATTTAATGTCAAATAACAAATGATTTAAATGAAAGAAAGGAAAAATTTTGATAATTTTTAATAAAACCCAAAAAACCCAATTTCTGAGTGGGTTTTATTGAATTTTTTTAAGTGGTTTTTTTTTTAAACGCGCCGGGGTTTTTTTGGGTGGGTCCGAAACCCTGGCTAATACTAATAACTTATTACTTTTGAAGGAGTGAACTATATGTTCTTCTCCAGGGTTGAAATTGCATCATACTACAGGATTAGTTTATGAATTTTTAAAACTGTTTTATTTTTACAACTTAGGCGATTTTTCACAATTCCCACCTTTTAAAATGTCTCTATCAGCTCTTTGCCAACTGGCATGACATTTTATTCAAATGTGTAGATGATTTGTTTGTTTTATTTGGCTAAGGCAAAGCTATATGGCGGTTGTCTGCCTTTGAAGGCGGTCCCTTGCTTGGAGGACTTTTTAGGGGGTTCTAACGTGTATTCACGTTACATGTGGAGAAAACCGCTCAAAGCTCCAGACATTTAAATCAAAAGCCGCGCGTTGGGCCAGAGCCCTGCACGCTCACACTTCAGCTATCTACGAATGTTTGGTGGTCTTACTTACTCGGCCACTGGTCGGTCTCAGATGTGCAAAAGAAAAAAAAAAACTCAGCTATTTTAAAAATTTGAAAACTCAACCGCTTCTCTAATTTTCAGGAGTTTTTTAGGCATTTAAAATTATCAAAAGAAACATCTATGGTACCGTTAGACTAATCGATTCAATATTTTGAAAGGAAGAGCACAAAATATTGAAATTAAAAGATATATAACATTTTGCGCATTAGTGTTCACTGTGAAAATAAATTATGACTCCCGTGTGGAAAACTGCTATTCAATTAAAATTAAAATAACAAACTTAGTATTTACCATACATACATTAAAAAACAATGGAACACGTTGAACGTTTCGGATGGTACAAGATCCACCCTTTTTCGGCTGCAAAAAGTACAATTTTATGTATGAGTGGTAAATACAAAGATTTTTGAGTGTTTTTATTATCGGATATTCAGTTAGCTAGCAATATGGTTACATTTTTGATTTTCTCTAACTATACTTTAAGAAAAATTAATTAATGTTTCACAGACATTAAATGGTTATAATAAGTTTTAAATTTAATTGTATTTGTAAATTAGTTAGTTCAGCTACTCAAGGCAATCATAACAGTATTTTGAGTATTACTATTACTATTATTATTATTAATGTGCAGTTTTAACTTCATCAATAATTTTTTCGAAAAGTCAATATTTACACTTTAAATAACAATTAAATCAAAACGACAGCATATTTAAGAATACGGAACATTATTTATAGCGCTATTAGATTAATTAAACACGGACTATATATATAAATCTTACAAATTGCTTCAATAAAAATTATAAAAATTACAATTATTTTATACAACCCACCACCAAACAGAATTTTTAGAATGTACTTAAATATTTTTTTAAGACTTACAGCTGACAGAGCTTTCGTATTGCACTCTCCATCACAGTTTAAAGAAAAGAAAAGAAATAAATTAAAAGGAATTAAGAATCTTCGAGCTAACCAAGTCAGCATTCGAACAAGTCACCAACCTAAATGACAAGATCTCAGAGAACAAACTCAGGTGTCAGAGGGCGGTTTGCCATATTTGGCGCGAAATCCCGCAGCAGTTTACTCAACCATAAAAAAAAAATTATTGTATGGTAATTCATTTTACCTCTGGAATGACGTGAGTGAAACTACTTTCAATAAGTTATGAATCAAATAGCGGTAAATTAAATTGTGTAATAATAAATAAATTGTTTGCGCCGAATTTTAAAATTCTGAATCTTAATACATTTTTCATTTTCTTTATATGCCTCTCTCTGTGAAATTACTTTCAATAAGTTATGAATCAAATAGCGGTAGATTAAATTGTGCAATAGCAAACAAATTGACTGTGCCGAATTATGAAATTCTAAATATCTTTTTCATTTTCTTTTTAATGCCTCTGTGTGTGAGTGTTTGGGGGGGGGCGTATTTTCTACTTCAGTGGAATAAAGTGAACATCTTTTGGGTAAAAGCTATATGGAAGTCTATAAAAATATATAACTATAAAGCATATTAGTTCCTCGGGTGTCTCTCTGTACGTAATATGTGCAGTAATAAGACAGTCATTGCACATATTACGTATGCTCTCATAATAAAATAACGACCAGTAAATGAGAAGCAAGGGAATGTTCAGGAATTGAAAACAGTCAGACTGCGAGCCAACGAATAAAATATATATATACAGGGTGTCCCCAAATCTAATGTAATGTGGGATTATAGCGATTGTCTACGCGAGGGATCTGTGTCGAGGGGGGGGGTTACTCTCCGTGAGGGACTTTCTAAGGTGTCCTAACCCGTATTTACGCGAACAGGGTGTTCTTAAAACTCTGATTTAGGTTTTTACCTTAAATATTGAACATAGACACATGATATAATAAAATAGTTACTTAAAAAAAGGTACATAGTTTTATAGCACCGATTAAAATTTTCAGGATATTAAATCTAAATAAATAGAAAATTTCAATTTTTTAAGACCCACGTACAAAAAATTTCCCATTTAGTAAAATGTGCCCCATATATCAGTGAGATATAACATAGCATACATACCGTTGCCAAAATAGTATACAGTCCTTGAATAGGAACACACGAGAGATTTCAAATACATTACGGTCTATGATGAATAATAGATTAAACTGAATTTTAGAGACATCCATTTATTTCAAGAAAAATAAAATCAGTATATATTAGTGAGGCTTATAACAGTATTCTCTCCATCAAAATGGGGGTCATTTTATATAATTTATAGCAGATTTACAAAAAAAGACAAAGCAAAGTTACATGCATAGATTATGTTCTAAAAGTTGGGACTGAAAGATACACTTTAGTGATACATTACTACTTCATAATTACTTCATAATTTTACATATAGTAAGTAAAATGAATATGATTTTTATTTTTTTACATTAATAGGTTTTATTTTATGACACATTCCATTATTAATTTTGAATACCGTAAAGCATTTTATGTATTACACCCTAGAAATTCTGATTAGATGATATTTTTCATTGGGTGGGAGAGGGGAGGATGTAAAGTACAAGTTATCCAGCCTTAGAATTTTTTGTAAAATCTTTGCTGTAGAAAAGAACACTAAAGAAATGAACTCGAGAAACTCTATCACATGCTTCGAAGCAATGATTCTGATTGCTAAAAATGTCATTTGATATACATTTTTATTTTACATTACATTATTTTATATTACATACATTTACATAACATATTAATGCGAATTTTTTAATTAAATGACAGTTTTAATTCGATAAAAGTAGTAGTGGTTCTTTATGTGGTTTATATTTGGGATGGTTATAAATTTTGAGTAAATATTTTAAGATTATGCAGGCATCCATGTGTATCTTAAACAATAAATTTTTTTTAAAAAGTAATAATATTTTATGTGCAAAATTCTGATTTTAAATTCCATTGCAAAAACTTTAAGGTATGTATCAAAAATTTTAATAACTTGTAATATTTTATATAGTTATTTTTCGACTTAACAACATAATAAAATAATTATATATGTTCATAATACTATAATTAATTATATAGCTAAAAAAATTTATATAGAAATTTATTGTTTGCTGTACCATAAAAATAAAGAAAAATTAGGTTTTTGACAGTCTTTGCCGGGAAAAATACGGTTTTTACCGCTGTCATGTCAAGAACCAGTTTTTAAAGACAAAAACCCAACCCAGGTTTAGCATGATTTATTAATTTCCTTTAGAATATTTCGGGGGAGGGGGGGGTAAATCAATTTCTTAAATTAATTAAAACAAAACGCAAAAAATATTGAGAATGTGTCATAAAATAAATTTTAAAAATGTACTTTTTAAATGCTCAAGCTTTCGCGAAACGGCTTTTTCACTTAGGAAGTTTTCATTTTAACCTGAATAGAAAAACAAAACAAAAAACAAACAAAAGAAATAATATTTTACAGTGTTTGAAAGCACAGCATAAACGTTGCGTTATTGGCATGGTTTATCTTTTTGTTTACTGAGCTATTTTTGACAGTAGTAGTATATAGTATCTACGGCGCGAAAAATCCGCTCAATCTCTCCAAACAAAAATGTGAAGCATGACGGAAAAGCTACTGAACCACAACGAAGTGTTCTCAAGTACCTTGATTGAAAAGCGTGGCCATGGAATCAGCTATTAGGCGTGACAGAAATGGTACCAGTTCGGACTGAAAAAAACGTCTATTTTTTGTCAGTGAAATTGGAGGACTTAAAGTGAGGCGATATCCGTAGATAGATGACAAAGCTGAGAATTTCCACATCATCCAAGGGAAAAACTACTTCACTCATAACTAAAAACTCTCTGAAGAAACTGGTGTTTAAAAGATAAAGTAATTGTAAAATAATGCACATAAAATACACGACACCAAGCTTAACACATGTTTCAATCGAAATAGGGGATCCCCCCCCCACACAGGTTCAATTTTTTTATTACTATAACTATTATTATTTTACTTCACACATAGTGACCACAATCCTAATACAGTAACCCCTCGTTATATCGCGCTTGTCGAGAGACAAGAAAAATGTGCGATATATCCGTGGGCGCGATATAACGGGCGGAGAGGGGTGATATGATAAAACTTTACTTTTATGTGGGCACATGCCTTTAAAATATAGTAAAATTAATAGTATATGTACTGTAATAAAAGATGTGCTCTTAAACTATAAAAATAGAAGTTTTTATTTTTATTTTATGTACAAATACACATTTAATTTCCTGCTGAAAAAATGATCCAGAGTCATTTAATTTGATTTTTCTCTCATATCCTGCTTTTCACCAAAGGAGCAAAAATCAATTAATTGTATCTAACTTATGTGATAGAAGATGTATTTTTCAAATTGTGTACTTCTCAAGTTAAGTAACAAAGCAAAAGAGAACTGAAAAAAATTGGGAGACATAGAAAAGGCGCGATATAACGAGGGTTTACTGTATATCCGAGGCGTATTCGGAAAGTAAGTTCCGCTTTGAAAAAAAATTAGTAAAAAAGTTTTTGTTCAAGACAATTTCATTTTTACATGAAAGAGCATACGTTAAACTATTTTTCTACATAGTTTCTGCCAATGTTCAAACACTTGCCGTAGCGGGTTACCAGCTTTTCTATACCTTCTTCATAGAAACTTCCCGCCAATGACGATAACCACGACTCCAAAGCATTTTTCATTTCAACGCCGGAATTCAAAGAGCTTGTCGCCTAGCTCGCGCTTCATGTCCAGGAGCTAGTGGTAGTCGGACGGTACCAAACCTAGGCTATACGGTGGGGTATCGAATAGCTCCCAACGAAACTGTCGAATCATCTTTTGAGTATCACCAGCAGTATAAGGCCGAGCATTGTCATGGGGCAACACAATTCCTTTGCTGGGCATTCCTGTACGTTTGTTTTGAATTGCACGCCCGTAGTTTTCTTCGCCGTAGTCATGGTTATCGTCATTAACGGGAAGTCTCTATCAAGAAGGTCTAGAAAAGCTGATAACCTGCAATGACAAGTGTTTGAACATCGGCGGAAACTATGTAGAAAAATAGTTTAAGGCATGCAGTTTCATGTAAAAATAAAATTGGCTTGAAAAAAAAATTTTTTACTCATTTTTTTTTCAAAACGGAACGTACCTTCCGAATACGCCTCGTAGTTACGCTGATCACTGACTCACTGACTGCAAAACGCTTCCGGTTGGTACCAATCCAAAACAAAAATTGAAAAATTTAAATTCGAAAAACGTAATAATAAAATCCACACTGTTTGTGAGTTTGGCTTGAATTTTGTCATAAATGTGTAAGGAAAATACAGAAAACAATCTGTGTTACTTTAAAAATATGAAAATTCATCCATTTTCTAATTTTTAAGTGATTTTTCGTAATTTTCAGATTTTTTGATTTCTGGGAGTAAAGAAATTAAAGCCGTTCAACTTGAAAATCATGCAACTTTTGAACAGTTTTCTAAAACGTTTAACTGCGCTAGAGACTCGGAAAAAATTTAGAATGTCTCTTTACAGGTTGTGTGTCTGAACGGATACAAACAATGAACCTACAAGAGTTACGAAACACTCTGGAAAAAATGCTAAACATACGGAATTTCGCGATATTTCCAAAAAACGGGTAAGTCTTCATCCCTTTTTTGAAGGCGATTTTTGTGCTTATGAATTTTTGAATACACTTTACTGTTAGTTGTCAGTCCATAGTGCATTGGATGAAGAAGCAATTTTTTTTCGACAGTTTAACATCACTGGTTTGTTTTTAACCCTTTAACGCGCAGTGTTCCCGCTCTGGGAACACCAAACTCTGACATTTTGACTGTTGCCAGTCACGAAGAATAGATTTGATTCTATAAAAATAGTTGCGGGTGACATAGCTCCACGAGAATCCTTTACTTTTTAGCACGTCATTTCCCGTAAAAAAATTGTCACGATTATTTTTAACATCACTGACATCTGAAAAATGAAAGAATGCGAGAACAGCTGGATAGATTGCCCAATGCTGAAAAAGGGCAGCCGTTGCCATCGCTCGACTTAACTACCAGCAAGATGGCGGACGATCGAAACGTTCATCGCGTGCCACAGATCTAGAGACCCTTTTTTGACGACAGCTGGCTGCCAGTTGTCGTAAAAAAGAGTCTCTAGATCTGTGGCACGCGATGAACGTTTCGATCGTCCGCCATCTTGCTGGTAGTTAAGTCGAGCGATGGTAACGGCTGCCCTTTTTTCAGCATTGGGAAAGGGTTGCGCCTCAAAGGGTTAAAGCTTTTCAAAAGTCCTGTGACAACGATCACTCTTCAAGTAGAACACCCTTAAGCAACTGAATAACAAACTTGGGTATCGTAAGTGAAATTGTCGTCATTTTGATGTCACGGTTACCAGGCTTTGAAGGGAAAATTGCAAGCAAATTTTTTTTTCCCCACAAATGAAATGATTCCCTCTACATGAAACGTTACTATTCGAGGCAGGGGCCAATTTGCCGAGTTCGGGGTCCAGGACAAAAGCTTCATTGGGGGCCTCCCTCTTTTTTATACCGTTCAACTGATAACTTTTTTTTTACCAGTTCCGATTGAAAATCAGTTGTATGATTCCCTGTGCATCAGCATACATCACTACACAAGCCACGCCTAAATGATCAATTTGCGCTCAAAAAAATTTTAGCTTTAAAAAAAGAATGTTGTGAATATAATGCTAGGGCTATGAAATAGTAACTATTAATAATATTTTTTCCATAAAAATACTTTCTCTTATTTAAAATCATATTCAAAACTTAAAACTTTTTAAACTTAAAGAACAATTTGGGCGCCCCTCATTTTGTTGGGGGCCCGGGGCTTGCCCCGAATGCCCTCCCGGAAATCAGGCCCTGAGAAGAGAGGAGGTTCCCAGAGAAACGAAATTTTTCGAACGCGAAAGGTTCCTGTAAACACATTCGCAAAGAGATTCCGTACATTTTCAGAAGAGCATGCAATTTCGATTTTGGTCACTGCTATATTAAAAATAGAATTGGAGAAGTTTATTTTAAGTAGGCAAAGATTAAATATATTTTTGTCAATTTTTTCAAGCGCCCATTGTAATTGTCTCCCCCACGGCTTATCTTCTAGCTATACGTAATGCCAGTAGATAGACTGTAGAAAAAAAAAAACAGAGTAAAATATTACCGTGTTTACAAGCGTAAAAATCTTATTTTTTTATTTATTTTATTTTATTTTATTTATTTATTTATTTTTTACAAATTTTTCATGGTGAACTATTATGTGGAAAAATCTATTACTACATTCTAAAGCTAAAACATTACTAGAATTATAATAAAATTACTATCTTAGCAAGTGTTTCCAGATTATCTGCCGTACATTAAATAAATTTTCGTAAGTTACCACAGATGATTAAAAAAATAATAATTTTTGGCAGCAACTGCCAGAATTTTTAAATCAGAGCCAGATAAAGGATTCTGAAAAGTATTTAACTATTTGTGTTATTTCAAACTAAAATAGATAAACTGCTCACTTTATTTATTTATTTTTAATGCGCCGATCCTGTATCTCACTTGCAACAATAGTTTTAAAAGATACAAAACGCAGCTTTCGCCAAACACCTTCGCATGTCGCCAAGAAAAATGTTTCCACAGAAAGAGAATCTGGTTTTCTAATCAGGTGAACTCCATTCAGGAGAGAATGCGAGAAACCTGTTGAGAGAGAAGATCAGATTTTTCTTTCACTCTAGCGGAATTTTTCCTACTTCTCACGTAAAGCACCAAGTGATGAAAAATTTCTTTGAACGATGCCGACAGTTGTTTGAATGTAATTTCTTTCATGAAGTATTTAACATAGATTTTTTTTTTTTTCTCGCCGTGATGTACTTAAAAGAGCTCGTTATCGCATTCCGTACAAAACTTGATTTAAATTCTTTTTCTTTTAATATTTTATTTAATTGAGATTCCTATTCAACAGTTTTAGAGAAAATTGAAAAGTGTTAGTGAATTCGGCTTGTCTGTCTGTGCGTCCGCCAGTGATCGATCAACCATTAGCATGCATTGATCAACCATTAGTATGCATCGATCACCATAAAATTGATGTATTTTCTTAATGTACTAGACTACGACTATACAGAAAAAGAATATATTTTTAATACTGTAAAAGCACTTATTTTAGCGAGCCGTAATTTTCGTGAAAATGAAGATATCGGTAAGTTCGCGAATTTTTATATGAATCGAACCGAAAATCCTAAGAATCGAACCGAATCCCAAAGATACCTAAGTACAGAACCCCTTTTTACATAAGGCATTTTAAGAAACTTCCTTTTCTCCGAAAAGTCCCCCCCCCTCTCCTTCCCCATTTTAAATCGATTCAAAGAATCCGCTATAAATATTGTAACTGAATAATCTGCATTCTATTAGTTGTATTATTGTTTTATATTCAAGAAATAGTTGTAAGAAAGAAAGCCAAGTTGTAAGAAAGAAAGCCAAGTTGTAAGAAAGCGAGAGTTTGTAACTGTGCAATAAATCATTAAAATTTAATAAGTGAAAAACTTCTGATTTTTTATTATTACACTCATGTCCATAAATTAAGGATAATGAAGTTCAGGCAAAGAAAGAGGAAGAAGCAAAACAAATTTGACTTATTTGTAAAGTCTATTTATTAAACAAAAAGTAAAGAGCAAAAAAGATGCTATATGTTTGACATAATTAATAAAAATTGCAAGTTTTACTCCCTTGACCAAATTTCAAAAAAGAAACTATTTACAAAAAACAGTATAACATGGTTAGTAGGATGGTTAATACAGAGTATGTCTCCCGGACGATGCAATACAGGCCTGACAACGCCTAGGCATGCTGAGTATCAAATGATCAATCTGATCTTGGGGAATATTACACCACTCATCAAGCAATGCACTCCGAAGTTCCGGTAGACAGGTGGGAGGGGGTTGACGGGCTGCAATTCGTCGGCCAAGCATATCCCACACATGCTCTATTGGATTCAAGTCCGGTGAGTATGCTGGCCAATGCATACGGGTGATATCCTCCGATTGAAGGCATTCGTCTACAATGTTTGCACGGTGAGGACGGGCGTTGTCATCCATAAACACAAATTCAGCACCCATGGCGCCCCGAAACAAACGTACATGTTGTTCCAGAATGACATCCCGATAGATGTGGCCTGTCATCGTTACACTCTGAACATGCAGGTCAGTTCTGGAACCAAGAATAATTCCTCCCCAAACGAGCCATCCTGCACCACCGTAACGGTGTCTTTCAATGGTGTTCTCTTGGTGGTAACGGGTACCTGGCGCTCTCCAGATGAATGTCCGGCGAGAATCAGACTCCAAACTAAACCTGGACTCGTCGGAAAACATCACACAAGACCACTGTTGCGGTGTCCACAATGCATGCTCTCTACTCCAGGTTAATCGCAGGCGACAGTGAGTTGCGGTAAGTGGAACACATCTGACAGGCCTACGAGCATATAGACCAATGTGCCCTAAGCGTCTGTACACGGTCTGCCTTGAAACTGTCGTACCGGTAGCTGAAGAGAGCTGACGAGACAGGTCTGATGCTGTACTCCGTCTGTTTCTTTTGGCAGTAACTGCCAAATAGCGGTCCTCATTCGGCGTTGTAACTCGGGGGCAACCTGTGCTGTGACGTCTACTCACATTACCATCATCTTGGAATCGTTGCCAAAGCCTGGAGATGATACTCTGGGCGATTCCAAGTTCCTCGGATACTTCCAGCTGGGTAAGTCCACATTCCAGTCGTCCGATAATTCTGCCACGTAAAACATCATCCAAATGCCTCCTTTGTGCCATAACTATGCGGTTTTTGCACTGAAAGGCTTTCACAGCGCTTGTGAACAATTTTACTTCTTTGCCACCATTCCTTATATACCCCTCTCTTACACTCTCGTCATTGTGACGTACCATCCACGCCATCTGGTGGTTTCCTGTAATTTGCATATTCTTCTTCAAGATGTGTGTGATCATTCCACAGGTGAAATTTTTATTTTAGAGATCAATTTCTGTGTGATTCTGAATTATCCTTAATTTATGGACATGAGTGTATTTGAAGCGAAAAAATAAAAGTATTTCGCGAGGCTTCAATTTTCGCAATTACGACGGGCTCGCATTAAAGCCTCGCCAAAATAAGTGTTTTTAAGTTTTTTACAAGAGCACACAAAAGAGTTCCAATAGATGACGATCTATCGGACAATCCTTGCTTAAAGTGCGGATTAGAGACGTTATTACATTCCCAAACAGGTCAAAATTAATATGTTATTAAGGATTTTTTTTTTTTTTTTTTTTTGGTTCTTCATTGAAAATAGCGTTGTTGTTGTTGTTACCGAATGGGGACAGCAGTTATTTTCGAGACGAGACAGCCAATTTTTCATCTCGCTACATGCAATATCGTCTCACCTACATGCAATATCGTCTCTTCTCAGACTACAATTAATTTAATGTTTTACTTACGAAAATTTATTTATAACTTATCTCAGAAAAGAAAAAACTTATGATACTATGAAATTATACATTCTTTAGTTTCCCACGGTTAATTACTATTGCCACTCCTTTTCAACTTAATTCAAAACTTGATATAATAAACTAATATGAACGAAGAGGCACTGCAACTGACGTGAATGCTGCTTCACTTTCAATGTTCAAACGAGACTTCAGGTTGCACCAGCTGTGTCACTGCGGGACTTCAAAATAGTGTAGGTAATATTCGTAATTCCTTAACAGAATGACGCAAAATATAATTCCAATATATTACGGTTTATAATAATTGTTTCAAATGTATTTTAGAGACATTTACATTGATTTTCGGGCCTTAGTAGTAGCGATTGCCTAATGGGCAAGTGTTCGCCATTGAAAAAAAAACAAAAAAAAGTGGAAGACATACGTGTTGGATAATGCATGTATAATATAATACAATCGATGCAGTTGTTATTTATCTTATCTTTCCAAAGCATATTTATATTACGTTTCTTTGTGTGCATATCTAAATTATCTAAGAAGTAGCAAAAGTAAAAGTAAACATTGAAAAAATAAATACTACGCAGTGAACTTAATCTACAATGCAAAAAACTTTTTTAAAAATTACTTTGTTGAATTCAATTATTTGCTTACTCCTGTAGTTAATCTCGTGGAGAAAATTGGAGGGAAGAAAAACTTAAAATATCAAATATGATAGGCAATGTTGCAACAACATGGTTATCTAAAAGCAAATAAAGAATACAAAAATATCTAATATCCTTAAGACGGTATAATTTAATACCAGTACAGTAAGCAAAAACGGTATTTTCAAAATTAAATACACGTAAAAAAATCAAGATTTTTTGATAAATGTAAAATGCTTAACAGTTATAATTAAACACGCTGTTAAATTAAAAACTGTTTAATTTAAAGCAAAGCAGCTCCCCCAAACCTTTTTTTTCCAAATTCTACTTAAAGCTGTTGTCAGACCGAATACTGAACAGATATTCAGACGCATATAACATCATACTTGGCCAAATAAATTCAAGATAATGAATAAAACGACTTTCTAAAAATATTTTTTAAAATATGTTTGATAAAGAATCATCCATAATTTACTTTAGAACATTTGTGAACGAAAATGTCCCTTCACAACTCAAAAATATACGTACCTACTATATAGTGTTTAAAGAATATACTGTTTTGTTGCTTTTACTTTTAAATATGGCATTTGCTTACTATTAATTACCTAGAAATGTTCTATTAACCCCTTCGGTGAAATGTCGAGTATAACTCGCCGTTGGTTTTTTTATCCTATACAGCACAATAATAAGCAATATTCGTCATGTACAGGGTGTCCACCATTGTCAGGAGACAAAACTAATAGCATTAGTAGCCTCAAAAACATTAAAAAAATTGCCAAAATATTATACTTTTTCTTAATTTTAGTAGCCAAAGTAGAAGCACATTCCGCAAAGCTTGTTCAAAATTATATTATTGACACTGACATTTTTAAAAATGCACAAGATGAAATAATCAAATTAATTTTTCTTTTTATTTGTTCATTATATTTTCTCATATCTCTTACATATACAATCATACTTCTCAAACATCATAAACTGATTGATTATAAGTAACTTCATAAATTTTCTAGTGCCATTAAGTAAAAAAAAAATCATATTTTTATAAAAAATCTCATTTATATTACATTTCAAGGAGTCACTTTGACAATGGATAAAGCTTTTAAAAGAAAGAACAAAAAAGAACAAAACTTTTCATTTTCCGATCATCAAATTAGTTGGCTGAAGTAAAGGAAATGTCACCGAATTTGCGAAAATAGTATGAAAATGTGAGCGTGTGATGACGTGTGAGCTAGTTACTAATTTGAAAAAAAAAAAAAAAAATAGTTAACACACAAATCTGGTGTTTACAAAATGTAGTTAATTATAATGTTACGAATTTTCGGGGCAACCGTTCTGGGTTTTAAAATTGTTCAAAATTCGTATTCTACGCGTCAAATAGTTAAATTTTGCTTTTTGTTGCATCAAAATCGGTCAACTAAAACCGGAGATACGGAGGTTTGGGTTTCTCCATTGATTTCTGTAGCAATATCTAGAAATCTCGAGAAATTATTGGTCCTAGGCCTTCGGTAACTTCAATTTTGGGGGCATTTTTGGAGCCAAATTTGGCGATATTTCGCCAGAAGTCACCAATCCTGGAGACATTTTGGTCATTTGGCGAGATTTTCCAAATGGGCCTTGTAAAGTTAGTTTTTCTGCGTTAACATGTGTAATAGCCTGATATTTCTCTTCTATGACGTAATCAAAATTCCCGCTTTATGTGGAATCTTCGAGAGATACATTCTTCTAGAAGCTCCTGGTAGCTTCTGCGTCATCTATAAGTACCGGCATGACAGACCCCTAGTTCAGTGTGGATAGAGCTTCCGATGAGTACGCAGCTTTGCTCTGTGAATTGTATTATGCTATAGAAGCGGTATTTTTGCTTACCTTTTTGAAGCTTTGTTTTTAAGTGCTGTGTGTAAATTCTTCATTGCTGTGTCTTGACGAAAATACCTCGCATATTTCTACTGAATTTTTGACTGAGGAAGTGTTTTATTTTTGTACAGCATTTGTGAAAGCTGTATTAAGCGGACTGTTAAAAGCACGTTACTGCCTGATAGTGCTTGTGAATTTTGTACAGCTGATTGTTCGACGAAATTCTAGAAGTAATAAAGTTTGTTTTCCATCCTGACAAGTGGACTCTTTACTAGAACTCTCTACACCTACTGGTCTTTACAACGATGAACCCAGGAAACCAGCAGAGATTTCTGCAACAATATTCAGTAAAGGTTTGAGACTCAGATCATGCAGAAATAGCAACCCTCAATGGAAATTTTCAGTAGTAATGGTGAATTATTTCAGTAGTTTTTGATGATTGTCCGTGGTCAGTCATATAGGCAAAATTTTAGTGTATTTTTTTTCCTAAACTATATTAAGTTTAATAATACCCTATAAAAAATAATGAAAAATAAATAGAAACTTACCAGTCTGGAATCTATCACCGAGCCTTTGCAGTTAGTGCGGTAGAACAGAGAAAAGTTTCAAGTAAATATGAGCAACTTCCGGCCCGCCACATCTTTCCATCAGGCCCGCGGAACATATCAAAACCCGTATAAAACCTATATAAACAATTCAAAATCCCAATTAGATGGCCCGCGACTTGGCTAACATCCTAAAGTTTGGCCTCAGCTTTTCAAATGTTGCCCATACCTGGTTTAAAGCCCGAGAAAGGGAGAGGGAGTAAAGAAGAGAGACTCCAAAGAATTCCAGACTCAACACTTTTTTTCTTCAGCCGGCGCTGATTACAAACTGGGTGGCGATTGCATTGGATAACTGTTTGTTTTGGGCTTTGGGTATTGTGCAATAATTTTTGGTGCTTTTTTTAAAAAAATTATTAAAAGAACGTAGCTTAAAAAAGGTATAGAATAAATTACTTTATATTTAAATTTCCGTAAAAATATAGCCTTTTTTCGTAGTTCGAAGTAAACCAAATTTTCGGGAAAAAAATACGTAGAAACTACGGAAAATCCGCAGTAGGTGGCATCTCTTGATCATGCGACTAGTTACTGTTGAATCTGATAGTTAATTTTGTTTACTTATTCTTGTGCACTGAATCCGGCAAGTTGATGCCTTATATCACTATCACAAATTTTTAACTGTTTTCTTAGTACAAGTCACTGCTAAACTGCACTGTTAGTCAATGGGATTTCATTTCATCTATTTCCATATGAATAATATAATTTTAATGAACAATATTTCAGAATTACAATGAAGCAAGTTACTTTCAATAGAAGTTAAATGGTTATATTTCATGCACAATTTTCCATTATTAAATCTTACAGGAAGGTGTTAATTATACAAATATGGTTATCATACACCAAACTCTTGAGATTTTATAAACATACAAACAAATCAATATTAATTAGACTTTAATTTAATTTCTAATCTAAAATTGGTCAGATACACTTTTGATCACAATCAAAATGAAAACTGTAAAAATCTAAATATTTAGGAAAATGATTACTCATTACTAATCATGGTAGATGGCTGAAGTGTGAAGGTCCCTTGTTCGAGCCTATAGCGAGGCCATCGATCTAACGGTCTGGAATTTTTGGGCGTTTTTTTCCAGATGTAGCGTGAATACGCGTTAGAATCACCCCTCCTTCGGTAGATAGTCCTCGAGTATGCCTAAATACACAGTACAATGCAATACACTATTCAGCATCCCCTGCAGTTTATACTTTGAGAGCCACCGTAAAAATTACAAGAATAAACAATATAAAACTTTGACAGCATTTATATATGCGTAGAGAAATGGATATATACTTATCGTAATGTTTACCTCGTGTTTGACATTACGAACACTACTCGGTGTATTAGTTATTCAAAACTGTTTAACGAAAGTAAGACATGAAGGGGAAAAGTAACTTCTTTTATATACACACCAAAAAATCCATACTCATTTTTTCATCTTTTATCTGCCTGTCAAAATATTGCATAAATAAGTTAAATGGAGTTCCCCTCGATAAGAGCTTATTCTTTTAAATACTTCTGTTTCTAGGATTTTAAATGGTGTTTTGAAATAGAAGCATTTAGAAGTAATATGCAAACTATAATGCACAGAATGGTTTTATCGCTTGTCAAGATATCGTATTGCATACGCGTAAAGCAGTTTACGTACCTGCAATTTATTTTTTCCTTATTTATTATATTTATCGATCCTTGTGTAATGCAAGTCATAATAACAAGTTAATGACAGGATTTTCACAGTTTATCCAGGTTTAAACCGCTCCATCACAATCTACGTATCATAAATTCCAAAAACTGTTAAAAATCTTTTTAGGTTATTTTTCTTCTAGTTAATAAAAATAAATAAAATAAAATATAAAACTGCCACAATGGCCAAATAAAAAATACTGGAATTTTACTACTTCAAATTGGTTGTACTTTATATTGATGAATTCGATATTGTTATTATGATTTCAGTAACTTTTCATCACGTTGATAATTTACTACTTAAGAAAAATGCTCAAAACCACAGTGCGTCCAAATCAAATAAAACATAGTTTAAAATTCACAGAAATTTTCAGTTTAAGACTTTAGATTCACTGATTTAAGAAATGAAAAAAGTATATCTTATTAAATATTTACAATTATACCTTCAAACCAAAATATTGGTAATGAAATCAAAATTTTCAGAAAAAAATAAAATAGCATCTCAACAAATGGGTTATTAATGTAATTTATTACTGAATTTTTTATATTTAATCAAACCAGAA
Organism: Cheiracanthium punctorium; assembly: GCA_038373885.1. Taxonomy (NCBI): domain Eukaryota; kingdom Metazoa; phylum Arthropoda; class Arachnida; order Araneae; family Cheiracanthiidae; genus Cheiracanthium; species Cheiracanthium punctorium. Next base: position 164,646 of record JAWZYV010004217.1, read on the forward strand.
TATTAGGGTTTTTTTTTTCGTTCGGGCTTTCTTTGAAAAATAGAATTTAACGTCGAATCTATATTCTTGCTAGAAAAATACTTGTTTAATTTACCTATTGTGAATTTGAATGTTTTATAGTTCTTGCTTTTTTCCAATATAATTATGGGGAGGGGATTTTAGAGAATTAACGATAGTTGAATTCAATAATAAATAAATTGATTATAATTATTCTTTATTTTAATAAAACATTTGAAAATAAAAACATGTTAAAACATACTTTCAAAATCTCTCACATCGAAAAACAGTTTTCAAAACTTAAAGCTGAATACTGATTTTTTATGTAAAATAGATGTTATACAGGGTGTTCCCAAAAAGATGGTAGCATAGTTCAAATCTTCATCCATTAGAGATAAGTGGGCGGTGTAAATGTATGTAAATGTATGTAATACATGACTATTAAAAACATTTAAAAATAATATTTGGATATACAGTTTTACACTAATTAAAAAGCAAAAAAAAAAAAAAAATTGTAACTTTTGTCACAGATACCAAACTATAAATACTTCTAACTTTTAAAACCGGAATATATTTTATGTTGTACGATCTTCAGTAAATGTAAAATATAAGAGGGCTGCAGTGAAAGGTGGTATTCAGTAATAGAATTTTATGGCTCGGCCACTCACAAAGGAAAAAAATTATTATTGATTAATTAATTAAATTTTAAACTTATTTTTAAAAGGAACTATTTTAGAAAAATCTACTGCTGAAATAAATTTAAACTTGTCTTAACTTAATAAAAGACATTAAAGCATTTAAAAAAATCTCCAACATTTTAAAAATAGCATTTCAAAATATTTTGTACAGTAAAAAAAAAAGGCTTCGATAATCAGTATTACTCAAGAATGCACATTTTATACAATTGTACAGTTAGTATAGGTTACATTTTATACAGCGTCACAAATCGGAGCCTTATTAATATTATTTTCGACTTTTGCCCGATTTTCAAGTTTTTTTTCCTGTTTTTTACCACTGCTCAAAAAATAAATTTTAATTTGTCAAAAAACTGATCAAACTCGTTTGTACACAAATTTATTGTGTAACGCATAATTGAAGAAATTAGACAATTTCAGTAAAACATCTCGCTAAATATTCTCCTGCTTAGCATAAGCAGTGGAATTTATTTTTAGAGCTCTTATAAAAGATCTACATTTTTATTCACATCATTTGCAATAGCGAACTTTACTAAACGCATATACAGAAACATATACACTGAAGAGCCAATACATTACTATCAGCTACTCAGTAAAGCGTTGCGCCGACTTAGCCTTCAAAACAGCTGCCACTCGCCTGGGCTTGGATGCCAGGAGTTCTTGGTAGATAACTGGAGACAGGTTGCACCAAATATTTAAGCAGCGGTCCCGCAAAGTCGAGATTTGGAACATGATGGTGTTTGAGCTCTAAACTGGTGCTCCGTGCAATCCCAAAGATGCTCTGTGGAATTAAAATCCAGCAAGTTAGATGGCCGGTACATTAATAGGAATTCATCACTATGCTCCTCGAACCACTCCAACACATTTCCAGCCTTATGACATGGCGCGTTGTCCTGTTGGAATATTCTATTTCCTGTTGGGAAGACATACGCCATGTAAGGGTGCAAATGATCCGCAATGATCTTCAGGCAGTCCGCAGCATTCATGGTCTGTTCTGCCACAACTGCGGGTCCCAAAACCTCTCAAGAGAACGTCCCCTAAAGCATAATACCACCGCCACCAGCCTGTGTATAATCTGCTATACTAGAGGGGAGCAGCTGTTCTCCTGGAAAACGGCGTACTCTGACACGAATATCGACGTGATGAAGGAGAAACCGAGTTTCATCCAACCACCCAACTTTCTTTCACCTATCCACGTTTCGATGTTCCCATGCCCAATGTAGGCGTAGTACAATGGCGCTTGGTAAGCAGAGGTATACGAGTGAAGTCTCATATCCAACAGTCTCCGCTGAATTGTACTTAGACCTGCATTGTATTGGGCTGTCAGCTGAGCCAGTGTCTGCCATCGATTTTGCTGTACTAGGCGGGACAGTCTCCGAAGTCCTCTTTCTTTGATGATGCGTGGACGACCAACATCTTGGCGTCTATTGCCGGTTTCACCGTCATTAATCCACTTTTTAAAAATAATAACACAGGGAGATCATGAACAACCGACTAGTCGAGCAGTTACGGAGATACTCGTTCCGAGTCTTCGGGGCATTACAATCTGTCCTTTATCCAATTTGCTTAGATCAACAGCCTTTCCCATCACTCACTAACGTAGAAACGTGGGTGCAAGAATGATTCCTTACCTTCTCCAGCAGCAGTTAAATACCATCCCCACTTAATTACGTGCTCTCCATGTCATCCAGACGAGTGCATTGAAAAATGTGGAGGTGGTCATAAAATTTTGGCTCGTCAGTGTACAATAAAGCCTACGTTGCGTAAATCTTTTATTATTAAATGATACCAGGCAGCTTTAATGGTAAAATATTTCTGCCCTTTCTTGGTTTAAGACAGTTTTCACAAGTACGTTGCCGTAACGAAATCTCGAGAGTGGAGAGACAGACGTATCCTTTTATATATATAAGACAGGGTTTACTGTATCATTATATATTATTTTATTTTTCTAATGGAGAAATTTAAATACATGGGCCACTACTAAGGACAGAAGTATTGGTCACTTTACAGAGGCACCAAGGAGGTGGACCAACGCTGTCTCCAATTAAGGGACAGACGGAATTACATCCAATCCTATGGGAATCGAATCTGGACCCGTAGTATGGAAGAATAGTGCTTCAGCCACTGCACAACTCGATTCACTTACAGTTAATTACAAAAGTTAACGTGCAGTATAGTTAATTGTGACGTTTAATTTTCTTGAACTCGGCGATCTGCTTAAGGGATTCGCGGAGGAGCAGGATAATTTAAAAGTTTTAACAAATACACTATGTACATTTCTTACAAAGTAAAACCATTCAGGCATAAGTAGTAGAACATTAAAAAATAAAATAAAAAAACTGGGACATATACTTCTGATACTTGCTAACTTAGGGGAAAATTACTTTGATAGTTTTTTTTAAAAAAGTACAGCTTTCAAAATGTTTTTATGTTGTTCATGATCAATCGGGGTCGTTCATGATCATTTACAGTTGTACATGATCAATGCGTAACCATAAAGATGCAAACAGGGGCGTAGCCAAGGGGAGGGTTAAGGGGGTCACATCCCCCCCATGAAGAATTTTTTGCCTTACAAAATGTATATTCTTCACTACATTATCACACACACACGTATACATATATATTAGTTGTAGTAGTCGTAACCCCCATCCCCATGTAAAATTTCTGGCTACGCCCCTGGATGCAAAATTCTCCATTATAATTTTTTTAGAATATTCTCATCAAAAGATTTTTTGAGAATAGTCTCGAATTATTAAATAATCGAATGCATAATTTTCTCTTAATAATTATGCATCTCATTGAATACCTACAAATTTTAAACTAATATTTACAAAACATTACACGTTAATGAATAAAATAAACAGTACTAAATTTAACCAGTAAAAGTTCTATTTATGAGTTCTCTATTTTTCATGTTCGATTACTGTACACAAAAAACATAAGTAATATAAAAATATACGATATAAGTATGGAAAGATAAAAAAAAAAAAACGGGAGTAGTTCTCGTATACAAAAATTTATTATAAATTAATTATGGAAATTAGGGTAAAATAAAAATAAGCAATAAAACGTTTCATAGCGATGGAAGTTTAATTCCATTAATTTCCTCTATTAAAAGAAAAATACTCAGTGTTTTTTGAAGTAAATAATTCATATATAACTATTATAACATTTAATATTTAATGCATGCTGAAAGAGAAAAAAGCATAATTTGCTGTGTTTCAGTACCAAAGGAAATATAATTTGAATTATCTAACGCATCTCAGCAGGGGAGAAAAGAATTTTTCGTTTCAATGCCAGACAAAAAAAAAAAAAAAAGCTTAAATTTAGATAACAGTGCTGGTGAATTTGGGAGAAGGAAATAATATAATCCTTCCTTTCAGACTTAGAAAATATGTATCTTAAAATTATACAATTTCAAGCTTAATTTTAAAAGATATATCTTAAAATTTTTACTTTAAAATAATTCATCAGAAATACAAAAATAAACATATGAAATCTTTTAATACAGAAAAAATTAGAATTCAATGTTCTGTAATAAATTCGTGCTCAAACTCAAATAAATTCGTTCACTAATGAAATAGCTGAATTATAAGCAAAAACAAAAAAGGGTAAAGGGCGTTCAAAAATTTTCTTACTGTAACAATTTTTATGCAAAATTTACATCCTCGTAATACGGTTATCTTTCGATGCCGGCTTCCCTCAAAATCTAAAATTTAACACTTCATTCAACTATAGCATCAGTAAATACTTAAAATTCTTAAGAAATTGTATAAAAATTTAATATTTCTATGGTTTCAGAACTTTCAGAAAATAAAAAATCAAAATAATCCCGATAAAAATTTAAGAGAAAGTACCTTTACATCCAGGCTCCAGCAAGTTGAGAGATTTCCATACGAAGTTCGATGGTTAAACAGATGGAGATGAATGTAGACATATTTTAAATTTTAAATACCTCTTTTGTCTGGAAGAAAATTTCTTTCAACATGCAGTGATAATTTTTTAAAGAAAAATTATATATCTTCTAGTTATACAGAGCGAGTTTATATAGTTTTCACAGTATTGCACTTCTCCCTCAACATTAATAAACCAAACATTAAATAAACAGCGCCATCTATCGCTATTTTATCAAAAGTGCCGAATAAGAGATTTTTAATATTTTCAATTTGCTAACCAAATATCATAGTAGCAATCCGATCACGGGTAAAGTTAAGATATTTATCAGAATTTCGGTAGAGGTAATGAAGAAAAACCAGTGCAAATGAAAGATGCACTTGCCAGCAAGAATATTGATTTTCGATTTCAATCAAGACTTCTTGCGAACGCAGCACCAACGCCATCTTTTATCTTTAAAATAAACGACTCACGTTGCGAATTTTTCTTTTTCTTTTTTTTTAATACATTTTTAAGAAGTAAACTGATAAATTTATAGTTTCCGTCTCGCCTGAATTTTCTGCTGTTACTACATAAAATTCCTTTCGAACAGTGAAGTTCTGAGAGTCCGGTAACCAGAGGCGGATCCAGGGGGAGGACGCAGGGGGCGCGCCTCCTCCGAGAAAAATATATTTACACTAGATAAATGGGGCTTTCACCAATATTAAGTGGGCTTTCCACTAGATGAAATAAGTATTCACGATTTGAGCCCCCTCCGAAAAAAGTTTCTGTATTCGCCCTTGCTGTTAACCAGGGGCGAATCCAGAAATTACTCAAGGAGGGGGCGATTTTGTACCTGAAACAGGGGGGTAGAATGCGCAAAATCATTTTATAATTAATATAATCAATTATACCAATTAATGTAATTAATTATTTTATTGATAAAATCTACATATGAGCGATGATTAAAAAGGACAGGGAGTAGTACCCGCAATACACCCCTTAGGAAAAGGCTAAATAATTTTCATTATACTTTCATAATAAATTATTTTAACAGATTTTTGGACTTCGCCCAAGGCGATCGCCCCTACCGCCCTCCCCTTGGATCCGCGCCTGCCGTTAACTTTCTAAAACAATCTAGTGGTTATGCCACTGAAAATGGTTGAAGGGCCGAAGTGTGAAGGTTCGGGTCCCATCGCGCGGCTGTCGATCTAACGGCCTGGAGTTTTGGTAGGTTTTCTCCAGATGTAACGTGAATACGCGTTAAAACCCCTTAAAAAGTCCTCCTACCAAGGCACCCCCCTTGGTAGATCGCCCTAGTGTAGCCATAATCACACACAATCAAGACAATCTAGCGCAGCGTCTTCTTAAAACTATGCTTGTTCATGGAACAGGGCTTGGTTACTAAGTACTCCACCAGACAAATTTTTAATTATCTGATAAAACGGGGATGAACAGATAGTAACCCACTTTTACAAATTCAATAAGAAAATTTTGGTATTCCGAGCTCAATTTTCAACAACAAATTTGATGTAACGTCTAACCAAACGAAACATCGGCCCTACGGTAGACCAGAACTCGAAATAAGTCGGGGCAACAACGGCAAATGCCGTGAGATCGGCCCAAATGGCCGCGAGGATGTACAGTTCTCTAGGCAAATTTAGCTGCGAGTATTTAAAACTGTGTTATTTGAGTATTTCTTTTAATCTCGGATCTATTTTAAGGTTATACATAAAACTAAAAAATATTTACAAAAAAAGTAAAAGAAAAATGTTTTATTTCCATTATTAATTCAATCATTTTAAAGTTAAGCGAAAAAACTTAAACTGTAGTTGTCCAGTACTACGAAACTTTAAGATTTTGCCGTAAGCTAGATATTTTTTTTCTGCCAGCTTATAAAACCTCACAGCATTTTTTACCACGAGCTTCAAAATGTTATTTCGCGCCCTCATATTAGGGACGTAGTGAAGGAGGGTGCCATGGGGCCCTGGGCACGCCTGGAAATTTTGGGTACTTGTTAATTGGATATCAATAAATCAAGAATTTTCGTGAGAAATTCTGCCTCTTCCACCCCCCCCCCCCCCACACACACACACGATTTTTTTTTTCTCGATACGTCCCCGTGTGAATGGGAAACACACTAAGTGGTACACAAAAAATGTGTGTAATTTAAAATGCGTATAATTTCAAATCATGTAACTTCCGGATGAGATTTTTTTTTTTTCTTTTAAGTTTCCGAAAGTTTCATTTAGTTTTCAATTTGTATCGGCAGTTTGTTCTGGCATCTGTATTCATTCATTTTCAAAATCTTAAAAAAGAGATGAGAAGTTGGGTTTGATAAGGGACGAAAAATCTTTTTAACGGTGTAGTTCGAAAAAATCATGTGATTTTGGTACATAAGTACAAATAAACTAATTATGCCAGGCACTTCAGAATTTTGAAACTGTCTCTTTACAAGCTGTACTACATACTAAAATAAACGATAAGCCTGTATCACTTTCAAAACTTTTAGAAAAAATTCTTAAAAATCGGAAATTTTCGCAAAGCGTGTCACTCTTCGAAAAATCCTGCAGCTCAGATCCATGTTTTCCATCCATGTTCAATTTTTTCTGAAAATTTCACAAACGCCACAGCGTTTTCGCTTATTGCAATGTGTAAAGCAGCTTATGAAGAACCATCTGAAATTTTTTGGAGACCATGGTGCTATTAGTTTATTTCAATTTGTGTACCACGACTAAAAACAAGAGTTCTTTATTTTTTCGACATACATCCTTAACGCTATTTATGAAACGACAACGCTGGCACAATCTTCTAAATTACAGCTAGTGATAACCAAGGAATATCGATCTTCGGATGATAAATCATAGCTGAGATGGAAACACTTTAGACCAGGGATGGGCAAACTACGGCCCGCGGGCCAAATCCGGCCCGCCGGAAGGTTTTATCCGGCCCGCGGATGGAATTTTAATTTGCCGGTCCGACGGAAATTGAAAGAACATATATATTTATATATTATATATCCATATTAAGAATAATGAAGACGCCTTGAAAAAAAGTGCATTTTGAGTTCGAACGCAGATTTCAAAATTTCAGTGCCATTCAAACAGAATTGGATATTTTTACCATGCCTTTCATCGTAAATTGTGAATCAGTGAGGACCGATTTGCAGCTTGAATTCATTGAATTGCAATCTAACAATCATCTCAAGCAGTTGTTTCTAAATATGCCTCGTTCCTTAGAATCAGTGCATCTCACTTCGAACCTCAATATAAGGAACTTTTAAAAATGAAATCGCAATTTCATTCATCTCATCTCATTAACATATTTAAATTGTAATACTTGTATATTGTTTTTAAAATTTTAGAAAAATTTATCTTAGCCGGCCAAACTTTTTTTTTTTTCGATTTTTGGCCCGCGACCGAAAAAATTTTCCCATCCCTGCTTTAGACGAATCAGTATCCATTTTTTGCAACACTTCTTTCTTTTTACAGCACTCTATAAAAATCATCCATACACAGTCCGTTGTTTTAAAACTATGAGGAAGTAGCATCCCAGTTATCAAGTCAGTTTTCAACACCTTATCTGGGCTTATGTCTCCACAAGTAATATAATAAGAGGATAAAAGGCCAGCACGGTAGCGTAGCGGTGATAGTCCCATTGCTGAAAATTACGTATAAGCGTTTGGTATGAAAACACTAAAGATATGATCCAACTAAGTATGTAATAAAGCGTAAAACATTCCTAAGTTGGAATAAAAATACGAACCCACTGATAATGGATTATACAGATTTCTTTAAAGGGGTCTGGAGGTTTACGGGCGTAATTTTTATAATTAAAAATTATATGTTATGTTTCAAGTTTATGGCGTCACGTTTTTTATTTAAAAGAAATCCACGATAGTTAACTTAGTCAAGTGTGGTTAGTTCGACCAGTTAGTTTTCCGACGAAGTAATATTAAAACTTGCAAAGACGCTGAAAAGAAAGAAAAAATTCTTTGCATACAACCGTTATGGGAACGGTACGAAATGTATATTTTTCACTCCCTTATCACACACACGTATACATATATATGAGTTGCAGTAGTCGCACCCCCCACCATGAAAAATTTCTGGTTACGCCATTGTATAGGATCTATTCGTAATCAGTCTGGCATACAATGCTCACAAAAAAAAAATCTCGGAATTCATTATCAACTCTTAAAATTACAGCAAGCCCATTAGAAGTCGATGCCAGCAAATGACTAATGTTGGTTAGTTCGGCACCGAAACCCAGTAAAAGACAATATCATTCAGTGAATGTCTAACACTGCTAAGTTACATGTATTATCTTTCTTAATTCGTCCACTGAAGCAGATGTTTTCTTTCATTATATTGAACTTCCTTAAACAAAGCTAATTCGGTAATGCGAGAATCTTGAATAAAATAAATTTTTAAAAGTTCTTGTTACGTTCAATAACCTCAATTTCAATTTCCAGTAAATCTATTTTTAGAATTTTCTGACGTTGAACGGGGTATACTGAGTATTCTACCATCAGCGTTCGGTTTTGCATAGAACTAAAAAGTAAACAATTTCAATCTAGCTAAAATGCCCGTTCTTCGCAGGGAAGCAGAGGTCTGCGCCACACGGAAATTCGCGGCGGCTGCGCGCCGTGGCGTGAGAAAATTTTCATAAAAGAGTATAATGAGAATGGATGTATGCGTACACACACACACACACACATATGTATAAATTGGCACTGAGATTTTTTTTAAGACTAGAATGAAGACTAGAATTTTTATGAAAACTAGTCTTAGTATGATGTTGTTGTGCGATTAGGGCCAATTAGCTACACGTGGGCTCTAGGCCGAGGGGGTGGAGTATAGAGATCACGATTGTGCACACATATTTCTCTTTAATTTGTACAAATGGCAAAACTTATGATACTCTATCAGTGAAGTAATGGACTTTTATTTATCTATTTGCTGAAATTTAGGGCTCGGGCTCTGACTTAAATGATATCGGCGGACGGGCTCAAATTAAAAGTCCTCGGCCTCGGGCTTTAAAAAATGAGCCCGATCTAATCGCTAGTGGGGTGCCCTCCGTGGGGGGTCTTCCTAAGTAGTTCTATGGTATCCTAAGGGGTCCTAGGGGTCCTATGGTTCCTAAGGTAAAAAATCGCATAACTCAAACATGATTATCTATAAAACGTTCGAATTTTGTATTTAGGACTGTTGTAATATCTAGCTGTGCATTTTACTTTTTGATTTGCAACCGACTGAATTTGTTTATTTACAGAGTCCGCTAAGTTTTGGAAGAAACCACGGAAAAGTAACAACAGTTTGACATTGGGAGATGGCTCAAGTGGAGGAACAGGGTTCTGTCCTCTCGCGGGGCCGTCGGTCTAGCGGTCTGGAGTTTTGGGCGGTTTTCTCCAGGTGTAACGTGAATACGCGCTAGATACCCAGAAAAGTCCTCCCCCAAGGCATTTGCCCCCCCCCTTGTGTTTGTCCTTTCTTTGACGTGGATTTATAAGCGGTTACTCGTGAACAAGCACACAAATCCGAATACATGTTCCAACAACAACAACAACAACAACAACAGTTAGGCCAGCGGATGCAACCTAGTTTTGAACCAGGCACCTTCCGTCTCCCAATTCAGAGCGCTATGCGCTCGTCCACTGGTGGGGCTCCAGAGTATGAGCTTGCCGTTGTGGTACACTTTTTAAATATTTCTACTGCAAAACTGTATCAATAGATTTTATCAAACTCGGATAGGTTTATGTTGTTTATATAGCGCATTCACGATAGATTTAGTTATCAATATACGATTGTTCCTTTTTTTTTTTTTTTTTTTTTTTTTTTTTGTCTTTAAAGTGGTTCTTTTTTTTTTTTCTCCACAACCTTCTCATGAACCATTCCAAACCTATAATGTACTTTTGGGTATAATGCCATGTTTAAACAGTTTTTAAAGCAATCCAATTACGCTGTTGGCTCAAAAATTTAAATTGTGTCTTTACAAGTTACTAGAGTTAAGAAGAATCCAGAAAAAATAAGCAGTTGAAAATTTTCTTCGCCGGCGAGCTGGCCTAAACCTCGGCGGCGGCGCAGACCTCTACACAGAAGGAAGCAGGCATTTTTCTAACACTTGTAATTGAAGTTTTTTCGATCAGAATAGAATTTTCCAAATTGTAATAGAATTGCAATACACTAAAAATGACAGGTGAAATCTTTTATTTATAGATTCTAGTCACGTAAGATTTATCTTTTTTCTCTATCAGCCATTTATTTATTATTATTAAAGGTATATATTAATTCTAGATCTTTCATTTTGAGTTCTGTTTAGGCCGTTATGGATATTAAATCTTTAAGCTGAATAAATCGTTTTCATTACAAACCAACCACTTTTTTAAGCCTTTGAACACGTATTACTTCATCCTTTATATCTTGGAATTATGTACAAATACATATATTTTGGCGTATTTCTTTTACCTCCCATGAGACAAAACAAAATGACCTTCTTTTAGCTCTAATTTGTCAGAGATAGGGAATCCTTTTTCTTCACTCTCATCACAATCAAAGTCACTCAATGCATTCATGACAGAATCATTAAGTGAAATTGAAGACCGATGAAGATTTTTCTTGTTGAATTTTTTCTGTTCATCTTCCATTTCTTTTTTTTTTTTTTTTTTTCAGCAGCTTCTGCATTTTTAACATCTTTATCGTCTTTCTTGTAGTGTGTAATCAGTTGTGGTGGAGGAACCACAACAAGAAGTTTCTCATGTTTTCTCTCTTTTCTTCTATCATCAGCCTTCTGTGGCCAGAAAAGAGCCTTCTTAAATGTTGATGGAATGTTTTTTAATGACCCAGCAATGGGACAGTCATCATTATTTGCCTTGTTAGAGAGCCCAATTCTCGGATTGTTGCCTGGCCGACTAACTGTTCACTAACTGTTGCCTGGCCACCAGAATTAGCATTTAGTGATTGCCCAACGATTCTTATTTCAGTATTTTGGCTTTGTTACAAAAATTCTGGTTTTAAATCATGCATTTTTTTAGTACAAAATTGCTGACATAGTTTTATATTGAAGCGTGCGCGCTGCTCCACTTTCAAACTAAAGAGTGATCCAGTGATTTCTAAGAGTGTCTGTTATAATCGTTGTGCAACCCAACATGAGTGCGCAAGTAGTGAGGTATTCGTAAGCCAGAAGTGTGCCGTGTGGCCCACTACTGGTTCTGATAAAAATAAAACAAATCTAATTATATTTTTTAAAATGTACAATATGTAACCTTTTTTTTATAAACTGAACAATATGTAACCCTTTTTTATAAACTTTACAATTTGTAACCTTTCTTTTTGTTACCTGTGTCGGTAGACACCCTGGCATTGTTGACATTTTTACAGGCCAATGTTCCCAAATCGGAACATCAAATTAAAAATTTATTGAAAAATTAAAGTTTATCAATATTGACATATAAATGACATATAATGACAATTATCGATATATACTGATAAAGTTTATCAATATTAAACAAAAATTAGCAGATATAGTTAAAAGATGATTTTTTTGAAATAGAATTTGTATTTCTATCATTAGTAAGAAACTGGATTAAAAAAATCATAGAAATAGCCATTTTCATAAATGTTTACGGAGCTATCTTGATACGCACCCCATCCCCCTTCAAACTTAATTTATACCTTTATTTAAATTGCTGTGCTTTGGAGAGACCACTTTTAATTTCCCGGCTCTTGATGACAGTATTCTGCAGTCCTTTCAAACGAATAATAGCCTTTTTTTATACTGGCAATTCCAAAGAGCGATTAACTCCGGTATTTATGCTATGGCCAAAGCATGGTGCAAGAACATCAGACATGTAAAGTTCCTGGGTGGCTTTCAAAAAGTGTGCAGCATTATCAGTTGCGCAGGGAGCAACTTTATGTACATTAATACCCCAATCAAAAAAAAAAAAAAAAACATATTTTTTGCATTGTGATCCTCCAAGTGGGAACAACATAGACAAGCTGATTTCATTGCCCATTCAGATGATATAAAATGTACCGTAATTGCAGTGTACGAAGTATTGGTAATAGACGTCCAAGAATCGGCTGTAACTGAAATTTCATTGTTCTTAACGAATAATGACAGGCATTTTATTTTACTCTTTACTTGGTTGTACAGGTTTAAAACAGAAGTATTAGAAAAGTGCTTTCGTTCTGGCAATCGATAGGTTGGGTTTAGCGTTTGAGTCGGAGGGGGGCGGGGGTGTATCAAATTGTAAGCGAAATTTCAATTGTAAGCTAAATATCAAATTGTAAGCTATGTAAATAAGTAAAGGGTCCCATTTCGGGGAGGAGGTGTGATGCAGTTTCAGTCCCCCTCTGGATACGATCCTGGAACACACACTTAAAGTTTATGATCTATAATGTAGTGCTTTGTACCTGAACTGCAAGTGCATGTTTATACAGGGTATCCCAAAAGGTAGTAATACACGATTCTGATGTTTTTTTTGGAATTGAATCCGAATATGACTTTCTTTTTTTTCTCCATCAGCCAACATCAGGATTTTTCGCAAATCATAACTTTCAAAACTGTTAAAACATTTAAAAATATGAATCTCTTAGAGAACAACATAAAAGGATAAGCGCAAGGAACAGTTTGTAAGGTCGAAAAACTTCCACAAGTGGAATAAAATTGTTAAGTGAAATTTAAACACATATTTTACATGTTTAGCTGTAAGAATGCATTGTATGAGCTAAAAAATAGTATAATATTATTTTTAAAAATTGTGTCTATTTTGCAGTATCCAATTTTCGCATACTGCGAGTTTTTAAAAATTTGCGATTTGTGAAAAATCCTGACGCGCTGATGAAAACTGAAAGTCATTTTCGGAATCAGCGAATCATGCTCGGACTGGCTCCTTTGGGGGTCCCGTACCGAGGAATTTAGAGGGAATAAAATAATAGAACATCCAATATTTGAAAATTACGCTTTCGCTCCTAAAAACCACATTTAACTTTTTTAGAGCTTTTTAGGGCCCCTCAGATTCTTATTATCGCATGGGCGAATCGAGACTTTTTCCAGGGTTTCTGGTTAGAAAGAGCCCCCAGTTTCAAATGTTATTCTGAAATATTCTTTTCTATGTCAAAATTTTATGAAACAGAAAACAAATTTTGTAGATGGGGACCCCTAAACTTATCAATGCCCGAGGCCCCTGTTGATCATAATCGGGCCCTGGGACCCCCACGTGGGGTCTGTGTGGTCCTCCAATGCACCACTGTGTAAAAGCGTTATATTTCTCGAAAATAAATAATCAAATTACTCTAATATCTATACATGTAGAACCCGAAGTTTCCATAAGAGCGCAGCTGCTGAAAGGGGCTAAGAGATCATTCACCCCTTCCTTCGAGACCCCCCCCCTGACGTGGAAGGTCACGTGGTGTTTTGTTTTTCGTTGGCTGGCGAATTCGGAAGAAGCGAGCCGTTAGTTAGAGTGAAGTTGACGGAGAGAGACGTTCGGAGATATTGAACGATGATGGAACTTTTCGTGCATGCCTAGGTGGCTTGTTTTATTGTTTCTTTTCTTCTAAAGAAGTGAATCCTGTGTGGATGATATTTTGTTAACGTACCTAAGTGGTGTAAAAGACTTCTAGTATAACTTTGTAAATAGAAGATTTATTAAATGTGTGTGTGTGTAACTTCGACTCATCATTGAGTAATGTCCTGCTTTTAATTAGAAACGCATAACAGTAATTCGTCAACTCATAGGGTCAGTCTACGACCCCGCTACAATTCTGGGGGCTTTCACCGGGATATCGAAAACCCTCTAGTTTTTCGTAATTTTTCGCCTGCACAGAATAAGAATTAGATTCCATAGAACCTGATTAAATTGAAAAGAATAGAATTGGATAAATGTGAAGAATAATATGGAATATTGAACTGATATTTGTTTAAAGTATTTGTGCTTCAAGGAAAGTGTTGTGTGCTCACATATCAGTGGTGGATTACCAGGGCGAGTCTGATCGCCGAAGACTACAAACTGTAAGTACTCAATTTTTGTATCAGTAAACATGTCTTACATCGGGAAACATAGAAAAGAGGATATTATTAAATTAATACGTGAACTGGATTTAAAGATCCCCGATAACCCAACTATTGCTAAAATGAAACATATTATTATTAGTGATGCGAAGTATGATGAAGAATTCACAAAATCTGTTCTCAGTAACATTGCGGCAGACCGCGAAAGCGAAGAAAAGATTGCGCGGGAAAAATTAGAACAGGAGAAATTAGAACGTGAATTCCAATTGGAACAATTAAAATCAAAAAATTATGAGAAGGGTAACAGTACAGAACCTTTTGTAATCCAAAACAAAATAGATCTTACAAAAATAATCAAAAGTTTCGATTCGAAGGATCCAAAAGCAGACATTAGCACGTATCTCGCTCTCTTTGAGAGGCAAGCCACAAGAGTCGAAATTAAAAAAGATGATTGGGTCACGCACTTATTCGGATTTTTACCCCTAGACATCGCGCAAATCATAACTCGAGAACCTGAAAATGTTTCAAATGATTATGATCATATTAAAGCAGTATTGCTGAAAAGATTTAAATTAACTGCAGAACAGTTTAGACAAAAGTTATTTTTTCATAAAAAAGAAAGTTCTTGTTCTTGGCGAGAATTCGCTTTCGAACTTAACCATTATTTTGAAGAATGGATTCATGGCGTTAATGTTAAAGATTTCACTGGTCTTTGTGAACTGATAGTTTCTGACCAGATTAAAAGAAGAGTGCCACAAGAGGTTAAAGAACATTTTATAGATAACTGGCATAAGTGGAACACTAGGGAGGAAATAGTGGAAAAGTTAGAAGAATATGAATCAGCTCGTGTTTTATCTAATAAAACATTTCCTAAAATAGTGAATAGAGAAAATGATACGTTTTCTAGCCCCGTGCCAGGGAAAGATAATAGAAATTTTGGAGCTACTAGGAAAAAATGTTATGCTTGTAATAGTTATTCACACAAAATTGCAGAATGTAAATATAGGTTCAGGAACGATAATTTTGATCGTACAGGTGAAGGTAAACGAAAAATTGTTAATCAAATGGTTGTAGAAGAGCCAGGCAAAACAGAAAGTAAAAATAGATCCAGATCTGAAAGGTATGATCGAGCAAAGTATCGTTATAGAAATAAAGCTGAATCGGAGGTAGAGAACAAAACTGTGGAAACATCTGGTAATAAAATTGAGAAATATGTTAATATTTTTAATTTTGATGTGAAAGCGTTAATTGATACTGGTTCCGAAGTAACTTTGATTGACCAGAATATTTATGAAAAGATGGGATCTCCTATTTTATCCAGTACAGATATTCATTTGTGTGGTATCGATTCTGAAAGAGTTTCACCCATTGGTTTCTTTAATTCTAAAATAGTGATTGACAGTTGTACAGTATATACTAATGTTTATGTTATGAAGCATATGCGCTTTAGTGCGGTCATTGGAATGGATGTAATATCGAAACTAGAATTTAATTTTGTGCAAGGGAATGTCAACGTAAAAAGTGCAGTCATGATTGACGTAGTCTATCCTACCAAACGAGTTACTAATTTAGGTAAATACCTTTACTCGACACCTAATTTCGAACCAGATGTACTTCCGGTTACTTGTAAACAACAGTCCTTCGGGTTGCAAATGTCAAAGATCGAGACTGATCAGTGTTTGAATATTTCCCCATTCGTTGCATGCTCCCAAAATGCTGAATCTTTTGAAGCATGTGAGAGAGTACCAGATGAACTTCCTATACAAACTGACTTTTTGGCCTTGTTCGTGGAAACACCCCCGGAAGAGATTATTGATGTTAGTCACATAATTAATCCACGTTTGAGAGGAGAAGTGATAAACATTGTTAAGAGTTACAAACCACAAAAAACTAAAAGTACGGACGTTAAAATGAGTATAATTCTGACAGACGAAATTCCTATTTGTCAGCGTCCCCGTAGATTGCCGTATAATGAACAAATAATTGTAGAAAACCAAATTCAGGATTGGCTCGAGGAAAAAATTATTCAGCCAAGTTGTTCTGACTTTGCAGCACCCATAGTCTTAATTAAGAAAAAAGACGGCAGTTCGCGATTGTGTGTCGATTTCCGCAAATTAAATAAGAAAATTGTTAGGGATCATTTCCCACTTCCACTTATCGAAGATGTGTTGGATCGGTTACAGGACGCAGAAGTCTTCAGCACGTTAGATTTGAAAAATGCTTTTTTTCATGTAGACATAGAAAAAAATAGTACAAAGTACACCTCTTTCGTGACTCACGAGGGGCAGTACGAATTTCTAAAAGTTCCCTTCGGGTTGTCAAATAGCCCGTGCGTGTTCCAAAGATACATTTACCATATTTTTAAAGACCTTCTGAAAGACCGCGTCATTCTGATTTACTTAGACGACTTGATCATACCATCCAAAAACGAAGAAGAGGGGATTAAGAAACTGCAACTTGCTTTAAAAACCGCTTCAGAATTCGGATTAGAACTGAACTTGAAAAAATGTCAGTTTCTTAAGCGGAAGATAGAATTCTTGGGTTACATCATAGAACGTGGAACGATCAAACCATCTCCTGCGAAGATAATGGCTGTTCAGAATTTCCCACAACCAAAAAACATTAGGCAAATCCAAAGTTTTTTAGGCTTAACAGGGTATTTTCGAAAATTCGTCAAAGACTACGCCAAAATCGCCAAACCCCTTAGTGACTTGCTTAGAGATAGCAAAGAGTTCCGTTTTGGAATAGAGCAAAAGCATGCGTTCGAAGAACTGAAAAAAGCATTAGTGAACGACCCAGTATTACATCTTTACAGACAAGGTCAGGAATTAGAACTTCACACGGACGCCAGTAGTTTCGGATTCGGCGCAATTTTACTACAGTTAGGGAAGGATAATAAAATGCATCCGATACACTACATGAGCAAAAAGACCTCAGAACAGCAGGAAAAGTATTCCAGTTACGAGCTAGAGCTTTTAGCGGTGGTCGAAGCATTGAAAAAATTCAGACCTTACTTGTTAGGCACCAAATTCACAATAGTGACAGACTGTCAAGCGTTCCAGAAAACGATGAGTAGAAAAGAATTGTCTCCGAGATTAGCCAGGTGGTCAATGCTACTGGAAGATTTTGATTATGAGGTAGTCCATCGTCCAGGTTCACAGATGAAACACGCTGACGCACTGAGCAGAAACGTCTCAGTATTAGTATCAGAACCTCTGACGGCTGATATGACTCATAAAATTGCAGCTGCACAACGAGAAGATGAACATTGCGAATTGCTAAAGGAATTAGTTGCCTTGGGAAAAGAAGATAACTATTTCATCAAGAATAACGTGCTATACAAATACGAAGCTGGTAGAGAGTTACTCGTAGTACCGGCAGAGATGGAGTTACAAGTGATTAAGAAAATTCATGGCAATGGACATTTCGCTACATCTAAAACTTTAGAACTGGTCAAACGAGATTTTCATGTCAATGGTCTGAGAAAGAAAGTCGAAGCTGTTATAACCAACTGTTTAGAATGCATTTTATGTAATAAAAAGCAAGGAAAGGGTGAAGGATACTTGAATCCTATCCCGAAAGAAGAGGTACCCTTGAGTACTTATCATATAGACTTTATCGGACCGTTACCATCTACAAACAAAAATTACAAACATGTTTTAAGTGTAGTGGACGCATTCACAAAATTTGTCTGGTTGTATCCAGTCAAATCAACCAGTACTCATGATGCCCTCGAGAAGCTGAAATTGCAGCAGACGACGTTTGGGAACCCTGAAAGAATTATTTCAGACAGAGGAAGCGCCTTCAGCTCAAAAGAATTTGCTGACTATTGTGAAGCGGAAGGCATCAAACACATTCAAATAACCACAGGAATTCCAAGAGGAAATGGCCAGGTGGAGCGGATTCATAAAACTTTAATACCAGTGCTATCTAAATTGTCAATCAAAGACCCGACAAAGTGGTACAAATATGTCAGCTCCGTTCAAAGAATTTTGAACAGTACCACCGCCAGAAGTATCAAAACTAGCCCATTTGAATTATTGACAGGGGTTAGGATGAAGAACAAAGAAGACCTGAAAATTAACGAAGTCTTAAACGAAGAATACCAGAGAAGTTTTTTGGAGGAGAGAAATTCCTTAAGGGAAGAGGCTAAAAAAAATATCCTCAAAATGCAACAAGAAAATAAGAAAGGTTATGATAAGAAAAGAAAGAGAGCAGTAGAGTACAAATTAGGCGACTTAGTAGCAATCCAGAGGACACAGTTCGGGACTGGTTTGAAGCTACGACTGAAATATTTTGGCCCCTACAAAATAACGAAGGTCAAAGGACATGACAGATACGACGTCGAAAAAGTGGGACGTCATGAGGGTCCTAACATCACAAGTTCTGCGGCAGATCACATGAAACCGTGGAGCAGACTGTAGAACTTTTCATATTTCTAATGACCTGTAAATAATGTATTTTTCTTTTCTTTTTTTTAAGTGTTTATTTCAGATATCCTTATAGTCCTGGGCGGTGAGGACACCGCAGGTCAGATGGCCGAGCCTGTAGAACCCGAAGTTTCCATAAGAGCGCAGCTGCTGAAAGGGGCTAAGAGATCATTCACCCCTTCCTTCGAGACCCCCCCCTGACGTGGAAGGTCACGTGGTGTTTTGTTTTTCGTTGGCTGGCGAATTCGGAAGAAGCGAGCCGTTAGTTAGAGTGAAGTTGACGGAGAGAGACGTTCGGAGATATTGAACGATGATGGAACTTTTCGTGCATGCCTAGGTGGCTTGTTTTATTGTTTCTTTTCTTCTAAAGAAGTGAATCCTGTGTGGATGATATTTTGTTAACGTACCTAAGTGGTGTAAAAGACTTCTAGTATAACTTTGTAAATAGAAGATTTATTAGATGGGGACCCTAAACTTATCAATGCCCGAGCCCCTGTTGATCATAATCGGCCCTGGGACCCCACGTGGGTCTGTGTGGTCCTCCAATGCACCACTGTGTAAAAGCGTTATATTTCTCGAAAATAAATAATCAAATTACTCTAATATCTATACATATCAATATCAAATTATTTCAATTATAAAGTAGTATATATTTTGTTGTGGGCATCACCTGGGCCCCCTTGGGCTGGAGGCCCTCGGCAATCGCCGACCAGCGAACCTGGCCAGTCCGGGCCAGCAGCGAACCAAAGTAGAAGTTTTTTAATAATTCGAGAGAGGCCGAGGCCCCCTCGGCACCCCCTTAAATACGCCCAATGTGCTCATATTAAATTGTTGTCCCGAAAAGAATGTAATATCCAGGTAATAACTAAATGATGATATGTATGAAATAACGATAACAATGCAAATATGTCATTTCCAAACTTATAATAAAACAATATATTCAGTTCCGTTTTTTAAATCAGGAAATTACGTGTTTTCACTTTTGATAATGTCCCTTATTCTTCTTCTACAAAAAGTAAATAAATAAATAATGCATGAAATGACGATAACGATGCAATAATAAAACAACATACTTGAGTTACGTTTTTTAAATCATGAAACTACATGTTTTCACTTTTGATAATGTCTCTAATTCTTCTTCCACAATAAATAAATTAAATAAATAAATAACTCGGCTGTTCGAGCCTCGTCAGGGGGCGCCCCCCCCCCTGAACCCCCCTAATTTTTTAGTTTCATTATTGCCATATTAAAACGATACTAATTGACAATGTCATTTTATTTCTCACCCCTTTTTCTTTTTCTTTTATTCATCCTTTACATTTATTTAATCGACTGAAAGTTGGAGGGTTTCCTGATCTTTCCTTGCAATTGCAAACGTGGGTCGATGATAACTGAAGTAACTTATATAATTTTTACTATCTATCTTAACATGCCTAAAATTTTGCTTTTCGTTATTTGATATTGTTGAGAGAGCTTTAGGCGAGCAGGGTTGCTGTATTTCGCCTGGTAACCCTATTGGCGAGTCAGCCCTATTGGCGAGTGGATAAGAATCCCAGACTGTTAGGCTTATGTTTAAAATTATTCTTTTTTCCACTTTCACATTCGCTAGCCCACTGCCCGATGCGTTTACACCTTTTGCAAGTTATTCTTGATTCATCCTTAATTTTATGAGTCCATGTTTTAGGTTTCCAATTATCTTTATTCAGCGTTTCAATTCGCCAAGTTCCAGTCGCCATTTTGAGGATGAATGATGCAGCCTTGAAACGAACTTTAAAAATCAGCAAATAAATAAATTAATCCATCTGGTGTCCATAACCTTTTAGAAATGTTAGCAGAGATATGGCACAAACATAGTAAGCGTGGGATTTTAACATAGCATTTACTTTCTTAAATTAGAACGGAAGAAACAGGCACATCACATAACAAGGTAACATCACAAGAAGGAAAAAAGTATAGAAGTAAAAAGAATGCGTGCGCGAGCACAGTTACAGTTAAGTAGATAAATGTTTATTGAGAGATACAGAATTCAGGAGGATAAGACATTGCACAATAAAAAAAATAAACAATTCAATACTCAAGAATTTTCTTAAGATGTTGAAATTTTTATGATTGTAACCTATTTATAGAAAAATGCATGTGATGTATATTCTACAGCTTACGAAATATTGTAACAAAAGATTAAAGCTGTTGTGATAGTATTTAAATATATGTAAAATACTCAACAACTTTTATGTCGCATACTTTATTATGTCGCATTTTTGGCACACATTTTTCGGACAATTTTCAATAAAGGGGCTGAGAGATAAAATGATATAGTCATTAATAAATAATTGTTTAATTCAAACATCAATCTTAATCAGATTAAGTTCCATTTTATTTCATCGATATTACGGCCATTAAAAAACCGAATGGGGCGCTTTCTACCTGTTTTGCTCATTGAATTCAATGATTTTTGCTACCGCATTAGAGCATTTTGAGGAAAATAATTTAAAAGAGTATTTTGTAAATTTGAATTTTTAAAAAATGATTAAATTAATTAATTTAGCACTAACATTTTAAAATTCAATTTCAGAAAGGTTTATTTTTACGCTACGTTGTTTAATTTGCGCAAATTCAACCTTCAAAATATTAAATATCATAATAAAGTATTCAAAAGTAAAGGTTTAAAATTCTGTTCAGTTAATCATTTCTGACTGCTCAAGATCCTTACTAATGTAATTCAACTTGTGTTTTGGAAATTAATTAAGAGTGAATATTAGAAAGCATGTAAATGGATTTGATTGTCAAGAATTAAAATTTTTAAAATCATTGAAAATTCATTAGAGAGAGATATAGAATATATAGTGTACCAGCGGTTCTCAACCTTTTAACGTTGCGCCACCCCCCTCACATTTTTCAGCATACATTCAGTTTTTTAATCTTTAACAATGAACATTTAGTCGAATTTCCTACAAAATAATGCTATCAGTAAAGTTTGAATGAACATTTAAAGCGAAAATGGATATATTTTGGAGTAAAAATAAGATGATATTTTAAAAACATGCATCATTGCTTGCTCTTTGGTTTTTCTCGCGCGCCCCCTGCAAACGCTCTGAGCCCCCTTTGGGAGGCGCGCCCCACAGGTTGAGAAACGCTGTAGTATACTATATATTTCTATTTAATTATTAAATTAATTAACTTGTTTATTTTACAGCTATAAATACACATTTTATTATTCAAATTTAGCAATATCGAAGTATAATATAATTTAACAGTTAATATTGTGGCAGAATTGTTGATATCTATTTCTATGTGAATGCAAAACGTAGAAATATGCTTCTAATTTAATATAAATAGCTCTAAAAGGAAATCGGAAGAAATGGAAAGCAAATGTAAACATGTATGTGTTGCCGATATAGAACTGGATAAAAGTCCGAAATTCAGAAAAACTTATTATATTGGCATTTTCTAAATAAACTTACGAATCAAAATTATTGGTTTTTATTAAATATAAATACATTAACTTGAATTAAATGAACTTAAAAATCTCGTTTGCCGACATGTATGGAAACGAAATAATTCAAATTGGATAAGTGTTCAGTGAAAATGTACTCACTCATAAATCTAGAATCTTAAATTGACAATCCTGATTCAGGTAGGCTATTATTTCACATTTTTAAAGGCATAAATAACATTTGATCAAGCCTTTCGTGGGACGAACTGACCGATTAGTACACCATCAAAATTTAAAAGGATTATGCAGGAGAAAATAGTAGCAACATTGACCGCCAGATGGCAGCGTACTTCTACTACGTAAAAATCCATTTGCTTATCTGCCTTTGTCCGCAGAACCTCGCGCTCGCGATATAGCCAGCAGTTTTTTATTGTAAAAATAGTAGCTGGAGCTGCGTTGCTGGGAGAGGTTTTTACTACAAACTTTATTTACCACTGCTTATTTTGAGTGGCAACTGCAGAAGGTGTCTATGTCTTTGTTCACGTCAAGGAGGTTCATATTCATGCGCTCTAAAGGACGGTCCGAATGAGAATTGTACGCAAATATTTAATCCAATCCAACTCCACTAATAATTAAGGATAATTAAAGATTATAATTGTCTTTTTTTTCTATCTTTAAGTTTAATGTTGCTATGCTTTAGTTCGTTCTTATTTATTGATTTCTATATTCACCAACATTCATTCTTTTTAATAATAAAAGATTATTTCCATAATGAATATTATTATAACATCAATAACTTCCACAATATAACTTTCAACTTTATTATTTACTAGCTGCGTGTGCGTGCCCGTTCATTGCACGCTACGAAACATGCGCAATTCGAATTAATTCCAGTGATGTGGAATCTTAAAAAAAGCCAAATTATTTGACTGTTGACGTGAAGTTTGCGTCATGAGTACTAGTCTGGCAGTATAATGACTCAAAAAACTACGTCAGTGTCTTTCGCGATCAAATAAGTGAAAAGCTTGACGGTTTGCAGAGAACTCCTCACTTTCAAAATAATGTCTTATTTCTACATCTACTGATTTTTCGGTTCAAGTTGCAGCATTAAATACTGAAATGGACAACCGTTAATCATACTTCATACGGGAAGAAGCGAATGCTTTACTAAAATCATAACTGCAAGTGACAAAACAGAATTTCATTTTTAAAAAGTTCAAATAATCTCCTCTGTTGAAATTACTGCGGGATATATTAACGCAAATTAGAATTGCTTATACTTTAGGTAGTTGTAAGACAACCGTTGAAAATGAATGAACAGAACCCTTTTAATTTCATGGAAAAATTTTTAACGTGGTATATTGTGATTTATTCATATTATCCTTACAAATTTACTTAACTTTACCGTATTATGCGTATCAATACTATCTATCTTCGTTTCTCCAGCTTTAATGCTCGATTTAAAGAGACAGCTTAGATTATTTGGCACCAATAGGACCTTTTTATTTTATGGTGATTCTTTGCAATTTAAGCATTAGCATAAACAATAATCATTTCACACAGGGGCGTAGCCAGAAATTTTTCATGGGGGGGGGGGGGTTACGACTACTACAACTCATATATATGTATGCGTGTGTGTGATAATGTAGTGAAGAATATACATTTTGTATGGCAAAAATATTCCTCATTGGGGGGGGGATATGACCCCCCCTAACCCCCCCTCCTTGGCTACGCCCCTGATTCACATTATGGTTGCCGTTAAGGAAGCTCTGAATATATATTTAATTTATTCATAGTTTTGTTCGATTGGCGTGTTTAGCACCGCAAAACATTTCATCTCGCCGGGGTGGAAAATATTCAAGCGGTGCCACTTTAAATATCCATGTATTCAATATAGCGATATAGTTTAAGTCCTCTATGGTTCTGTCTCCTGAAACACATCAAACTGTGTAATCTCTAGAAGCCATTTAGAATCGCTTTAATTGAGACAGGACATTAGAGTTGCAGAATTTACAAATTTCACGAATTTTTTTCTAATTTTAGACTTCATCACTGTTTAATTTCCGTGAAGAA
This sequence comes from Cheiracanthium punctorium, assembly GCA_038373885.1. Lineage (NCBI taxonomy): Eukaryota > Metazoa > Arthropoda > Arachnida > Araneae > Cheiracanthiidae > Cheiracanthium > Cheiracanthium punctorium. The sequence continues at coordinate 189,161 of JAWZYV010004217.1, forward strand.
TACCCCGGTTGCTTGAGGGAGTTAATCTGGATATTTCGCACAGTGGTTTTCAAACGGTATAATATTGAAACTTACAAGGACGGCGAAAATTTTTTTTGCTTTATATCGAACCGCTGGAGGAGCGTACTCCAACGTTAAAATAAAGCTATACTCGCAGCATGCATAACCATGTAATGCATGCATAAACATGTAAGCTTGCGGCATAATTAAAGGCCAAAAATATAAAAAGTAAATCGAAAATTTTTAATATATTGCGCTTTAAAACGAACTTTGTAACTTTTAAAATGAAGAACATTTTCAGCTGCGTTAAAACATTGCGATTTTTAAATAAGCAACGGATTAAAATACATTTCTTCACCAAGATAAGTTTTAGCAAAGGTGCGTTGTCTCGATTAATTTTATTTCAATTTGTTTAAAGGATGAAAAATGCCATTGCTTTAGCTCCGAAACATGTCTTTTACTCCTATCTCAATTATTTACACTAGTTTGTAAAAAAATAATGTAGTGAAAAATGATAGAAATAAAGAAAATATCAAGAAAATGAAATAAAAATTCATTAACTAACCAAACGTAACAAACCAAGGGAAAATCCGGAAGCGATTCCGCAAAAAATGGCCCTGTGTGCACAATGAAAATGTGCGAACGGAATGATTTCATCAACACGGTACTTCTTCTCAGCTGTCTCCGCTTCTGACCCCAGAGAGCGGTTCAGGGGAAATATTTTCCGTTCGCACGTGCGATTGATTAAAGACTGCTGTAGTAACCTACACTACAGTGCGTTAGCTATAATAAGGGTATTTAATAATAGTGGGGGGGAAGTAAAACTCACGTTTCAAATTCACAAAAATCTAGAAGTGTACTAAATATTTGTTTTAAATTTAATTTGTTAATGTGTTTATTGTTTAGTTTTTCCTTTGGGGCTCATGTTCTCAAATGGAGGAGCTGCCACTGCTGTGGTGTATTTCTTTGGAATTTGTGCTAATTTATACCTCTGAAACGGAAAATAATCTTGTAACTATTTTAAAATAGTTTCTTGGTGAAACTGTATTTTATTTTGAAGGCATGTTTAATACAACTAAATTAAAATTATTGTATCGAAACAATCTAATATATAAACAATCAACACCCCCCCCCTCCCCCTCCAGTGGGCATCGGTACAATTATCAAACGTTGAACGGTCCGCGGCGATAAAAAGATTGAAGGGCACTGCTATAAAAGATATCATTAAAAATCACTTACTCCAAGTGAAAAGGAAATAAATAAATAAATATGAAACATAAGTAAAAATAAATAAATGGGACAATGTTTACACCCCCACATCCTAGGCAGTAAAGACACAGCTATAAATAACCCATCAACAGCAATTTCACGGGCACGGTGGAAAACAGCAACAAATAAAAAAAAAGCGCAAGTTAACACAGCAAAAACTGTGTCAATCTTGCATTTTTTTTTCTTCAGAGTGGATGGCAACGCCTTGTAATCAACGTCATCTCAAGGCGTGGAACAATCTCGGTGCTTTTCTTTTGACTGGTAACAAAGTATCTGCTACAGCTAGGAAGGAGCTCGTCGCATCGATTTCAAGAATCCCCCCCCCCTTTTTTTTTCTTTTTATCTTTCCGTATCAATCTCTTTTCAAAGAAGGTCCTAATCACTTAGCAATTACTGGACAAAAATGACAGCTCTAGTATTATCGTTCCGCAGGGAGAAGAATTAAATGTTCTGTCCCAGGAGCAATTTAATGGGAGAAGAATAAAGACGTTTCGTCGAATGACCTGTTGAAGGAGGGAAACGGACTTAGAAATTAAACATAATATGCAGGAGTCGTTAGTCGTTAATTTAAATGACATAATTTGGAAAAATGTGTTCCTGAAAGTAATAACAATAATAATAATGCATAGATGGTATTGCCGAGGTGGGTGGTGTTACAATAAAACCGATGCAGACTGATCTGTTAAGATAAACGAGATGTTTTTTTAATAAAAAAAATGAAGGAGTTGTTAATTTAAGAGTCGAAAATTGTGAAAATACGTTCACGAAATAAGTAATAATGATTAAAAAAAGGGGATATTCATAAAAGAAGTTTGTGTTAGTACGGCAAAACTACACATGGGCTATCTGTTTGTGGTGCCTTGGTCGGAGGACTTTCTATTTCTAAGGGATTCTAACGCGTATTTACGTTACAGATGGAGAAAACCGACCAAAACTCCAGACCGTTAGATCTGCAGTCGCTCGATGAGCCCGAACCTGACAGCTCCACACGTCTACTATTTTGAGCAGGGATGGACGCAAGACGAAAAATAGGCGTCTCGCAAAACAGCCTAAAAAGCTTTGTCTCGTCTCGCAAAATTCCTATATCGTAATGTTAAAAATGTTTGTCTCGTCTCGCAAAATACCTTTATCAAAATGTTTGTCTCGTCTCACAAATAGGCTGTAAATGTCTGTCTCGTGTAGCAAAAAATTGTCTCCCATCCATCGGTAATTTTGAGTATTTTATCCACTAGGCCATGCTGCAGCACTCATAAAAGAAGAGTATATTTTTTTTCCAATGGGCGGGCACTTGCTCATCAAGCATTCGCCACTACAAAGGCCCGAGTTGCTGTCCATTTTATTATGGGAGCACCCAGTGGGCGGACAGCATTGCCCCCTATGAAGGGACGGACAAGTTAACATCCATGCCCAAGCCGGGATTCGAACCCGGACCCACGGCGTGATAGAATGGTTCTCTAGCCACTTCACCACCAGGGCGGCTAAAAGAAAAGTATAAAACTTATTATTTCAAGGGGAAACAGCGATGCCACCTGACAAACTTTTTTTTTTTTTTTAACTAAAGATAATGCGAGGAAGAGTTTGCCGTTAATTTAAATATCAAAGAAAAGGTGAGAATACGTTCATGAAAGTAATAAAAGGCACATCATAAAAGAGAGTTTAAAACATTAAATAAATAAAAATAAAGGAAGAAAGCTGTCTAACCTACTGAGAGAAATAGATTTTTAAATTAGTGTATTATTATATTATTATTTATATTTTTGCGATTATTTTAAAATAGTACAAATAAATAAATAAATTAAAAATTTATGGCACCTGGTTGTAATAAATGGGATCATAAATTAAAAATAATACGAGAACTATTCGCTGTTAAAGTATACCCCAACTCCCGCCCCGCGCACGCACGCAGGAAATGGAGGCATTGTGCATTTTTGTCCGCTGTCCCAAAATTTCCAGAGTCGGTCTTGATCAAAGTACGGGGGATTCCATATTCGAACAGTGCTTATACATGCCTGCAACCCCCAGGGGGACGCACTTCGCAGAGCCTGCGAGAGGCTGGGGCAGTGGGAGGCACAAAATTCATTTTTTTTTTTTTTTTTTTTTTTTTTCCCCAGGACCGCTCAAACCCTATGTACGACGCTGCTCATTCCGACAAAAATTTAAATTGTAGAGCATCTGAGAGAAGAATACCAGAATTTTTTAAAATTTTAATGATGTGATTGAGCTATTGACTTAACTACAGCACAATTCTTGTAAAAAAAAAAAAGAAAGCATATTTTAAAAATTAACTACTCAGGCTGAAGTGGAATGATCAAATGGAAATATGAAATGTTTCCAAAATGAAATAAAATAAAACAAAACAAATTAAATAATAAATAAAGACAGCATCCGAACTCCGTTTTGACCAGAAAAGATAAAGCTATAAACAACACATCAGCTCATTAAATTTCAAGGGCACAGCCAAAAATCGCGATAAAAAAGCAAGTTAACAATATCTGACACCATAAAATAACCGTGTCACTCTTGTTTTCTTTTCGTTTGAGAGGATGGCAACACTTTGTAATCAGAGTCATCTCCTAAGCAGCTAAAGCGTAATAATCTCCGGGCTTTCCCCTTACTTATCTGCTTCACTTGGGAAGCCGCTCGCATCGATTTCAAAGAGGATTTATTTTACTAGTTCTTTTTATCTTTTTCTGAAAGACGGTCGTAATCACTTTGTAATTACTGGACAAAAATGGCTTTATTATCATTTCGAGCGAGGGAATTACATTTTAATTCAAGTTCAATAACGGGAGAAAATTGGATGCATATTTTGCGAACTGACCAGCTGAGCGAGTTCTTTTTGAAAAATATAAAATAGACTTTTAAAACGTTGTATAATGTGGTTATTCAGTGCAATATTAAACTTTCTAGAAATTTATTCTAATAAAATATTCTATTTTTCATTCATATTTTCAAACATTACTTGTGTAAATAGCGCTGTCTCGCTGCGCCGCCTAGCGAAATTCTTGTTTAGTTAGAGAAGTACCAGATCATTAATTTTCTACGGGACATTGCAAGAAACCAATATTACGCATTAAGCTGTTTTTAGTCCATATAAATTACACAAATAGATGTATTTTTAATAACTAAATGTAAATAAAGAGATATTAAAAATTGCACACATGAGTAAGATTTATTGTCGTAGCTATCAAAAATCTCATCATGTTAGAATGATTTTTTTTAAACATAAATGTAAAGAATTTCTTTTAAATATGTATAGTGACTATATAAAAGTTAAAAGTTTGTTTTTTTAGTCTTGAAAGAAAATATTTTTAATAAACTTTTTTTTATGATTGCAAGAAATTTTAGTACAAAATTTTTTTGGACTTTAAAAGGTGCGGGCCCTGGCAAGTGTCCCGACTGCCCTTGCTGATAAACAGCCTCTGTAAGTAAGATCTATTGCTTCTTCTACAGAAACTACAAATCAATGTCTTATATCAGTGGTTCCCAAACTGTGTGCCGTGGCACCCTAGGGTGCTGAGAGCGTATGCCAGGGGTGCCGTCGAGATAATCAAGAAAAGTGTTTTGGTGAAGTATAATCAAATAATTTCCTCTGAACCAGTATCCCACAAAAAAGTTACCCAAGCCAGTGACCAAGTGGGCGAAAATAAAACTATTTCAATCAAGTTCGAGAGAGTTCAATGTCCAGTAGCCCCTCTTTTACAGGAACTCCCTGAAATGGGAAAAGGGTGTCAAAATTCCATATCCCTTTCCCAAGAGAGTTTTCTTGATAGTTAGCCCTATAAACAGCATAAAAGAAGTAATGAAAAATACATCCAAACTGTTTCATTCTAACCTAATTGCTTTAAAAGTAACAGGCCGCGAAAATTTTTCGCCTGGGAAGGGTGCCGCGAAATGTTTTTAGCCTGCCAAGGGTGCCACGGCAAAAAAAGTTTGGGAAACCCTGTCTTATATCATCTCTCACCTCTCAGTGATCCCTACTATGAGTTACTGAGTATACATGGATGCCTACGTATTTTATGTTTCTTTCTACATGAACGAAAAAACGGAGAGGAATTTAAGCCTCAAAATATTCCTCATCAGTTCATAAGTAAAATAACGAAAAAGTCCAGCTTTTTTTCCCTTCAAATTTTCAAATATTTGACGTGTTTTATTTTATTTATTTTTTTTTTCCCAAAATTGTAACTACTTTTATTTGGTACTTTATTATTTGCGTAAAAACAGAATAATTTACTGAAAATATTATTTCAAAAATAAATATTAGGTATTTTATTGATTATAGTTTTCTGTGTGGTTTAAAACAACCTTTAAATATTTAGCATCAGTGCCGCAACTGGAGATGGGCAGGCAAGCGGGACACGAGCCCCAGGCGCCGTTCGTGGTAAAATGGGCTCAAAAATTAGTTAAGATCCCTGAAAGGGAGGTGCCCTAATTGAAGTCTGCCCCGTGTGAGGTAAACTCTAGTTGTGGCGCCGTTTAACACAAGCTTCACTACCTCTTATTACTGAGGGGGGGGGGGTTACGAAGAATAGAATATGCACTCTTTTCCACATCTTTATTCGCAATTAAGATTAATAAGACAAAATATTGGAGGGGACACGTCCCAGCGTTCCCATAAGTTGCGGCACCTATGTTATTTATTGCCTCTGCGATTCGAGACTCAAACTCTGAAATTTCCGGAATAATATCGGAACGTTATGTATTTAATAATGTTGCAGTAATTTTGCTCAGCAAGAGATTTTTTTTGTGTGTGTGTGCACTCGCGTGAGTGTGTGGTGTTTTAGTGTGAATTCATTTATTTTATTTACTACACATTAAATTACTAAAAACCTTCAATTCAGGGCCGTAACCAGAGGGGGGCTATGGGGGCTGAGCCCTACCTAGCAGGCTTCCAGCCCCCCCCCTAAGATTTTCAAAAAAATTGTAAATTTATAGATAAATACTATTGTTTAGAAATGAGTGATTTTTAACAATCGTTAAATTTTACATCATTAAAAATAACCATTGTTTTGGGGTAATTTATTATCACAATTGCTAGACTTCTATATATATACAGTTAATTATTTTGCTGCTCTTGGTTGCGCGTAGCATCGGATCTTGGATTTTTCCGAGAACACAAAACTACCACGCAAAGCTTTCGAGGGGAATAAAAACTTAAAACTTTCAACGTGTTCCTGTTTGCATTCAAAATGGCGGCGAACATTTTCAACATTTGCTATGAAGACAGATACTGTAAAAAATTGGAATTCAATTATGTTTTTCAGAAACAAAATGAACACAGGATTAAGTAACGTGTGTCTCGTTTCTGTTTTACCTCACACAAAAAGTTGTAACGATCCCCAACAGTGCTCGAAAGCCTAAAGTTTCCACATTCTTCAGATTTAACGGTAATAAGAAAAACCAACGGACACTCTGAAAATAAACACTCAAAAAACTGGTGAAGTAACCTTTTATGTGTGTTTTTTTCACAAAGTTTTTATTTATTTCAACGGATACTCTTTTAAACTGATCGCTCTGTATAATATTTATATTTAGCTTTATCATACATATTTAAAATAAAACAAATAAAATGGATTTTTCAGAAAATTTTCATTTGAATAATTTTCATGCAATCTCAATGAAAAATTTATTAACATATTGAATGTTAAATATTTTTAAAATGCGGCGTTTTCTGAAACAATACTCTAAAAAATATGTACAAATTGAAAAACAGTCTCTTCCCTCGCCCTTCGATTACTCATACTTATATTCGGTCAGCCCCCCTAACTAGATTCAAAGCCCTACCTAACATTTCATCCTGGTTACGGCCCTGCTTCAATTAACATATATTACAGATGATACTGCATATTCCCATTGCACCGGAAACTTAAAGTCCATTGAATTTTTTAAAATTCCTAAGTTTCTTAAATTTCACGAGATGACAGTACTATTAAATAGCAATTTTATTGCCTGTGATCCTGCATAGAGGGAGTCCCAAAAAGGTGGGAGCGCACTTTAATTCTTTATCTAGAGATAAGTGGGCAATGTATAGGAATGATGTTCCCAATAAGATAGGAAAAAGAGACTACGTAAAGAAAACAATCCTCTCATTAAGTTTCAAAATTCCACACTTTTTTAATTTGTATATGCCTCCCCCCCTACAAAAAAAAATAAATAAATAATCCCAATTAGTAAAATGTGCATTAATAAGGTAAGTTAAAAATTTTCTACCTTCATGAAATGCCTCAGAGATACCTCTACAAAGATGATCCGGAGCTATACGTGAATTTGAATGTAAATATTTATTGCTAGAATAGGGGGGGGGGGATCTTTCATAATTTCTGTACGACCCCTGAAATGCAATCGTCCCATGTGATTTTTTCCCCCTTCGAAAATCATTGAAAAGCGGTTAATTCAGCATATATTTAGCTCCATACTTCTGACACTTTTTAGACTATAATTCTCAAATAAATTATGTTTGTACATCGCCTCATTAGTGTATGGGGCACATTTTACTAACTAGGAATTTGTTTTGCACGGGGATCGCATACAAATTAAAAAGTGCAGCTTTTTGAAATTTCTTTTAATTTCTGATGGCAGAGAACTTGGCATACAATATCAAATAGAAAATAACAAGGAACAAGAAAACAAAACAAGAATGTCATTGTCTCATTCGGCTTCTAGCCTCCCAAGGTCAGACCAAGTCGTCAACCCAATCGTCAGACCAAGGAGGCCCCACGAAGAGCTCTGCAGCAGGTGATGTGGTGGCCATCCATTATGACATGGTCCCCGCAGAGGGTGCAATAGGGATTCGGGACGACACCAATTGCAAAAGGGTGTGCATCCAGGCAGCCATTTTAGTAAAAATTCTAAAATTTGCAACTGCCTCACGGCGGGAGAAATCTGGTATCCATGTTTGATCTATAAGTCTCCAACTCTTAATTAATTGACAGTCCAAATTGACAGTCTAATTGCTAATAATACAGTCTAATTGCTAATAAAGTCTACATTGCTAATTGACAGTCCAAAACCAAGTATAGCATATGGACTATATGGCAGCTCTGGAATCAGAGAGAATGACAACCTTTTGAAATTTATCCCAGAGAACAACCAACTGTTGCAGAGCTATGCGCATAGCGAATACCTCCGCATCAAAAGCCGTTCGGAAACTTCCAATAGGAGAGCAAAAACAAACAAGCTGCTGAAAATTCCCGCTCCAGCATTAGGTTGGTCACTTGAAAAGGAGCTATCAGTGCAAATTCGTAACTATTCAGGTTCAGGGAATTTATTATTAAAAATCTCCAGAGCACAGCACAGACACAAAAAACTTCAGGAACGGTATTGTATTTCAGAAATGGCAATTGCAGTTCTAGGTTGTTCTTTATTTCATGTGTTAGTAGTGGATTACGTGGTTTCAAAACCTTATCCACTGATACAGGGAGGTGAAGAGTGTTCCTGTAGTCCAGAACTCTTTGTATAAAACCATTTTGCGTTTTAAGATTTCGAGGAGAATTCTGGTATATTTTCCAAAAAGTATCATTAAGCTGTAATAATTTTTCATATAGAATAACAGCCTTCTCTTCAAATATGACCCTCAATGGCGTAATATTTGTGAGCAGCAACATAGAGGCAATCGCTGTGGTCTTGACCGCGCCAGTAAGTCTAAGAGCTTGATTTAGAATAATCTCCGTCTTATTCATCAGACTTTCGGGCATAGTTATCAGTGATTCCAGAGTAGAATACATATTACAAGTAACAATGTTGACTAAGATTATAAATTGCAGGTTATATACTCATTTTGATGTAAAACCAGCAATAGGTAAAAACGACAGAATAAAAGTACGGTAAGTAGTGACTAGGGTTGACCTTGTACAGCCCCATAGGCGGCCCGCAAGTCCTTTGAGGATGGTTAAGCGTTTCGTAACGCGATCAGAGAGTACTTGAGTAGAGTACTGTGCAAGAGAGAGTACTCGACATGTTGCTTCCAGCTCAGTTTGGTGTCAAACACGACGATCGAGTAAGTGTTAAGTTTCTAATGTTCTTTTATATGGTATTTTGAAGGTAAAGTGCAGGTTTTAGGTTTTGGTGCATCAAGGAGAAAGTCTGAGTTGCAGTATTGGCAAGATTAATGGTCATATTATTTTCTTTACTCCATGTATCCCACACGTGAAGTGCTCTATTTAGAGTTGCCTCAATTAATGGTTTGGAGTTTCTCTTTGGCATATGTGTCCACAAGACCAAGTCTTCCGCAAAAATCAGGCAATTTACAGCTGGGACAGACTTTAATGATTGTATTAAGTCTTCGTGGAATGTAAGTATTATATAGCGAACAGATGGAAACATTTCCCTGAGGTAGGCCGGATTAAAGACTATTACTCTTAGAAAACAGTTTAAGTATCTCACCCTGCCTTTTGAAAATTAACGAGAGGAATTTTTTCCTTGCCACAGTTTTTTCTTTCTCGCCTTATTTTGAACACCATATAGAGAATATACACCATTTACCCACATTTTTGTTAGAATATATAAATGCTATTATAATCTGGTTCATCAGATTTGACGCCGAAACCTGTTTCATCTGCACCTTGACCTCCATTTTAAGGGTAGAATACAGATTACAAGTAACAAGGTCGACTAAGATTATAAATTGCAGGTTATATACTCATTTTGATGTAAAACCAGCTAATTAAATATATTTTATTGATGTGAAAGACCTCTACTGTCTACGCCCAAATGTCCTTGTATTATACCTTTTTCTACTGATGTAGTTATGACTTATTTGTTTCTATGTATTATAACGTTTCGGATGGTTGAAGTATTGAGTATAAATTATTAAGTTTTTAATTTTTTAATTTTTATTTATTTATTTATTTTTTTTTACGTTCATGGCTTAATTTTTTGCATGACATTATGATATAAAAAAAGAAAGTTAAACCTAAAATAAAAAGTAAGTTTCTGTTATATTTCAGCCATATATATCCTTCCCTTATTTTAAAGGTCTGATTTTCTTTAAACTAAAGTATTAGTAGAAAAATTAAGAAGACAAAAATAATTAAATGAAAGCTTAACTGATAAAAGGCCGAGGCTTAAAAAAAAATTATTTGTAAAGGAATATCTCCAGGGGCGTCATGAGGGGGTTGCGGACCGCACGAGGTGACATAAAAATATAATTTACTCTAAAATCTTCCGCTAATTTGCGAGAGAAAAAAAAAATTGTTTCAAATTTGATAAAGAAACCTTCGGAAATTAGAAATAAGATCAAATGTGGACACACGTTTCAAGCAGTTGTAGAAGATAAAAACCTTATTTCGTCTCCGGTTTGTGGTTCTCAACTTGTTTGTTGTAATTTCATCTACATTTTGTACTTTTAACCAGGGATGTAACTAAAAAAAACTTTTTTCCTGTCGGGGGAGTACACTGGACAGAGGCGTAGCTAGGATTTTCAGTACCCGGGTACCTGAAGATTTTGTGCCCCCTCCCATTTGCCAAAATGCACTTTTTTCCCCTACTTTTCACGCCGTGGGCCAACTTACCATTTTGGTTTCGGTTTCGAGCTTTATATGAACTGGCAGGGCCATTTATTATAAAATCCTAAACTTGCAGTAAATAATTTTGAATATAAAAATTCATAAATAATAAGATAGAACACATGGACACATACTAAAAATTTAAAACTTCGCAAAAAAAAAAAAAAAAAAAAAGGAAGAAGAAGAAGAAGAATATATGAAAGAAACACATGAATACTGACAGTAAAATTTTGAGATTACAAATATATATATAAGAAACGCATTTAAGAATAAGCACTTACATGTAAAAATTTAGAATTTAGTTTCTATGGTAATTGAGCTAGTCGCGTCAGGAAAAGAGGGAGGCATGATTGGGAATATGTATCCTGTTTGTTTTTGCGATAATTCTTTTATGCAGTTAATAATTTTGGATAATAAGTTTGGTCTTTTTAGAATATAAGTAGTCCGGGAAAAGAGCGATTGAGTTGATTTTTTTAATGTGAAAATTAGAGGTCACTAACCACTGCGTATTCCCCTAGATCCAGTGCCAGTGGCTTTGGATCTAGTGGCGTACGCAGACTCTCTTAAAGAGGAGGGGTTATCGACATAATCATTTTATTGAAAAGTGAAAATATATGGGCTTTGTGTTAAAACTTTGCGACAAGCGGGGTAGGAAGGAGGTTGATTCCCAAATTCCCCGAGTGGCTCTTTGGTAAGGGTGTTACCAAAACTGTTGGAGACTGGAACTGGAATCGAGGGAGGGGGGGGATGTCCAGGTGTGTCTGCACATCTGCACAGGGTGACAACATTCTTAGTGACGCCACCGAATATATCCCCAGTTTACTTTTATAGAAATTAAAATAAGGAGCTGGTGAACCATTCTCTCTTCACATCGATATTACATACACACATATGTATATAGAGAGAGACCTCGCCAGGGTCTTCAATAATTAACCAACACAAAATAAATTCTAGGTTAATATTTAATCAAGAGAAAGCTATTTACACGCAATATTTACAAAAATTATTAAACGAAAAACGGACTTCATTCCGAAAGTTAACACATTAACTACTGCCTTCGTGCATCATGATAATTAAGAAAGTTCAGAGCTGCCGTCGTGCAACTGACACGGACCGTGTCTCTGGTATCTCTCTCAAAACCTTTTCACACTCAGTTTTCTGAGGTTTTTGGCGCCGGCGGGTCAGCTCCTCCTAGCGGCGCTCGGATAATCTCCACCACAGGCTCGGGCATCTTGACAGAAGGTGTCATCACCGTAAGATCGGCACAAAACTCTGAAAAAATACAAAACAAAGAAAAATAACACAGTTATTAGTCATTAAAAGTCATTCTAGTTGCTGGACCATAGCTTCATATTGTCCACTGAAGTAAATGTTTTGTTAGGACCTTCGTAGTCACCGACTTTCTCTTACATCGTATCTGTCATTGGATTTGACACGAACAACTTTATAAAGTCCTAGGAACTTTGCTCGCAGTTTCATGCCAGTTCCGAACTGTGTGCGTCGAATAGCCCTAAGTCATCTTTCTTATAAACAGGGGCTTTCTTTCTTTTCCTGTTGTAGCATTTGCGGTTCTCTTCTTGGATTTTGAGGATGTTTCCTTTTGCTTCTTCGCGAATAGTGTCTATATGGTCTATCATCGGATGTATTCGTTCTTCTTCAAGGATTTCTAAAATTCTCTTATCTTCCTTTCTTCTCATTGGAATACATGTTAGAAGCTCAAACGGTGTTCTTTTAGTGCTTCTTGATGTGGTTAAGTTTATGGTTCTCTGAAGTGCATCAACGTACTTGTACCATTTATTTGGCTCATCCATGGCTAATTTAGATAATACTGGTAGAATGGTGCCATGAAGTCTCTCTATCTGTCCATTTCTTCTGGGAACGTGGGAACTACGGTTGTTATGGCTAAGTGTTTTATGCCTTCAGTTTCACAGTAATCCTCGAATTCTTTGGAGGTAAAAGCAGGGCCTCGATCAGATATGATTCTGACTGGATTTCCAAAAATTGCTTGCTGGTGTTTTAGTTTTTGTATGGCATCATTAGAGGAAGTTCATTTTGATGAAAATGTAGTGAAACCAGCGATTACTGAAAATATGTTATTATAATTTTTATTCGTTGTCGGCATCGGACCGATAAAATCAATGTGGTAAGTTGATAATGGTATGTTGTCCTTAAAGGGGTATTCTGGCTTAGAAATTCGAAAAAATCGATTTTTTTTTTTCATATTTTTATAGTGTAACCCTTTAAGAATATGTCCCTAAGAGCATGTCCAGAATAAGAATAACCCTTTAAGAATATGTCCCGAATTAGCAGGTCCGAGGTAGGTACGAGCTTCTGAGGCTTCCAAGGAAACTAGAACTGCTAGATCATCTGAAAGGGCTTCACTAATATTCATGACATTTGAAGTTGAAGAAGGTACTTTGTACGGAGCAGGGATAGCTGATTAATAAAAAGTAAGTATAACACGCCGTTAAACGACTCCGACTGCGCGCGACTAGTCCTCAAACTTTAAACGCGTTTTTCTCGAAACTACTTTTCAAGAAACGGTGTGCATGATAGCTCAAGTTTTATTCAACCGATTCACTTGAAATTTTATTCAGAGCTTCTTTATACATTATAGTATCGCACTACCAAAGAGTTAATTTTTTTTTATATATTTAAAAAAAATTCCGAACGACAAAAAAAAAAACAGTTAAAAAACAAAACGTATTTTTCAAACTGCCGCCATTTTGTGAAAAAAAAAATTTTTTTTCAAAAACGTCTCGTAGTGCGATAACTACATCCTTTCTCTTTAAGGATTATTCATGGTTTTCCATTTCAGGTCACTCGAAGGATTTATATCCTGCACACCAGGACAAGTCATTTTTTCATCAGACCCCACTTCGCTGGCCTGCATCTCTGGTCTCTGGTCTCTCTCTCAAAATCTTTTCACACTCGGCTCTGAGGTTTTTGGCGCCGGCGGGTCAGCTGCTCCTAGCGGCGCTCGGGTAATCTCCACCACATACACACACACACATATACATATATATATATATAATTTATTTCGTCACTCTCTTTGCAAGGACTTCGTCTTTTCCGAAAGAATGACAGTGGTCGCTGGTTGAGGTTAAACTGAATCTTTATTATGACGCACTTGTGGTGTGTTAATTGGGTAGTTCTTCTCGAAAGTTTTCGCAAATTTCTCGCTCCTAACCTCCATACCCCCCTGGTTTCTGAACTTGTCGCTAGGCGCAACGGGCGTTACTCTTTCTGTAATCGGTTCTCAAAAGTGTCATTTATTTACTTGGACCAAGAATTTTTAAGTTGCACCACCGGAAACCGCAAATGCCTGCAAATTTCACTTAATTAGCACTTTTGATTCTTAAGTGCTCTCAAAAAATGTGTCTGAAAGTAATATTTGTATGGCCGAGAAACAAACCTTACAGTGAAAGTATTCTGTTTCACAGAGATTAAAGAGGGTTTTTCAGGAGACTTTAAATTAAATTAGATTAAATTGTCTAAGGCTATTTTATTATTACCTATATGTATCTATTTATTAATTTCTAAAATAAATCACTACGTATAAAAGAAGATGTCTGTGAGTTAGTGTGTGCGTGTGTGTGTTGGCGTCGTTACGGACGAACGGCTACACGTAGAATTACCAGATTTGGTACTGAGGAAGTTTTAAACATGAAGTTATTCACCCAATAGATTTTTTTTTTCCAAAATTCGACCTAGAAATTTTTTTTTATTGTTTGTTATATTTGTTTCATGCTATTTTTGGCATTTTTTCTCACCTTCGTAATAACGGCGGTAATTACTCTTGCAGGAAAACGGCATTTGTATCATCGAATAGAGGAGAAAATGTTCGCTTTTAACTGTTTGATCTGAATATGTAACATAATTTGCAGATTTTTGGAATTTTTAAACTAAGTATCTTTTTTTGACGATTTTTTTCATAAAATAATTTCAAAACTGTCGCATCTTGAATTCTATCCGTCATAACTTTTTGATATTTTGGCAAATGATAAAACATTCCTTTCGACCTCTTTTAAAATGAAAACGAAAAAGTTATTTAAATTAGGTGATTTTTTTTACGAATTTTAGTGTAACATAATGTTTAGAATTTAATAGCATCAATGGGGAGAGTTTACGACATTACATTAATAAATCATAGCACGAGAAAGAATTTACGTTGAGTTGCCACAGAAAGGATTAGAAAAAAAGGTTTTTTCAACCTATCGATAGCGTTTTTAAATGGGGCATAGGATTTTCAATTCACAAGTGAGGATTTATGATGTGAATTGCTTTAAGATACGTAAAAATTACGCCACGATTTTAAAGCATTTATTGCCGTTCTTTTTTTAGCACAAGGAGGCGATGTTTTGATTAAAACTTACCATAGAAATAAACTAAGAAATTCACAATTATTATTATACGTATGACCAAAGATGACTTGTTTTCTTTCATTCGCGTGCATTGTTTTCCTTTAATTGCTGGAAACGCAAATATATTTTAATTTGCAAGGTGCGTCGTATCTGCATTTTCAAATTTGCTTTGTGAACCTTATTTTAAATAACTCACAAGCCGCTACTGCACCACAGTACAATAAAATGGAAATAATCTTATGTTCCTTTGGCAGCCCGGTACCATCTGATCCAAGGGTTTAGGTATCGTCTTGCCGAAAACACGCAAGAAGGAGAATGACTGATTACAAGTCCAGTCACTAAAAATCGGGGTTGAAACGGGGGCTGTCTGTAAAATATTAATGTGTCTCTTCAGGTCTATTCCGGGGGCTGGAAGGAGTCTTGTTTACGTAAAAAGGACTTTCATGTTCGGCCACATAAACGGAGGAAGTGACCGCTACATGACAGAGGTCAATGGGATCGTTTTTGTATAACCTTGGGTGTTTTGAGGGTGAGAAAATGTCATTAAGTTGTCCCTTCTCTTTGTACGATGGTGGGTGGAGGGTTTTTCCCCCCCTGTTTTTCTATAGGGTAAAAGACACTCGACAACCGCGATCTATTTGTCTGCAATCAGAAAATACACAAATTAAACTTATATAAATATAAAAGAAAACATGTTACAAAATCTCTGAAACGCTTTGCTTTTTAAGGTAATTTTTATTTTATTCAAATTTATTCTTTGCAACTTTGATGAATTTATACATTGCTTTCTTGCTATTCACTTTGCGACAATGTTCTAATTCAGAGCACTATAAATTCATCAAAGTTGCAAAGAATAAATTTGAATAAAATAAAAATTACCTTAAAAAGCAAAGCGATTCAAAGATTTTGTAACATGTTTCTAACATAAAGTTGAACATGCAGCTTGAATTGCAGCATGACATTCAGTCATGCTGCAATCAGAATTCATGCATGATGAATTTGTTGCTATTCACTTATCATATCCAATAAATTAGCAAATTGATTAAAATTAGACTTATTACAAGATGTTAATAAAAAAGTTCATATACAATTAACAGATTTACTTGTTTCTTAAAGAGAATTTTATATTGGGTTGGCAAAACAGTAATTGCGTTTTTCTGTATATCAATATTTTGTCTGGCCGAAACTACTGATGGTAATAATACAAAATTTGGTATGTACTTGAGTTCTTTAATATCGATGCTAGGTTAGAGAACATTTTCTAAAATTCATAACCTTATGCTCGCAAAAAGCTCTTTTGAAATATAACGCATGATGTCGAAGATAAAAGTGACAAACTTTTTTTGTTGCAAAATACGGTATTTATAAATACATGCAATTCAATTTTAGGACATTTTTTATATAGTGCTCTAGCCATATTTTATAAACAAACAAACAAACAAAAAATTATTAGTAAAATTCTTACTTTAAAATGTAACAAATATGAATATATATATATTTTTTAAATTTGAAATTATAAACTCTTTAAAAATGTATTTCTTTAAATTTCAAGAAAACATTACTTTCTCGCCAATCCAATAGTGGGTTTGTTCTAGTAAAGCGGCTTTTTAAGACTTGTTAAGTGAAAATCTTATTAAAATGTTTAAAAGAAAATTTTTAATTGGCAAGTAGCTGGAAAAATAGTTCAGAAAGACCAAAAAAGTGGAAAAGTTAGAAAGTTTCAAAGAGTAAAAAAAGGAGTGAATGCTTTCATTTTGTCAAACAAAATCAAATTTCGCTGTCGGAGCACAACCTGGCCACGACTTCGATAAAAAAAATTAAGTTCTGCAATATAATTTTTTTATATTTTTCTGAAAAATTAATCATCTAATTTATGCTGTGTCGGGTATTACTGTATGGTCAATCTAGGAAACTGGTAAAGATTACAAACATTTTGAGGTGAATTTGAAACTTTTATACCCCCTTTAACTCGCTAACCAATCAATGTAAAAACTGAAGAGACCCACCCCTCCCTTTTTTTTGAATTTTTTTTCCCCATCAATTAATTTCAAGTTGCCTGTTAATATGGTCTTGCTAGAGAGTGATAAAATATTCGACGAAACACGAAAATAGGAAGTTGCTGAAATTGTCAGTGTTATAAAGTACTGCCTTACTAGCAATTTTGCTCGGGCCGTCATCGGCTGGCTGCGTGGCCGGTGGTAGCCCGAGCAAAATTGCTAGTAGGGTGGGCACTAATAACATATATTATAATACTATTATTTAAAACATGCTGTTGTGTGTGATTATGGCAACACTACTTTAGGGCGATCTGCTAAGGGGGGTGCCTTCGTAGGAGGACTTTCTAAGGGGTTCTAACGCGTATTCACGTTACATCTGGAGAAAACCTACCAAAACTCCAAACCGTTAGATCGACACCGTTAGTGATGGGACCCGAACCCGGGACCTTCACACTTCTCCATTGTCAGTGGCATAACCACTGTGCCATGGTGAGGCTATTAAAAAACATGATTGAATGAATTCAACTATTCACACACAGTGGCGTACCCAGGAATTGATTTTGGGGGTGCATATCGTCATTACCATGAAAGAAGTAATGTACCACTTGGTGAATTTTAAATACACTCATGTCCATAAATTAAGGATAATTCAGAATCACACAGAAATTGATCTCTAAAATAAAAATTTCACCTGTGGAATGATCACACACATCTTGAAGAAGAATATGCAAATTACAGGAAACCACCAGATGGCGTGGATGGTACGTCACAATGACGTGACTGTAAGAGAGGGGTATATAAGGAATGGTGGCAAAGAAGTAAAATTTTTCACAAGCGCTGTGAAAGCCTTTCAGTGCAAAAACCGCATAGTTATGGCACAAAGGAGGCATTTGGATGATGTTTTACGTGGCAGAATTATCGGACGACTGGAATGTGGACGTACCCAACTGGAAGTATCCGAGGAACTTGGAATCGCCCAGAGTGTCATCTCCAGGCTTTGGCAACGATTCCAAGATGATGGTAATGTGAGTAGACGTTACAGTACAGGTCGCCCCCGAGTTACAACGCCGAATGAGGACCGCTATTTGGCAGTTACTGCCAAAAGAAACAGACGGAGTACAGCATCAGACCTGTCTCGTCAGCTCTCTTCAGCTACCGGTACGACAGTTTCAAGGCAGACCGTGTACAGACGCTTAGGGCACATTGGTCTATATGCTCGTAGGCCTGTCAGATGTGTTCCACTTACCGCAACTCACTGTCGCCTGCGATTAACCTGGAGTAGAGAGCATGCATTGTGGACACCGAAACAGTGGTCTTGTGTGATGTTTTCCGACGAGTCCAGGTTTAGTTTGGAGTCTGATTCTCGCCGGACATTCATCTGGAGAGCGCCAGGTACCCGTTACCACCAAGAGAACACCATTGAAAGACACCGTTACGGTGGTGCAGGATGGCTCGTTTGGGGAGGAATTATTCTTGGTTCCAGAACTGACCTGCATGTTCAGAGTGTAACGATGACAGGCCACATCTATCGGGATGTCATTCTGGAACAACATGTACGTTTCTTTCGAGGCGCCATGGGTGCTGAATTTGTGTTTATGGATGACAACGCCCGTCCTCACCGTGCAAACATTGTAGACGAATGCCTTCAATCGGAGGATATCACCCGTATGCATTGTCCAGCATACTCACCGGACTTGAATCCAATAGAGCATGTGTGGGATATGCTTGGCCGACGAATTGCAGCACGTCAACCCCCTCCCACCTGTCTACCGGAACTTCGGAGTGCATTGCTTGATGAGTGGTGTAATATTCCCCAAGATCAGATTGACCATTTGATACTCAGCATGCCTAGGCGTTGTCAGGCCTGTATTGCATCGTCCAGGAGACATACTCCGTATTAACCATCCTACTAACCATGTTATACTGTTTTTTTGTAAATAGGTTCTTTTTTGAAATTTGGTCAAGGGAGTAAAACTTGCAATTTTTATTAATTATGTCAAACATATAGCATCTTTTTTGCTCTTTACTTTTTGTTTAATAAATAGACTTTACAAATAAGTCAAATTTGTTTTGCTTCTTTCTCTTTCTTTGCCTGAACTTCATTATCCTTAATTTATGGGCATGAGTGTAATATGCTATTATGGGCCCCATATAGGGGTTTGACTCCCATCCACCCATCGCATCCACCGGTATAATAAACAATTTTATAGCATACTGAAATCTTTCAAATTAATCAAGTTTTCAAGTGTTAGAAAACTTAAGATGAGCACCTCAAAATAAATACATGGGCGGCCCAAAGTATTACCCATGTACACGTTTTTTGTTTCTCCCTTTCAAACCTGTTCATGAATTAATACAATTTTTATCAAGTTATTAAAAGTTACAAAATTGGAGATCATAGGAAAAAGTAGTAAAGATACCATAAGAACGAAAATTCGTATTTACCAGAACCGACGGACTCCAACATCAGTGAAAATTCAATAAAAGATTTAATGATTTAGAAAACAGCCATAATTTAAAGAATAGTAAAAGAAAGGGGTTATAATAAAATGAAAAATTTCATACTTACTATTTTCTGCAAGGTTATATTTATTCTACCTGTTTTGCAAAATATTTAAGGCTTCCTCACTTACAAATATATTCTTTATATATGCATAATAGAGACCCTTTAAACGCATTTCAAATGTATTGTTTCTTAAGTAGTTTTTTAAATATTTCATGGTTGAAAACGACCCTTCAGTGATACATGTTGTCACAGGCAAACTGACTAACCTTTTTAAAAGTTTATGAATATTCGGGAAAATATCAACGTTGCATGCTTATAAAGTTTCTACAGCAGTTAATCTAACCTGTTGTACCAGTCATTTCTTTTTCAATTGCTGATATTCTATAATCATTAAATCTTAGCATTTGTAGTTTGTTTTCATCTGTAGGTATGAGGTTATTTCCAGTCAAACTAAAATATTTATTTATCTCAAAATTTCTTTGTGTTTTCTGAATTTTTATTTAAGATGTAAAACTACAGCATTCAAAAATTTATTACTGCTGCTTGAAATTGTTATTTAATGTACGCTTTTTTGCTTCAAATTGATGTTTGGAATTTTTCTTTCACCAGATTTAAGAAAACTTAAAAGCGACTACTGATTCCTTTAACTTATTCTCGGAAGAAAAAAAAAAATAACAAGAAAAAAAAGATTGAAACGAATTTAAAGTTATGAAATTATGAACTTAGCAATTCGAGCAAAAGAAAATGGATTGAACGAGATTTCCTGACTTCTCTCCGTTTATGAATAGGAAATCAGAGATTATTACTAACTGCTCGGAATTGGGGGGGGGGGGGACATCTTCCATAGAAATAATATAATATTACATAGATAGTCTATAGGGATGAACCCTCCCCTTCTCTCTCCTCCTGCAAATTCTGACCATTGGCCTCGGCCTCATGAACACAAAGGCACATTTTTAGAATCATCAAAGACTTTCTATTAATTTTTCAAGAATTCACTTAGTTGGAATCATGTTTCCTTTTCATGATGAAAAAAAATTTTTGGGAAAAAATCGGGGTTTCCCCCCCCCCCACCTGAAATATTTCAATTTTGAGAAATCTTGGGGGGGGGGTGCATATGTCCCTTTGCACCCCCCTCCTGGGTACGCCACTTCACACAAGTCCTTATTTTATCTTCAGGTACTCACATATGTATGTCTAATCATACGCAAAATATATACACGTATATTTTTAGAAGACTTTTGAGAGTAACACTAGTTTGTAATAATTTAAATCTAATAATGAGAAATGGTTTAATTAATTAATAATTTTATGAAGTTTTCTTGACGATGTTACTTTAAGAAAAATTGAAGTATTAGTTTTAGTTTCTGTGATACACTATCAAACTTTTTATTGCATAAAATGTTATGTTAAATTAAAATGCATGAATTATTTTATTCTTAAGCTTAAATTAATATTCTTAAGCTGTATTTCTGTATTAATAGAGATAAAAAAATACGGATTTTCTCTAATTTTTATATCATTTCTTGTGTAAAAGACCTGCTTGAGTCAGTACAGACTTAGGAAATTTTTGTTCGTGCTTTTTCTTGATCAAAACCCCTGCCTCGATTTGATTATAAAATGCATTTGAAACACTTTAGCACAGCTGTATAAAGATACGCAAAAAAGTAAAATAAAACCATTTTGAGCAAATTTGAGGGTGAGTTAGGGGACAGAATTAAAGGTAGAAATTGAAAAATGCTGGGTAGAAATTGAAAAATGTGAAATCCGGTGCCCCATTTAAAAGCTTATCGATAGGTTGAAAAAATACATAATTCTAATATCGTGATTGATTTATATAATGGCGTAAACAGTCCGCGTTGATGTTATTAAATTCTAAACATTATGTTACATTAAAATTCGTCAAAAATTACCTAATTTTTATAATTTTTTTGTTTTTATTTTAAAAGCGGGCGAAATCAAATTAGGTGCGCGTATTATAGGTCACTGTCTTACATACTGCATAAATTTTAGCGAGTGTACGCCTTACAGTTTTTTATATGGACACAAAAAAGTATTCTTATACATTCCGGCCTATACACTCAAATCATGTGCAATCAAATTAAGTGCACTAATGCCTGAACACTAGATCCGACTGATTTGAATGAAATTTATTTAAACGCATGGTATCAAGTGTTCGGAAAGTCGAGTGGAGTCACTCCAGATTTTTATTATTATAGATGGACATAAATTTGTTTTGTAATGAATGTGAGGATATTATTTAACTGGATGTTGGGTGCTCTTTTTTTGCGCTGCATTGAAGGGATAAGACAGTTGCTGAATTTTAGTGGGAGTGCTTCCCTAAAAAGATTTTAGTATCCTCTAAATAAGGTAGATTATCTATTGATACAATAATAAATGGCGATCTTTAGGCGGCTCTACCCCCTCTTCCGTATAAATGTCTGTTTAAAACCTACAGCTAAGCTCCCTGATGGGGTAGAAGCGCAAAATTTCGAAGCTTTGTGGAGCACAAAATAAAAATTTTCTTCGGGAAATTGGGAGTTTAATTGAAAGGGGGGGGGGGATCTATAACTTTTTATTTTAGTCAGTTTTTTCTTTTATTGTTATTGAAATCAAAATAAATGTGTTTTGAACTTGAAATTATATTTTTTGGGAGGCAAGCTTAGATTTTTAAAACAATTATTTATGAAAGCTTCAGAAAGTTATTTTTAATAACATTTTCTAAAATTTAAGTCTCCTTAAAAATGCCAATTTATTCCATCTATAATTTATCATTCAGCTTTCTGATATTTATTTAAATCTTAATATTACAATCTAATCCATAATTAGAGTCAGGGGCGCACTTAAAGAGTGTGCCGAGGGCTCCCAGCCCCCTCCCTAAATTGTAAAACATTCACTGAAAAACTGCCAGTTTAAAAAAATAATAATAACGCCATTAACAATGAGATTTTAAATATACCGTAACTTAGAAACGTTATAAGCGCCAACATACGCCACTATTTTTTTGTATTATAATAAGGATTACTGGATTGAAAACTATTACTTCACCGCTCTGACCATGTAGCTGGAGGTCACAGGTCAAGATTTCCTCAACACGTCCAGGGGTCATAAACTTTCGATCACCGACACGAGCTTCCGGGGAGGAGTTTTTCGAGGGTGGCGTAGATTGGAGGGTGGAGGGGGGGGGGGGTTCTGCTTCGGACGGGACTCGTTTATTCAGATTTTTCGAAAGACTGATAACAGAGAAGTAATTTTTACAGGATCCCTCACTCCGGAGGAGAGCGGAGTGGGGACTGTCAAAAAGTAGGGTCAAAAGGTCTTTTCGGCAAAATGATAACTACACGGATCCAAGGACCGGTATCGCTCCGCGTCCCGGGGGGTTGGGGACCACTGTTTCCTGGGATTATGTTTGTAAAGACTTCGCTAGGCAATGCTGTTGCTACCGAATGGACAGTCTAGGCCAGGGATTCCCAATGGGGTCCAGGTGGATCCCTTTGGGGGTCTGTGAAGCTTTTAAAGGGGTCTATTGGGGATCGATTATAAATTTTTCAGTTTTAAAACTTTTTATTTAATTTTTAAGGATTATAATTGATAGATAATAATAGCCGTTTTGCTATTTATAAATAGAATACAGATTTTCATTTGAGTTGTAATTCACATATTTAAAGCCGAGGCTGGTCTGCAATTTCTGTCGGAAGTTTTACAATATGGCTAGTGACAATGTCGGTAATACCTTTTTTTACTCCTTGCATTTTACATCTTAAATTTTTAACACTAATGTGATCATGATGTATTTTATTAATAAATTGGTGATGCTGAACGACTTTGTAATTCACAATTTTTCCCATATATCGAAACTTTTTTAAGCTAAGAATTGTAACTCCAAATTTAGCCAACCAGGTGGCGCTGTAAGCAAGGCCGTACCCTCCCCCCCGGAAATTTAAAATTTTGTTAACAAAACAAGAATAATGAAGCCTTTTGTGAAAAATTGAGCCTTTTTTACCTTTTGGTGTCCCCCCCCCCCGAGATTTTTTTCTTTGCACGGCCCTGGCTATAAGCATATCTATCTATGTAGATATATATAGATATATCGATATATATTTGTAGCGCATAGCAACGTTACGATACTATTAGACCCCGCTTTTATGACTGTAGCTCTTACCATTCAAAAATTATTAGGGTGAAAACGGATTTTATCGGGTATACTGTATAGTACAGGGATGGGCAAACTTTTTCGGCCGCGGGCCAAAAATCGAAAAAAAATAGTTTGGCGGGCCAAGATAAATTTTTCTAAAATTTTAAGAACAATATACAAGTATTACAATTTAAATAGGTTAATGAGATGAATGAAATTGCGATTTCATTTTTAAAAGTTCCTTCTATTGAGGTTCGAAGTGAAATGCACTGAGTTTAAGGAACGAGGCTCAATGCTCATCTGTCAGTCTACTTCTGAAAGAATTATCTCTTAGGTTCACAGTTAAAAATACTTGTTCACACATAAAAGATGAATCAAACATAGCACTGATTTTCTGGGCGTGAGGTATTCAATTTGGCAAACTTACTTTCGATAATGATTTGTAAAACTCTGGCATATTTAGAAACAACTGCTTGAGATGATTGTTAGATTGCAATTCAATGAATTCAAGCTGCAAATCGGTCCTCACTGATTCACAATTTACGATGAAAGGCATGGTAAAAATATCCAATTCTGTTTGAATGGCACTGAAATTTTGAAATCTGCGTTCGAACTCAAAATGCACTTTTTTTCAAGGTGTCTTCACAATTCTTAATATGGATATATAATATATATCAATATATATATTCTTTCAATTTCCGTCGGACCGGCTAATTAAAATTCCACCCGCGGGCCAGATAAAACCTTCCGGCGGGCCGGATTTGGCCCGCGGGCCGTAGTTTGCCCATCCCTGGTATAGTATATACTTCATTTACACATAATTCTGGAAAATTGAAAGTGGTTTAATAAAATATTGCTTTTTTATTATTGAACTATACTTCAACTTCATGCATAGTAGTTTCTTTTTAGGTATTAAAAAATTGGGGGGGGGGGTCTATTGAAAAAAAAAAAAAATTTTCAAGAGGTCTAAGTTGTAAAAAGGTTGGGAACCCCTAATCTAGACAATTAGCTAGGAAAGAATTTGTCGCCTTAGGGCCATAACAAGAGAGGGGGGAAATAGGGCAAGTGCCCCGGCTCCAAAATTACGATTTGTCTCGGACACCCTACTTAGGCGAAGCCAAAGCTAAAGTTTCACCCGGATGACGTAAATCATAGTTGCGGCACTAGCCGCACCTTAACCTGTTCCTCCCCATCGTTTCGGAGACACGACGGAGGAGATTACGTGAAGAAGAAACGCACTCGCGAATGTAGCAAAATATATAGGGGAAAGAACTCCTTCTGCTATAAAATTTTTCTGAATCTTTCGGATTCTGATTTGCAAAGAATAATCGATGTTAAGTTAGTTCATTTTAATATGATGCATAATTATAAACTGTTGATGGACTTAAAATCAAAATCGGTACAGTAAATTAAATGAAAGGAGGATTTAATAACTTCATTTTCTTTTCCAGTTGTATGCGCAACAGGAAAAAAAAAAAAAAAAAGCCACCTCACACCAGCACAAGGCTGTGAAGTCTCAAGAAATCTTCTCTTAGACGACATTACCTGGATTCAATATGTATGTAATTCTACTTTCAGACTTTTAAAAAGTATTAATGACTATATCATTTTATCTCTCACCCCCTTTATTGAAAATTGCCCAAAAATGTGTCCCAAAAATGCGACATATATATTGAGTATATATTGAGTATTTTACATATATTTAAATTTTATTAGTTCCCAACAGCTTTAATCTATTGTTACAATATTTCGTAAGCTGTAGAATATGCATCACATGCATTTTTCTATAAATAGGTTACAATCATAAAAATTTCAACATCTTAAGAAAATTCTTGAGTATTGAATTGTTTATTTTTTTTATTGTGCAATGTCTTATCCTCCTGAATTCTGTATCTCTCAATAAACATTTATCTACTTAACTGTAACTGTGCTCGCGCACGTATTCTTTTTACTTCTTCTATACTGTTTTCCTTCTTGATGTTACCTTGTTATGTGATGTGCCTGTTTCTTCCTTTCTAATTTAAGAAAGTAAATGCTATGTTAAAATCCCACGCTTACTATGTTTGTGCCATAACTCTGCTAACATTTCTAAAAGGTTATGGACACCAGATGGATTAATTTATTTATTTGCTGATTTTTAACGTTCGTTTCAAGGCTGCATCATTCATCCTCGAAATGGCGACTGGAACTTGGCGAATTGAAATGCTGAATAAAGATAATTACGAAACATGGAAACGTAAAACATGGACTCATAAAATTAAGGATGCATCAAGAATAACTTGTAAAAGGTGTAAACACATCGGGCGCTGGGCTAGCGAATGTGAAAGTGGAAAAAAGAATAATTTTAAACAAAAGCCTAACAGCCTGGGATTCTATCCACTCTGGATGACTTGCCAATAGGGTTACCAGGCTATACAGCAACCCTACTCGCCTAAAGCTCTCTCAACAATATCAAATAACGAAAAGCAAAATTTTTGGTGTGTTAAGATCGATACTAAAAATTATATAAGTTACTTAATTATCATCGACCCACGTTTGCAATTGCAAGGAAAGATCAGGAAACCCCCTTACTTCCAGTCGATGAAATAAATGTAAAGGAAGAATAAAAGAAAAAGAAAAAGGGGTGAGAGATAAAATGACATAGTCAATTAATATCGTTTTAATATGGCAATAATGAAACTAAAGAATTAGGCGGGTTCAGGGGGGGGGTCTCCCCCTGACGAGGCTCGAACAGCCGAGTTATTTTATTTATAATTCAATCTAGTGCATAGAGTTAGTTACACAGTCAATATGATTATGTACCACAAAAAATGAAATTACTTTTTCATGTGCTCCGGCTGTAATCCTACTATATAATTACGTTGATCCCTGACTCACTAACTTTGCAACAATTCCGGTTTAACCATTTCAAGATAAAACTTTTACCGCCGTTACTAAAAAAAAAAAAAAAAAAGGTAAGAAAATGTTAAACACGATAAACGTAGTACAATCTAAACTGTTTGCACAATCTACTTGAAATTTTTCATAGGGTAATTCCGGGACAGATGGGCCAGCCAAATATTTAGTTAATGCGCCTCTCCATACATGGCGCAACTATCTCAGTGAGACACTTATAGAGATTTTGTAAGGCGTGCTACTATTTGCTACTCAAAAAACATAATAATTTTTCAGCTAATTATCATGGATGCTGTGAGTGAGTCAAATAATTTTTTCATATGTTTGTAATTCTACAGTTAAAAGTTTTATTTTATATGTGATCTATCTAGTCTTGATGATGCAATCTCGGGGAACATGTAGGCTTCCAAATAACCTGAAATGGCGACGTGAAACCCACAACGTAGAGTCAGGGTAGGTTGTACTTGTTATCCGGACGATCGGGAGAGATGGTCCAGGTTTTGTGTCTATCTTAAGTCATAGCACATGAAAACTATTTCGTATGTATTAATTGTCACATAGTAAACTTAATAAATTAATTAAAATTAATTTAATTGCGAGTAAGTTAATTTTGATTTTCATGTAATGAAAATAAACATTTATAAATTTAATGCATGTACAACTTTTTCATTATTTTATGGAGGTCCATTTTTCCCATTCATATGTGAAAGTCATGTATATTTACTGTGTAGTCCATCTCACCCGGAGTAGCCGGATGAGATGGACCACATCTATATAAATAAAATTAGACTTTTGTCTGTACATTTCTTGGAATTCAAAAATTTTGCGATTTCTATCCGTTTCAAGCACCCGGGAATCCGATGCGACCCTCAAAAAAAAGTTTGTCTGTCTGTCATTCTATCATTCTGTCATTCTGTCCGTGACGCTTTTTTGTTTAAGCATCACGTAAAAACGACTGAAGCGAATGATATGAAATTTGGTGTCATGATAGGTGGTCACTCAACTTAAAACATAGGCGTCGAATTTTTAAAAAGTCTTGATTAGATTTTCAGATTTTGCGAAAATCGTTTCAAACTGCGTAAATTTGTGTTCAAGCATCACGCAAAAAGGACTGAAGCGAATGATATGAAATTGGGTGTCATGATAGGTGGTCACTCAACTTAAATCATAGGCGTTCAATTTTTAAAAAATCTTGATTGGATTTTGAGATTTTGCGAAAATCGTTTCAAACTGCGTAAATTTGTGTTCGCACATCACGTAATAACTGCAAAGGTGAAAAAATGATATTTGGTGAAATGATAGGTGGTCACTCACTTTAAACTATAAGCATCTAATTAAAAAAAATCCATCAGATTTCGAGATTTTGTGAAAATCGTTTAAAGAGTGAATCTTTGTTCCCGTATTACGTAATAACGACTAAAGCGAATGATATGAAATTTGGTCACACGATAGATGGTTGCTCAACATAAACTATAGGAGTCCAATTTTTTAAACATTTTTATTAGATTTTGAGATTTTGTGAAAATTCTCTCAAAATACGTTTATATTTCTTCAAGCATCACGTAATAACGACTAATACGAATGATACGAAATTGAGTGATATGATAGGTAGTTGCTAATCTTAATTTATAGGCGTTGAATTTTAAAAATATTTTGCTAACATTTTGAGATTTTGCGAAAATCGTTTTAAAATGCTGAAAATTTGTTCCAGCATCACGAAATAAAGACTGCAGGGAATGAAACGAATTTGGGTGACATGATAGGTTGTCACTCAACTTAAATTCTAGGCTTCCAATTTTTCAAAAATGTTGATTAAATTTTGAGATTTTGCGAAAATTATTTTAATATGCGTAAATATTCGTTCGCGCATCACATAATTACGACTAAAGCGAATGAAATGATATTACTTAGTTACTCTCTAACCTGTAATATTTTAACAATACGTGAAAATTATAACTTCGCTTTCTTTACTTTGGCAACATACTACATCCATTCTGTGTACTCCTACAATGCTGACGAAAGTTCTTGCTTTTTGGAAATTTGCATTCACT
Organism: Cheiracanthium punctorium; assembly: GCA_038373885.1. NCBI lineage: Eukaryota > Metazoa > Arthropoda > Arachnida > Araneae > Cheiracanthiidae > Cheiracanthium > Cheiracanthium punctorium. The sequence continues at coordinate 217,881 of JAWZYV010004217.1, forward strand.
AACCCGTCGAGGACGGGTACTTCAGCTAGTAGTAAATATTTCTAAAATTAAAAAAATTTAAAAAAAATTCCTTCCATCCTTTACATTTATTTCATCGATTACACTTATTACACTTATTTCATCGAATAAAATAGTTTTTTTAGATTACTCAGTTTAACTTTTGTTTTTTCGCAAATAATATGATTTCCTCTGCATGAATCACATGCATAAGAGGGGATGTTCGAAACGAAACGAAATCTTTCGAATGCGCAAAGTTTTCGCACGTTTTTAGAAGAAAATGCAATTGCGATTTCAGTGATAATAAAAATTGAATATGAAGTTATTTATTTTAAGTGGACTAAAATTAAATATAATGAGTGTAGACATATTTTTGTCGAATGTTTTTTGTAACGCCCTTTGTAATTGTCTCCACAACCGGCCTTATCTTCTAGTTCATAATAATCTTTCAGATGCTGCTACTTAAACCTGTTTTTACAAATATGTTGTTTGTCTTTATATTTTATTTTATTTCATTCATTTTCTTATAAACAAAGAGTTTAGGTGAGGAAAAATGATTTCACTGCACTTCACAGGATTCAACACGTTGAAATTATCATCTCAACTAGATTTTAATCATAGGCATACCATGACTAACGTGACCATTTATTTTTTCTTTCAAAATGGGACATTAATAATTTTTTGACAATAGTGTATTTATATTTTTTCCTCAAAACAGGACAACTACTCTGTTTTTAAAGTAATAGTGTAGGGACTTTGAATTTACAGGTCTGGGCATCTTTTAATTGTTAAAAAAACGAGCAAAAAAAATCCTGTGTTAATGTTAATATCAAAATAAAATGAAAATAACTTTGTTAAAAAGACGTATACTATACAATAAAAAATAGTGCAAGACGTACGTACAAGGGGTTGGACCTTCTTCAACTTCAAAAACACCAGCCCTCTCAAGGCAGGAAGGTAAAAATGTGAGAAATGTAAACAAAGCACAGAAAAAAGGATGCTGTCTTTCGGAAGAAAAAAAAAAAATTCTTAGAAAACCAGAGTGAAAAGGGAGAATAAAATGGAGAACGGTGCGAAGGAATAAGCAAAAGAGAACCGTAAGTTAAAAATAAATAAATTTAAAAAGTTGACTAAAAAGAACATTAAAATAACAAACACATAAACAATACTCCCCGCGCCCACTCTAAGGAGGTAAAGAAATAGAAAAGGATGTACGAAAAACAGTAGAGAAAAGCGTTAGGATTTTTAGAAACAATAATAAAGAAAAAGTAAAGAATTGTTGAACCCTTCTTCAAAGGTAAACTGGATAGAATAGATAATAGAATGAACAATACAAAGTAAATTTTTGATTCCTATTTACGAGAATGAAAGAATGGGAAAAGTGATTTCATTCCTTGTAACTTTTAGCGTTTTCTTTCCGTCACGAGGGTTCAGTGTTCTGTTTTTACAAACGCTGCCGTTGGATGATTTTAGATTTTTTAACGCCCTCCATTGAAATTGTTACCGTGAGTTGCTCGCTTTCTAGAAACGGGATACTGCGGGGGACATTTTCTAAAAACGGGACATTATGTTGTCCCGAAGGTGCGCTTGGGGACAACGTGACAAGCCACCTAAAAACGGGACATATAGTCACCTTAATCATGACCAATTTTTTTTTTTTTGGGGGGGGGGCACATATTGAAATCAAGAGTAGAAAAGGTAAGCTTTCCTTCGGAAACAAGTGTTTTAAATTAAAAAGGTTTGAGGGGGCACGTTCCCCCTGTGCTTCCAACCTGACAACCTGCACATATGATTTTAATTTTAAAATAACAGTGAGCTTCCTTGAACAAAGATAACTGTATACTTTCACCAAACTAGAAGCAATTTTAGACCATAAAATTTCAATACTAACAAAAATTGCATCTTTTTCCCATCAATAAGTTTGTTCTACTGCCATACAATACAGCGAATATTTTATGTTAGACAAGCAATAATTCGTATAATTTCGTGATTGTCCTAAGTAAATCGTCAAATGCTCACAGATATATATACTGATAATTCTGCACTCTATATATGCACGCTATACGTGAATATCATCATTTGCATGCCGTTTTACAAGTCGTTACTATAAAGCACGCATGGCTGTTGCCTGACAGCCCCGGCACGCCTTGCTCGCATTCACTCAGTCTTTTGAATGAAAATATTGGTTGTTTTCGTTGTTTTATTGTATTGTATGTGAATCGATCAACCTCAAACAACTTTATCTTACAACAAAAGAGACTTTTCTGAAAAAAAAACACAATACCTGATATGGACCCCACATGACTTCCTTGCACGTCTATTAAATTATGTATATTTTTGATGTACTCCATTTAAACTTATTTAATTGTAAATTGATATCATATTTCAATAATATAACCGTTTGGCGATCTTTTTTTCTGCCTAATCTAAAAATTATCGCCAAAGCTGGATTCAGTTTAAAAAATTTATTCTTGTCTCCAAATTTGGCGATGTTACATCAAAAACCGGCTAACTTGGAGTGCTGGAGAGATTTTGGCCATGGTCCAAGCAATAACGGTTCATAGGCTTTTAAGGTATTGAAGATGTCTATAGGCCTTAATGTATTGTTGCAGAAAACTGTTAGTTCTGGGTTCGTCGTTCTAAAGTACAGTACGTGCAGTGGCGGCTCCTCCATTTGAGCACGTGAGCACGTGAACCCCCAGAGGAAAAACTAAAGAATAAACGCATTAAAAAATTAAATTAAAAAAAATATATTAAGTACACTTTTAGATTTTTGTGAATTTAAAAGATGAGTTTTACTCTCCCCCCCCCCACCATCATTAAACGCGTTTATTATAGCTAACGCACTGTACCGTAGGTCTTTCGCCGCTCGCACGGCTCGCATGTGCAATCGACCGACTGGTCCTCTCAGGGGCGTAGCCAGAAATTTTTCATGAGGGAGGGGGGGTTATGACTACTGCAACTCATATATATGTATACGTGTGTGTGATAATGTAGTGAAGAATATGTATTTTGTATGGTAAAAATGTTCCTCATGGGGGGCAATTATGACCCCCCATATTATGACCCCCCTAACCCCCCCCCTTGGCTACGCCTCTGGGTCCTCTCAACCGGTCTCTGAGGAAAGACGCGGAGAGAGCGGGAGAAGCGAGGCGCTTCCGTTGGCACTCCGTTCGCACAAATTTATTGTGCTCACAGTAGAGATGAGTTCGGGCTCATTTTTTGAAGCCCGAGCCAGCCCGAGCCCGAAGACTTTTAATCCGAGCCCGCCCGAGCCCGAAATTTCAGCTAAAGATAGATAAATTCAGCAAAATTCAATAAAATTCAAAGAAGTAAAACTTTGATAGAAACAATAAATGTTGCCGTTTGTGCAAATTAAAGACAAATATCGTTGCAAATTTTGAATGCACTTTCTAATTCTTTATATCTATGTTTATTAAATAATGTCCGATCTCATGGCTAACTAAGCAATATAAGCCGCCGTTCTGAAATACCCAAAGAGCTTCACGTGCCTTCTAGGCACCCGTGGCGCTATTTTTTTTTTTTTTTATGAGTACTTTTATTTTCCATATGAATCACTTTTTAAAAATCTGTTTCAAGGAGTATGTTCAATAAAATAGAAATTTTTCACGAGCCCGAGCCCGATTCGGGTCCGGGCTTTCGGGCTCGGGCTGAGCCCGTCTCATCTCTAGCTCACAGCAGATTTTTTTGCCGTTATTTCCACCGGATTCTCTCTTGGTTTGTTGTGGTCGGTTACATAATCCATTTTTTTTTCCCATTTTCTTATTATTTTCTTTATTTTTATCATTTTTCACTACAGTATTTTTTACGAAATAGTGTATATAATTAAGATGGATACATCACACCTTTCATGGTGTGAGTCAATTAAGTGTTTCGGAGCAGCAGCAATGACATTTTTCAATATTATCCTTTGAAAAAAAAATTGAAATAAAAATTTTTGACACCAAGACAATATTTTTGCAAAAAAGACAATATTTTTGCTCACTTATCTTAGTGACGAAATATTAGACCAAAGACGACTTGTTTTCTTTCAGTTGCGTGCATTGTTTTTCTTTAACTGCTGGAAATGCAAATCTGTTTTAACTTGTAAGGTGCGTCCAGGGGCGTAGTCAACAGGGGGGTTAGGGGGGACATATAACCCACAATGAGAAATTTTTTGCAATACAAAATGTATATTCTTCACTACATTATCACACACACGTATACATATATATGACTTGTAGTAGTTGTAACCCCCCCCCCATGAAAAATTTCTGGCTACGCCCCTGGGTGCGTCATATCTGCATATTTAATTTTCGATTTTAATTTTGTGAACCTTCATTTAAATAACCCACGAGCCGCCACTGAGTACGTGTAGAAAGTTCTTCTAAAGATTACACTTAGTCAGGATGGAACACTAACTTTATTGCTTCTAGAACTTCGGCGAACTATCAGCTGTACAAAATTAACAGGCGCAATCAGCCATTAACGTGCTGATAACAGTCCACTTACTACAAAAGCGTTCACAAATGCTGTATTTCTTAGACTAAATGAACAACTTCCACAGGCATAAATTCAGTGGAAACTTACGAGGGAAATCGTTAAGAGTCCCTCAAGACTCAGCAATGGAGAATTTACACAGCACTTTAAAACAAGGCTTTTAAAACACGCGGAAATACCGCTTTTGGCGTCAAGAAAAAGCCTTAAGCTTTCACGGATATCTGCTCTCTCCAGAAGCAGAAGCAAGACTGACTGGATCGGGGCCAACAGCCTCTATTTGTACTTTCCGACGTACATTACAGAAAACTCGGGACCTCTCTAAAGAGTCCTCCAACAATCACATTTTGATTACGTCATAGAAATAGTAATGCTACAAGACTAATATGTGAAGTTATTGCAGGAAAAACACCTTTACAAGTCCTATTGGGAAAATAGCACCAAATGTCCGAGGTGTCGTTAAGATTGGCGGCCTTTTGACGAATTATCCCCAAATTTAGCGCCAAAATTAAGTCCCCAAAAGTGAGGTAAACGACGGCCTACGACCCATATTTCTCGAGATTTCTAGAAAACACTATATTAATCAATGGGGAAACCCAAAACTCCATATCTTGCTTTCTAGTTAATCTATTTTCATGCAACAAAATGTAAAATTTAACTATTTGATGCGTAGAATACGAATTTTGAACTGAATTAAACCCCTAGAACAGCGGGTTGCCTTGAAAATTCGTAACAGTATTGAAAATCGTTTTGATGGTCTTGTAAATAACCTATCCAGTCGTTCGTTGCAATCAAAAAGAAAGATGCACAATTAGATGTTGCAACAGTCCTACAAAATTTCAGCACTGTACAACTAATTCGTTTTGATTTATAAGAAATATGAAAACATGTTCTTGCATACGTAGGTGCAGATATATTTTTTTTTTCTTCCCGCCCCCAGGGCCCGATTATGACCAACAGGGGCCCGGGCATTTATGAATTTGGGGGGCCCCATCCATGAAATTTGTTTCATTTTTCATAAAATTTTGATATAAAATAGAATATTTCAGAAGAACATTTGAAATTGGGGGCCCTTTCGAGACGGAGGCCCTGGGCAAAGTCCCGATTTGCCCATGCCATAATAAGGCCCTGCCCGCCCCCCTTTTCAAACGGATCTTTATTTTTTTAATTGAATCAATCAGTCATTAAAACAAAATTTTTGAAATAAATAAAACAATCAAACTAAACTAAAAGACGCAAAGTAAAATAATAATTTCCCTCTGAGAAAAGAAAATAAACAATAAAAGACAGACAGACGTAGTGAAAAGAGAGCATCCAATTTCTTCTAAAAGACATTTTCAGTTACATACTCTCTTAACCTACATAATTGTTTTATCCGTCCCGTCATACGCAAAATGGTTTGTTTTCTTTCTTTTCCAATTCGATTGTCTGTATGCTCTTTAAGAAAGTCTTTGTTCAGTCTTCCTTTTCGGTTAAAAAAAGAAATTTCTTCCGTTGCTTATAAAACCAGTTGATGAAACAGGTTACAAAACAAAACGAGGAAAATGCTCCGTAAAAGGAAAAATAAAAAACACGTTGAAAACAATAAGAACCAACGTGTTCGATGTTCGAGTGTGTTTGTTCTAAAACTTTCTAACTATAGATCTTATCTGTTTATAGACAGACTAACCTCGTAAGAGTTGAGCGTCGTTAGTTTTATTGCTGCTTGGAAGAAGGGGATGCAGAACAATGGTTGGAAGTTGAAATTCAAAGTCAAGCTCATTAACGAAACGCTCCTCTTGGGTGAAGGTTTTTGTACTCTTGATTACTCAGACGGCGGGGAAACGGATGACATATCATGGCTAAATATTTTCTTTAAATTTGCATACGATTATGCTGCAGCTCGAAAATTAGTATATATTTATTTATTTTCTTTCGCTTATAATTATAATAATTATTATTATTTTATGGGTAACGGGTTATTTTTGATGAATCTTCCTACTGATTCTACTGTTTCACATCCCTAATAAACCTTTAGCCGGTATTCACGGACACGTGGCGGGTTATTTGCCATCATCAGGAAAGCCTTAAGGCTGCTCTTTTTTTAAATCATGCAACTTTTGAACGGCTTTTTGTAAAATTTGATTGCACTAGACAGGGCCCGATTAATCTCCGAAGTGAGGGAAAGCTAAGGGCGGATTAAAGGGGGGCCGGAGGGCGCGATCGCCCCGCCCCCGAGGAAAAAGAAATTAATGTAAAAGATCCTACTTTACTTCCATAAAATGGATGTATATGTCAATCTTCTAACTAACCGTCCCCACCGACAAACCAACCGCCCCCACCCCCCGACAAACTTGCAATAATCCGCCACTGGGGAAAGCTGCCTCATTTCGGCACCCACCCCCCCTCCACTTTTTATTTTTCAAAGGGAAAATTTTAATGATTTCCTTTGATAAAAATATCCAATTCGTTAAAATGAAATTTCATTGATTTAATTAGTTGTAATGATTTTCTTTGATAAAAATATTTTATTCATTAATCTTCATAATAGATTAGTTCATTGTAGTGAGATTTTACAGTATTTTTTAAATTACTTTAAAAAGTAAACTAAAAGCATTACCTTACTGGAACATTAAACTTTATTTATTGAGTCCTATTTTTCATTAGAGATTTCTTTGATGACATCATAAAAATCACAACATGACAGTTCAGAATTAATTCAACATTTGGAAGATGTTTTAGACTATGCTAGAGGATGTTAGGAGACACGAAACATGTTGAAAATTTACCCCTTGTTCAGGTCAAATGTTCCCCCATAATAGGGAAAAAAAAATAAAAAAAACTCTCAACTGGGGCAGATATATCCACAAAGCCATCACGAAGTGAAACAAGTTAGATAGGTTGCGACATGAAGTATCAAGACTTCTGAAAAACCTTAAAAATAGCTTTCCACTTCTCGTCATTTTTTTTACAATAACTTAAAAGATCATTTAAAAACAAAATTTTGAATTTTTATTGCCGTTTTTCAGCACATTTTTGGGCCCCCTTCAAATTTTGAGGGGAAGATCGAGCTTCCCGAGCCTTTTCGGTAATCAGGCCCTGGAGCTAGAGACTCGGAAAAATTTAGAATGAGTCTTTACGAGAACTGTTACCAACAATGAAACCTACAGGGGTTACGAAACACTCAGGGGGAAAATGCTAAACAAACTGAATTTTGCAATATTTAATTAAATAGGTTACTTTTCGGTCCATTTTTGGAGGCAATTTTTATGCTTGTAATTTTTTTCTGAAAGTTGCGTGAGAAATACAGCTTTACTCTTAATCCATAGTGCAATGGCTGAGGAAGCATTATTAATTTTTTCTAGTGTTTATTGGTTTGTTTTTAAAGCTGTTCAAAAGTCCGACTCAGTCGTTTCTATAACCTCTTTTGACGTTACGAAACCATGTATTTTTTGTCTTAAAAACTTATGAAAAGTTTTAGATGACTTTGGTGACGTTGTCGGTTTTAAACTAAACCAATAAGAATGTATGCGGTATCGAATTCCCTCCTACAAGATGGCGGACTGCAAGTTTGAAGTTTCTGACGAAGATGAAATAATGGAATAATGTAAAATATATTTAGATGAAACTATAGTACCACTTTATGAGAACAAACGATTTATTTTCTCTTAATAATTGATGTATAACTTAAATAGGAGTTCCTAGAAACATTTAAATGTGTTGATTGTTTTTCTTTTGTTGTTGTTGTTGTTGTCTTACAAAATGAACTTAAATTTTGACAATTCTTTTACATAGCTTTCTAAACTACGCTTCTACCAAGCAATCATTAGAACAGATTAGCTAACAAATATTTTTTAATTTATGTACACAATTTTTTCAAGAAGTACAGGGTGGCCATAATTAAACTGCAAGTGTTCAAGGGGTGCTGGAGAAAAAACTACCGAGAACATGAGAATATTCCAGTGAAATTTGGTATCTACACGTTTCAGAACATACGCAAGTCAAATATGCAAAAATAAAAAATAAAAAATAATCGTCATTTTCACCCGATAGATGGTGCTGTACCGTATTTCAAAGCTCACCGGTGGCATATACAGCTTCCAAAACCGATAGACAGAACATAGTGACATTCTGAGACGCATATAAACAATATAAAACATCATTTACAGTTTATCAATTCACTTCAGTTCAGTAATTAAATTTTTACAGTAACATGTAATCAAAAATTAACGTAAATTAAGATCACAAATTAAACAATTCATAAGACGCTTTGGAAAACAATTAACCATTATTTATTCTCATTGACACTCATTAGACCTCTTCTTAATCGTCTCATACGCCGGTATTCTTTCAGAGTAGCTGAATAATTGCTACCATTCTGATAGAATATCTTCACTAACAATGCACGTTCCTTCTTATTCAGAGTCATGCTTGACCATTACTCAATGTGGTCTTGTTTTAGACTGTTCGATGGGCTTAAAATTTGCATATATGACGTCCATAAGCACAGAAACACGATATAGCGCATCTATCGGGTGAAAATGGCGATTTTTTTTTTTTTTAAACTGCATATTTGACTTGCGCATGTTCTGAAACGTGTAGATACCAAGTTTCACTGGAATATTCCTGGTAGTTTTCCCTCCAGCACCCCATGAACATTTGCAGTTTAATTATGGCCACCCTGTATATTTGGATACTACTAAATATGAATATTTTTTTTTTATTTATAGAAAAATGGTTAATATAATAGATTTCATTTTTTAAAGTGAAAGATGGATGACGATATCATTCCTAGAAGAACCAAATAGAAGCTTTAAAAAGCAGAGTGACTACGTTCTAATAACTACAACCGCAGTGCTTGAGCTGAGAACGTCGTGAACGATGCTAAATGTAAACGGGCCTTTAATTTTCTATCGATCACAAGAGAACGCGCATAATTATTCTTAACTAACAAACAAAAATAGAAGGAGAGAGGCACATAATCACAGAAGAAGTGAAGCACAGGATCACAGGAGAGAAATTCTTGATCACAAGAAGAGAAACAACAATCATAAAACGAAAACAAGTAACCAGCGAAAAGAAGCGCACAATAAGAGAAGGGAAGAACATAACTTTAAGAGAAACGCAGTCACAAAAGAAGGAATGCACATAATCAATGAGAAATACGTAATGAAAGAAGAGAAGCACATAATGATAGAAGGGAAGGGAAGCGTGTAATCTTAAGTGAAACAATAAAAAATAAAGCTATTCACATAATCAACGCTATTCACGTAATCATAAGAAAGCTACTCACATATCATAGGAGAAAGCAAAGCACAAAATTACAGGTGAAAAACGCACAATCACAAGAAGAGAAACTAATTATGATAGAAGAAAAAACATGATGACAGAAGAAGTACGAAAGTGGAAAATCACTAAAATGAAACTTTGTTGCATAGTAGGCTGTTAGGCTTCGAATTTTCCAAATATTTTAATGCTTTTCAGGTGTGATATAAACTATGAAAAAGATTTTTTCGCGCATGATATTAATTTACCTAAATTTAATCATATCGCATTTTACAGTATTAAATATAAACTGCTTTCTATTGAGAAGAATTTTCCTGATATTTTATTTATTTAATATTTTGATACTCATTACTACCACTTTTCTCAGTAACTTTAAATGACTGCTTGATGTTAAAAGCTCATTCTTTTTTTTTTTTTTTTTTTTTTTTTAAAAAAAAAAGACCATTATTTTTTTTAAGCTTTCAATTGACAATGTGACTCAACTAATTGTTTTATTGCTTTTCAACCTGCAATCTTGTTTACGATAACAGTATGTTAATTCCATCGATTACGCAGGGAACTTTTAGATTCCATGCAGTAGTTTATTTAAAATGTGACAGTAATTCTTCTTGTAACAGTAACCCCTTCTTGAAGAAGGCACTTTTTGCAGACCCCATTCCAAACCTAAGTCATTTTACGTTGATTTCGAAACGTAACTTTTGGCTCACTATTCTCGTAACAAAAGTGTTATAGTATACAGATCAGTGAAAGTAAGTGCACAGTGTTGCAACCTGGTCATTGGAAATATGGAAACATAAAAGAAAAGGCCAATTTCTGGGAGAAAAAAAAAAACATTCATATTAAATACTTTTTAAGCAATATGATATTAAACAAACCATAAAAGTCACAAATTATATAAGAATCACAGTGCATAATAAGAGCTTCATTTTCTATTTGTTGCATTAAAAATATCTTTTTCTTCTTCCACGCTTCTTGGCTTTTCATCCAGGGCCGTAACCAGGGGGGGGACTACGGGGCTGAGCCCTCCCTACCAGCCCCCCCCCCTTTAAGATTTTCAAAGATTTTCCTAAGAATTGCAAAGCGAAGCAAAAACACCAAACTGCCGTTCTTCCTTTATAAGTTCATTAGGTTTATTTTGTTATCTGGAGCAAAGATTCTCCGAAAGAGAAGGTGAAATCTTAAAACTGCGGCTTGTTGCTCGTTTGTTACACTTGAATTTGCTAGTATATCTCCGTGAAAAAATTATTAATGGAATGAATGGTTAATACTTTTAAAATACGGCATTTTGTGCAGCAAATATTCTAGGAAAAGATGATTGAAAAAACTTCTCCGCGCGACGACTACTAATATATTTATTTAGTGTGACCCCCCAGACAAGGGCGGATCCAGAAACTTTTTTCGGAGGAGGCGCAAATCGTGAATACTCATTTTATCTAGTGTAAAGCAGACTTAATATTGCTGAAAGCCACATTTATCTAGTGTAAATATATTTTTCTCGGAGGGGGCGCGCGCCCCCTGCGCCCTCCCCCTAGATCCGCCTTTGCCCCCAGAAGTAGATTCAAAGCCCCACCTATCATTTCATTTTTTTACGGCCTGTTTTCATCGTCTTCTTGATCGGTTTCCCATTTTTCATAATAAAGACTATGGGGACCCCTAGGGGTCACGGGCCATAGTTTGAGAACCTATGCGCAACAGGTAATTTATCGTTGCTTTTATTCATGAACAAAAACGTTATACATGCTTTGAAAAAAATTATCTACAAATTTCGTAAATAGCCGTCCTACGAATGTCTTTTGGACTCTGTAGGATACCAAAGGATAACAGGACAATACTTTACATATCTTCAAATCGTCTATATGTACTAACAGCAGATGGAAAAAGTACTTATCCGATCACGAAATACTATACGCTAAGAACGGATCATGATCATGGCACGTGTGTACATTATAGTTTTGTAAACAGCAAGAAAACACTTAAACACTTGAACAGCAATAAAACTGGTGTTTATAAACACATAATAATGCCTATCTTTTGCGGAAGGGCGAAGCACTGAAACCCTCTATATACTTAACCTTTTCTGGTCAACACCCCCTTCGTTTCGACAGTGTGAATTACCCTTTCACATTTATCCAACGGGCACGCCTTAATCATTGGGTGGTATCATGCCACTGCACATTTTCTAAACCTGATTACAGTGATTCACAAGAAAAGAAATAATCAACAGTACAATAACAACAAAACCTGGAAATAACGAAATTCAGAAAGCGGCTTTTTTTCTAGTTCTTCATTGTATTGTTTGTGATTAAGGCTTTTGTTTGTCTGTCTGACCGTCCGCTCGTGCTCGTAATTGCCGTAAATTTGCACCGGTTACTACGAAATATATATATATTCTTATGTACTGTACCATGCACCCTATTGTAAATGGTGCATGTAGTATTTATAAATATTTTATAGGGACACCCAAAAGAATCCCAATACATTGCGCTCTACGGGAAGTCATTGTTAAAATCTATTTTAGATATATTCGTCTACTTTAATAAAAACAGAAAGGAAAAGGAGATATATTTATTAAGGATTACAAAATAATGCTCTCTACCGAAAATAGTGTTAGTAGCATTTATAGTTCTTCGATAGGAGCACTCAAAATAATTCCAATACAATACGGTCTGTGGCATTTTAGAGACATTCATCCATTTCAAGTACAACACAGACGTCTTTAACAGCTTATTCTTCACTTTATAAAATGGAAATAATAGTTAATTTTTCTTTAAACAGAATCTCGCAAATTACATTGATAGTGACCTACAGCTTTTTTTGAGGTCATCTTCAAAATCTTTCCAAATACGGCGGCAGAAAACTGTGGTGTTAGAAAGTGCTTCATATCCAATGCTTTTGACATTATTTATCTTTCTTATTTATTTTCTCGGTTTTTTTTTTTTTTTTTTTTTTTTACAGCATTTTTGCAATGTTGAAGTCATAATTTCACCAAATTTAGCTAATTTATCTGTTTCAACAGACTGTAGCGAAACTCACAGTATATTAACTACTTGCACTTGTTGAAAGTAAAGTATCAAATACACATTTAATAAATTCAGTACCAGAAATAAATTTGCTCAGTACGCGGAAAAGTTATCTACGCATGCTTGGCGCATTTTGGGATAGTTGGAATGTTAAAAATGCATTAATAATATTGAAAAATAATCTATCTTTTCACAGTGTGAATTTATAGTTATCTATTTCTTTCCTTGAGTAATTAAAAATTGACTTATCAATCTGTTTGAAGTCACATATTACTTATAATAATATGTTATTCTATTCGCTTTTGAAAATTTAGAAAAGAGGGCAGCTTATAATAATGCTTAATATGCGTGCTGGAAGTTATATAATATGAGTAACAATATATTGTTGCAGGAAACTCTGCTTAGCTTTTGGGGTTCGTAGTTTAAATCCAGTGTATATAGAAAGTTCTAGAAATCAGTCCACTTGACCGGGCGGAACGCAAATGTTATTGGCTCTAGAAATTCGACGAACAGTCCTCAGTACACAGTTCCCAGAAATTAACAATCAATAACATGTTTCATAACAGTCAGCTAAACACAGTCTTTCTCAGATAATTTATTTTGCATAAATTAAATTTATTTCACAGTGTGAGGAAATTCCCGAACAGTATTCTCATCTGCTCCTCAGCTTGCAACAAGGAAGAATTCACAGACAGCCCTAAAAAACAAGCGAGAAAGCTTCGCTTCCCCACCCTGCCCATAGGTATGGCGTCCATGCCGCAATACAGCAGTTAAGGTTTTTGCAGCGAGCAAGACGCAACTAAACTGAGACTGGGGAATGGTACTCTTTCCATAGCTTTTCACGAAGTTTCCAGTACTTTTGCAGTAATTCTAATTTCAAGAACGTTTTCTATTGGTAGCGTATATGGATGATGCAATACTAATCCTATTGCGTCTTACCAATGCACAGAAGCAGACATTACAGGCGCCATTAATAAATCGCGACAAATGTCGCCAAGATTTGGGGTGCTAAGCGATATTGGCAATATTTCGTGAAAAACGCCAAATCCTACGTTTTTCTGTGTTTTTATGTTTTTGCTCCAATCTCATGCATCTTTGATGTAATGGGAGCCACTGATGTAAAATCAAATGCTTTTGCAATTAAAATTTAAAAAAAAAAATGTTTTTCTATGGTAGCACGAAAGTCTCTATCTCGCGTTCAAAAACTCGCTAAGCAACAATAAAGCAATAAAGCTTAAAATTCTCTATATCATGTAATTTGTATTTTGTATAAAGACACACGTATTAATCTGGGAAGGCAAATATTAGATAAAAATGACTTTCGAGTTTAAAGTTGCCCCTCTTGGCTTATTCAAGAGAGCTTGTATGCATAGTGAGAACACCGGTATTTAAAAGTTAAAATTATTCGTCAAAGAAACTTGTAAAATAACTGATATAAATAAAAACTACCACAGGACGATCGTTTAGAGTTTAGAGGGATAACAAAAGCTCTAACTTTCCTCAGCTACGAAAAATTAAAAATTCCAACATCCATCAATCCAGGAAAGTTAGGTATGTTTTAACTTTTCTGTCCGTGTGGATGGTGGAACGACTTTACTGTAGCTGGGGAAGAGCAGAACTGTTCTAACTCTACTGCCCTGGCGAAACTTTTCATAGCTGGGGAAGGGTGGACCTTCTGAATCACCCGAAAAGACCGTTCTTTGGTATTTTTTATTTGAGTGTCATATTTTACTAATTTTAATTTTTTTTACGCTTAAATATTTCCCTATAATAGCATATTTTTATGAACTTTTATTATTATTTATTTCATAATATAATAATAATAATAATTTTATTATTATTTTCAGTGGCTTTGCCTGAGTGTGCCTGTTTTTGAGACTTATTATTGACAAAATTCAGTTTCATTAAAGGGAAGAAGTTTCGCTTCTTCTTAAAAAAAAAAAAAATCATCTTTATTGTTTTGAATTGTAAAAAGGGGTGATTCTCTAAGATGTGTAACTCCTGCTAAAACCTTCCTTATAGACGCAATTGTCTCCGAATATAAGATTTTTATCTGAAAAGGCAACAATAATAAACACAGAACAGTCAGTGAATTTCAAAAGCCTTTAATAAATGGAATAATGTACAATTCTTATAATTTCCTAATTTTGTACCATATTGTTGCAGAATACTCTGTTTGTTTCCTGGGTTCGTCGTTCTGAAGTCCAGTTGGTGTAGAAATTTCTAGTAAAGAGTCCACTTGTCAGGATGGAACACAACTTTATTGCTTCTATAACTTAGTCGAACAATCAACTGTACAAAATTCACAGGCACTAACGTGAAGTTACCGAAGGCCTACGACCAATATTTCTCGAGAGTTCTTGAAACCCCACACTAAAGAATAGGGAAACCTAAACCTCCGTATCTCCGGTTCTAGTTGATCGATTTTGATGCAACAAAAAGCAAAATTTAACTATTTGAAACGCAGAATAGGAATTTTGAACTACTTTAAATCCCAGAACAGCGGGTTGCCCCGAAAATGTGTAACAATGTGCATTACATACTATGATTATATCACTTCACGTGTTCAACTATAGATTTATAACCAATGAACAACCCAGATGGTATTGTTCAGGGGCGTAGCCAGGGGGGGGGATATCGGGATATATCCCCCCCGAAATTTTTGGATTAGTGATAAAATTCCGTCTATTTATACATACATAAGTTCATATCGCCCCCCCCCCGAAAAATTTTCCACTCGCATATCCCCCCCCCCTCGAAAACCTGGCTACGCGCCTGGTATTGTTGCTCAATTATTACAAGAATTTGAAAAAAAAAAAATATATATATATATTTATATATTTAAACAATTCTATACATGCATTAAAGTTTGTTTTTAACGAAATCTATAGACAAAGCTGATCCATTAAATACAATACAACAAGCCATAGTCAATTCACATCACCCGTTTTTCACGGATAAAGGATAAGGCCCGAGCAAACTTTGCGAATGCCAGGTAATACTTTACCGAACATTCCTACTCTAAAGCAGAACCATATCCCTCAATCTTTGGGGTCACATTCTGTCATCTCTATTGCGTACAATTGTAGAAATTATAGTGTCTTACGACCAAAAAGAGATTTTATCTCATTAAAAACCAATAAAATCATCCCCGGCCTTTGAAAATGCTCGTAATGACTCTGGCTCCGAAAATATTCTTTAAGCACCAACCATAAATGCTGAGGTCTCTTGAGATTCCGTTTAAAGCATAATCCTGAATTTCTAAAATGGGAGAAATTACAGACAAATCAAGAAGTTTCTCATCTAATTATATTCACTGTTACAGGGGCGTAGCCAAGGGGGGGGTTATGGGGGTCATAACCCCCCCCCCCCATCAGGAATTTTTTGCCATACAAAATGTATATTCTTCACTACATTATGACACACACGTATACATATATATGAGTTGTAGTAGTCGTAACCCCCCCCCATGAAAAATTTCTGGCTACGCCCCTGCACTGTTATTTTCTATTATGTTTAGAACATAATTTTCTCCGCCAGCGTCGATTTAGAAAATCCACTGGTCTTACCGCAGTAAGATCAATTTTACGATGAGGGTTTTTGTAAAATACCAATTTCTGTACAGTTTGCTATTTCATAATAAATGCAAGATCTCTTTTAGTCGTGCTTTGTGAGAAGATTCTATTGTAAGTTTTTCTACGTAATTAATGAGAGCAGGGGCGCACAGAGGATTTTTGGCTGGGGAGGGAGGGGGGTCCAACTTTTAGGGATGTTCCAGATTGTCAAAAATCAGTGATGAAAGAGCTCGTTTTCATTAGATGGAATTCATCAAAACTCGTCCCACCCAGTACACAGTACAATAGGAAGCAAAGTAATAATTGTTCAGTTTTGGGAGAACAAGATGGTGTTTTATATTCGCTTTCAGTTCGTTTTTGAAAGTTGAGGAAAACGAGAAAAAAAAATTTCTTTTTTTATTTATTAGAACTGAAACTATTGCTACCTTTTTTTTGGAATTCTTTTATTTACTATAGACATAGCAGCTGGATTCTCCGCTCGTCGTTAATTTCTCGCAGTCGTTAACTTTGCCCCGCCTTGAGGTGGAGTTTTAAGGAGGAGCGTCAAGGGGTTCATGTGATTGGCTAAAAGACCTCCCGTTTCCCTCCGGAGTTGTTATCGCAGTCGGTAACCAAACAACTTGTTCTGCCCAGTTGGTAGCTAACAACCGACGATTTCGTGAACCACCGGCGGAGAATTCCACCCGGCAAAAAATATCAAAGCCGATGGGGGGGGGGGTGTCCGGACACCGCCCCCCCTTGTGTGCGCCACTGAATGAGAGTAAGTTCTATTTATCCATATTTTTTAGGGATATCGCTTCCATGTCTGGGTCTGAAGAATAAACTAACCCACAAATAAAACATAAATTTACAGTTACTGTCTTTACAGTTGCGGACCACTTGGCTTTTATTCGGTCGCCTTTCGTCCTACGCATATCAATAGATATTAAGAAGCTGATTTTTATTCGTACTGTTAGAACTAAACGGCCGAAATATAATTCGCTATTAGTATTATAATTTTTAATAAAATATTAATATTAATTAATTATTAAATTAATATTCGAAAACAAATATGAATGGCGATCTACCAGAATTTCGATGGAAATAGATGCAAGAAATAATGCTACGAGGTTGTGAAAATTTCAGATTCCTTACGTTCTGTAGCGGATTTTATATTAATTAAAAGGTCCTATTTTTATGAGTTAAGGTATCGTATATCAATTTATAAAGTGATAGTTTTTCGAAACTTATCTTGAAAATGCATAGTTATATATATAGTGTAAATTCGATTTATTTTGCACAAAATAGTAAATATTACAGGTATTAAAAATAACAAATTTTGAAGCAAATAAATTACAGATTTGAAATGCTTGATGGATTTTTAATCGTCTTAATTTCATTTCGTAGCTATATCATCTTTCTTAGAAAATATTATTCAAGACTCTTTTTTGTATGTTTATTACATAAAAGTGATCTAGGTTCTAACGAAAGTTTTCCGCCAAATCTGCTTGACGCAGTTCATGCGGCGCCCAGCGATTGAGCTTGTACGTCATAGTCCTTGTTTTTGAGCTTTCGATACCAAATCTTCACAGTGTCATATGATACAACTGTAGTACCTAAAGCAAAGCTGTACACATAATTCGTATATTCTGCAGCTGACTTTTTGCAAAAGGAAGTGAATAATGTTTTTTAAGCCTGTTAGTTTCATTTGAGACATCTTGTACTTAATGATAACGATATATTTTTTACAGATTTCACTGCACAGTGTTCTAAAGTAAGTCTCTTTTTATTTCAAATACCAAAAAGAGTTTGGAAGGATATGAGCAAACCAAGAAAAAAAAATTAAAGGGGGGGGGGGCGGAGGGGGCGACCGCCCCCCCCCGAGACAAAAGAAATTAATGTAAAAGATCATATTTTACTTCCATAAAATGGACGTATATGTCAATCTTCTAACTAACCGCTCCCCCCCCCCCCGGAGAAACTTGCATTAATCCGCCACTGGAGCAAACACGCCAACACAAACTGTTTGCGCAGAACGAACTGTTTGATCATATTTGCGGTGGCGGGAAACTTAGGTTACAACTCTGTTAATTACTCTGTTTTACATGGAGTCATTCTTGAACTTCTGCTACTGCTTAAGTAACTTTCATGCTCGTATTGTCAAGTGAACAGAGAATAGGTTTCCACTCTTTGGCTATGTTTCTTGCAACTTGTTTAAGAAAACCTTCAAAATGCTCAATTGAATCAACAACAATTTCAAAATAAATTAGAAAGTGTCCATATGTATGTGAAAAAATTTTACAAGAAAAGTCAGACGATTTAGAAAAATGCTAATTTTACTGTCAGGTTAAGGACTCATAATTCAAGTATTGCTATCATTAAATTTAATATTTAATTTTTATGCACAAGAGTGGAACCCAGACAGCACATAAGCTTAAATCAAGCTTGACATTTCTTTGAATTTGACGAATTAATACAAGCTTGACAGTTCAATTCATTTTAAGCTTGCAGCAAGCTTGAAGATTACAAAAAAAAAAAAAAAACCAAATGAGTCAGCAAATATTTTCCCGCCGAATTTAAGTCATTTGAAATTACCAAGCTTGAATACAACTTGATTACTGCTTGATTTGGAAAGCCACATCCACATAACAAATAATTTATCATCAGTCATAAATGTACTTGACCATAGAATTAAAAAGAAAAGATTCTATATTTCCAAATATTGAAATTCTTCAAAATAAAATACATAGTACAAAATTGATTTCAAAATCAGTCGTTTGTCTCGATTTTGGCCAATATTGCCCAACATGAGTGTTGGGATATTGAAAGTTTTAAAACGAGTGCTGCTTTTAATGTTTATATTATGCTTATTTCCCTGTTAGTAGAGTATAAATCACACATAACATTATTTTAATTTTGATTCATCCTATGGAAAAATAAAAGAAACAGATCGGCATCGGCCAATACTGATCAATCTCGCCAAAAAACGGCGTGACAACCATATCAATCACTTCAAACTTTAGTCATGTCACCGCGAGAGAGATTGGTATGGTGGTTAGGACGCTGGCTTCCCACACCTTAGGTCCCGAGATCGATCCCAGCCGCGGACGCTAGACGGAAACAGATTAAAATAACTTGAGGTTTCAGCGTAGATGGGGAAAATGCGTGGAAAAATAAAATATATGGAGCGAGTTCGCCGACCGGCGCCCCATGTATTAAGGAAATTTATTTTTTAAGTTTGAATTAAGCTTGCTATGTCAAGCTTAATGTTAATGCAAGTTGGGCAAGTGTAAACTTGAACACTTGATTCAAGCTTGCATTAAGCTTACGCGCTTGAAATTTTCAAGCTTAATTCAAGTTTATTGACTTGATAAATCAAGCTTGCTGCAAGTTTGATGCAAAATTGCTGGGCTGTCTGGGAAGCTGTAATTTTTTTGAAAAACCGTTTTTGAAATTTGTTGTTTCAAGATACAGCTGGTTTGCTATAAGTGATGGAGTTACGTTTATGTTGTTGTCCTTTAAATGTTGTTTTGTCCTAAATTTTGTGTCGTCAAATATTCATAGATTTGTCGTTACTAACAATTATTACTGGTAGTAATGATTTTGCAGTACTCATTGATAAGTATGATTTAGTCTCGACAATTACTATAATTAAAATATATTAGGATAAAAAATCTCGATATAATAAAACTCTAAAACATTCAACGGTTAACAGCTTAACAACAATATTTCATTTTGTAATATTATTTTAACAATTTTAATACTACTATTATGATAGAACAAACCTAAAGGCCAGTTGATAAGAATACCTTCAAATATTATAAATAGAAAAACACTTTGATTGTAAATAAACCATAAGTAACTTATTTTGTTACTCCAAATAAATTGAATCTGTAATTTCAAACTAACATTTTCGTTTCGTGATGTAATT
Source organism: Cheiracanthium punctorium (assembly GCA_038373885.1). Classification (NCBI taxonomy): domain Eukaryota; kingdom Metazoa; phylum Arthropoda; class Arachnida; order Araneae; family Cheiracanthiidae; genus Cheiracanthium; species Cheiracanthium punctorium. The sequence goes on from JAWZYV010004217.1 coordinate 238,145, forward strand.
AACAACAAATGAAAATTATCAAAACCGTTATTTTAGGCATTAATTTCTCATGACATAAAATTTTTCTCGTAAGGTATTAGTAAAAGGAAGTTTATCATACAGTATTCTATTATGAATTGTCTCAACCGTTTTGAAAACACAAATTTTAAATTGCCGATTCGAAATTAGACGGAAAGATAGATAACATTATCTTTTACAGTTTCAGTACAAATAACTTTAAGAACAGAAATATTATTTTCCATGTAAATAACGTAATTTAATTTCTTTGAGCGAAGTTTTTACGAGGCGAAAAATTCTGAACCTTCATATTACCTTTCTGAATTTGACGATAGCCCTTAAAACTGTGCAGTGAAGATACGTTACATCTCTGGAAATTATTCTAGGAAATTCGAGAAAATTCATATTTAGAGTTATTTAAAGTTTTTCTTTCGTTTAATAAAGTCAAAATAGGGTGTTGCGTTTAAATAAATAAATAAATAAACGAATTTATAATTAAATATGAAGACGGTTCCATATGCGAGTTTTAAGAGTATTAGATTAAAGTATGCGTCATTTGTAAACAAATGGGTGTATATGACTTTGCTGTACGACGAACGACAGGCGACTAAAGATCATGTCGCCCCCCCCCTTCTCACAACTGTCAATTTTATCCCATCATTATAATAAATATAAAATCTCTTTTATAATCATTATGAAGTGATTTCATTGTAATCTTCCTACATAATAATAAAAGTATAAAATTCGTGAGTTAATCCACCTTTTATAAGGATATATCATATCTTCCATCATTCTGAAAAATATTGAACAGAAGACAAAGAGAAGTTTATATTTGCTGTGAGGTTTTACTATACATTAAAAAAAAAAAAAAAAAAAAAAAAAAAAAAAAAAAAACGAATTTGGTGCATAATTAAATATGAAGACTGTTCCACATGCGAGTTTTAAGAGTAGTAGATTAAAGTATGCGTCATTTGCAAACAAGTGGGTACGTCATTTGTAAACTAAACAACCACACCAGTTGAATGTTAATGAAATCTTTTTATTGAAGTATAACTTCCAGACAACCCCAATAAAGCAAGCATGCTTATCAGAAAATCAAGACAAGTCTGACATTTGGAGTACTAATAAGCAGGGAAGAAATGGAGGATATCTCGACTTCTTTGATGTCTTCATCACTTTATACTTTTGTCATATGAGGCCGCTAAAATGCAGAATACTAAAATGAAATACAAATATCAATTAACAGAGGTGATTTCAATAAAGCTCCTGATTTCTGAATCTTGACTGCAGATAGAACTGATGTGCGTTGAGAAATGCATGACTATAAAATGTAATCGTTGCGGTATTTTCGATCTGTTGTACATTAACTAATTGCACTAAGTTTCAGACAAATAAACCTTTCCTCAATATCGTATTTCAAATCTATCGCAAAATTCCTTACTCTATCTATGGCATGCAGATTATGAAAAGCGTAAGTCCGAGTAGAAATCTGAATGGGCGAAGTGCCCACCAGTGGCATAGCGCATAGCACGCTGAACTGGAAGACGGAAGTTGCCTGGTTCAAAACCAGGCGTCCGCTGACGTAACCATTCGGAGTTTTCCGTGGTTTTCTCTGAAACTTAGCACAAATACGGGTTAGGACCCCTTAGGAAGACCCTAGGGAGGGCACCCCACCCCTCGGCCTAGGGCCTCGGGTAGTTAATTGGCCGTAATCCCACAACACAACACTGAACGGGTGGCGTATACTTTCAGTTGCATTGTCTCATTTGAACCCAGGCACAGATGTCTTAGACACAACTACTAAGTTAAGAATTTTTCCAGTTTTTGGGGCTTTTTAAGATTGATAACAATGACCTGTTCATGTTAATAGAACTGCTGGAGTGTATATTTGTCATTGTCTAAGTAGGTAGTCTCCCTCAACAGGAATTTGAAATTAATCTTATTCTTTAATTTCAACCAATCATTTTATTCATGTGCAAATTTCAGGCAGTAATAGCCACTTGATACTGTAAAACTGTACTTGATGCATAAAACCACTTGATGCTATTTAGCTGCTATACCAAGGACGTACCCAGGGGTGTGGTCCAGGGGGTCCAGATCCCCCCCCCCCCGAAATTTCAGTTTTTGTAAACAAAATAAGAATGATGAAGTCTTTTTGTGAAAAATTCTGCCATTTTCACCGTTTGGACCCCTTCCGAAATTTTTTTCTGGGTACGTCCTTGTGCCATACCTATAGCCTCTGCCACTTTGGCTAGAACTAACTTCTTCCTTCCTGCTCTAAAATCTACATCCTTCTTTTTAACCTGCGCTGCGATAAAAATGCGTAGTTTTCCGGATAATATCAAGCACCCCTTACACATCTAAGAAAATGTATAGTAAAATGTATAAAATCTAACAAAAAATCGCAAGATAATCTTATCCTTGGAAACGTCAGTCAGTGACTTCATTAAAATATAGCTCCTACCCTATAGGCAACCAAACAAAGCGAGCGTGTCTCTCTGATAAATCACATCTGTAATAGGATTACTTGATGCACGCGATACAGATTAAGAGCTGCTTGTTTATATGGAACTGCACCGGGGCATGAGCTCCTCAAACTGATAAAGTGGACAGACCATCCTCACTTGTTTGATGTCCCCAGCATCCGTTTACACGCCCCTGTCATATGGAACTCTTTGACTTCTGAGACAAGTGAAGTGGGAAAAAAAAGAAAGAAATGAAGGATTGACCGATGATGACATTTTAATAATCTACTTAATTCCGGAGATTTCTGATCGCCAGATGTGGGCACGTGAGGAGTTTTACAACACGAGTCGTTTGAGATTTGATGAGTTTATGGCTGTAGGGGGTATAGTTGACTGCTACTGTGCATAACTTACCAAGCGGAAGTAGGTCTGTTGATTATAGGGTTAAAAAAAGTTCTCTTTTAATTCGAGTACAGCAGAACTTCGATTAACCGAGCTGATAATGCAATGAAGTCTGTGTTTTTTTTTTTTTTTTTTTTTTTCACCCTGGTGTCATCGCCATATATCTTCTCCTTTCCTCAAAACTTGGCGTAATCGGCAGCCAATGATAAATTCTAAATATTTGCAATGAAAGGTAAACTTAAAAAATAATAGTAATAATAATGATACCAATGTAAATTCGACACATTAACGTATATTAAATGTAAAAAAAAAAAAAAAAAGAAAAAAAAAATACATTTTTTTCCCGATTTATTATGTTATTTTTAAAAAGGCATCTTTTACTATTTAACTTAGGACAATTATCACTTTATAAATTTATATACAGCACTTTAACTCATCAATATAAGACATATCAATTAATATAAATTCAACTACAGAACGTAAAAATTTAAATTTCGTAAAACCATGTAAAATTATTTCCTGCATCTATTTCTATCGAAATTTGGTTAGGTCGTTACTCATATTTTTTTCGGATATTAATATAATAGCTCAGAGTAATAATTTATTTAAAAATTATAATAATAGTAAATTATGTTTGGATTGTTAATATCAATATTAAATAAGATATAGACTAAAGTGTGAAAAAATATTTTAACAGAGGGGAAGGAAAATTTCCTTAGCTCATGACTAACTTGATTCAAATGTATCGAAAGTTGGTATTAGAAATTAAAATGAGCTTTAAAAAAAATTAATAATAAAAATAAAAAAATTAAGTGCTGCTATTGGAAAAATAAAATTGATGCTTATACGAAATATGAAGATGATTCCTTATTGAGATTTTATCAATAGCAAATTAGAATTCTAGTTATAAAAATTTCTAAATTGCGAAATGTGCTAATGAGATATAGACAAAGCACATATGGGCAACCTCCGGCCAGCAGGCCGGATATGGCCCACCACGGCTTTTAATCAGGTCCGGCGGAACATATCAAATCCGCGCATAAAACCCATATAATATAAACCATTCAAACTTCCATGTAAGTCCTAAATATATGGCCCGCGACTTCGCTAAGCACCCTGAAGTTTGGCCCGCGACTTTCCTAACACCCTAAAGTTTGGCCCGCAACTTTTCAAAGGTTGCCCATACCTGGACTAAAGTGTGAAAGAATATTTTAACTCTTGGGAGAGGGAAATTTCACAATCACAAGCCTGTAACTCACTAATTGTAGGTGTTCAAATGCATTGAAAATTGGTATCCGAGATTAAAATGAGCTTCCTTCTTCTTCTTTTTTTTTTTTCTTTCTTTTCTTCTTCTTTTTTTTTTAAATGATGTAAGAATTAAGTTTTGCCGTTGGAAAATATAAAATTTATGCTTATCTATAAATGTGAAGATAGTTCCTTATTCAAATTTTATAACTAGTAAATTAACGTATACGATATTCGTCAACGAGGTATATACGATAACTTTGCTGTACGACGAACAACGCACGGCTGAATAAAGTGCTAATGAGTATTCTTCTTTTTTTTTTTTTTTTTTTTTTCCCCGGAGCCTTACATCTGAAAAAATGTTTAGTAAAAACGAATTCAGCAAAAAAATCTCATGTGATAACCTTATTCTTATAAACTTCATTCCTATCGGTAATCGGTTTCCGAAAATTCTGTACCAGCTCAGATGCGCTTTACAACGTGGAAAGCTACATTTTAAAATGCCAAAACATCCAATATTAAAAAAAATTTTGAATGAATAGATAATTAAAAACAGCTTAAATGACAGAGCTGTCCCGAATGGCATAATTTCTTACGCTGTCCCTGATCACTAATTTAACCTCTCTCTCTATAAAACCTATAAATATCAAAACAAAGCAATGCAGTTATTTAACAATTATAGCTTAACTTTCGGGATAAGACTTAAAAATGACCTCATGTTACAAACCCATACCTCACAAACTTATTGATTTTAATTGCATATCCAGATGTCATAACAAAGAATTCGCCATCTGTTTGAACTCTTTTTCAAGATCAAGGCAAAAGAAAGCAATTCTGCAAGTTTTGAAAAAGAAAAAAATAAATAAACCAAATAAGTGGAGTAGTAGAATGGTTGCAATTTTTTATTTTTCTGCTTTCTTATCTTCTTTTTTCTGGATGCTTTAGTGCGTGCTTGAAAAAAGCATGCCAGTGTATCAAAAATGAAACAGATGTTTTCGAAAAAGAGTGTTTCATTCAATACATTTCCGCAAGCTGTACACGCGTCTCAAGTCTGGCGGTGAAGATAACAAAGAAAATATAAATAAATTAAATGGGATAAAAATAAAAGGCAAACATTTAGGGTAGTAAGCAATAATTTAATTGCTCAGTTTACGATGTTTCATCATTAACGCATTAAGGAGTGAAATGTTGAAAGGGGGCGGGAATTTAAGCGTTTTTTGAGTTTCTCAATATTTTACCGAATCTATAAAAACTATTAATACGAAATTTGGCATATTTATGAGTCCTATAAGGTACTCGATAAAAAATAATTTTCCCAAAATTGATGGTTTTTTTTTTTTTTTTTTTTTTTTTTTGTTTTGTTGTTGTTGTTGTTGTTGTTAAGGTATAACAACGCAAAAATCTTACTTTGAAGCAGGGGTTCAAAACTGCTTTTAGCTTGTGGGCCACAAACGGGGCTTCCTTTAAGGGGGGGGGGGATACTGGTCCTATAGTGATATATAGAAATAATTTTCCAAAATCAGCTGAAATTATTATTATCATTGGATTGGTGCATAATTATCAGGCGTTTTTACATTTAATTTAATAAAATAATTAATTAAATTTAATAAATAATTCACGTAAGAGAATATAATACGCGAATTTAAAAAATAATTAATTAAAAATATTGTAAATTTTTATTAAAATGTAGCAAAGAAACGCCCGATAATCCTGCACCAACCCAATATATTCCGTAAGGTCGTGAAACTGCTTTCCAAAAATAATAATACAGTAAAGCACCGTTTATACATTTCTCATTTATATTACTTTTATATTTATACATCGCTTTCATGAAGTCCCGATTCATTCCTATTTATTTTAATGCAAAAATACTTCGTTTATACGACGCCAATATCGGTTATAGGTACGTCGTTTTAAACTTCAAAACTTTTCCGTGTCAGTAGTTTTTTTTCCTGTTTAGAGAGAAACTTTTGCTAAATAGGTCGAATAAAGGATGTATGGAGGGTTATACCTTTAACAACCTTCTTTTAAAGGCACAGTTGACGATTTCGAAAAGTTTAGAATATATTTGCTTATCAGAACACGAAGGAAAAAACATTTCATTAACTTGATTCAAACTGCAACGCTCTAATTAATAATCAAAGACATCACAGCAGGTGACTATGAATAATTTATTAAATTCAAGATCTGTAACAAAAATCACCTCATAATTGGTAGTCACTGTATATTACATTAATTCTAAGTAAATGCGGTAGTATTTAAGATATAGTACAATAAAGGTACAATTTGTTTCCCATTTGAGATTTATTTTTTTCAACCTAGCTATTATTTCTATTCTGGTGTTCAGTGGCGTAGCCAATAGGGGTTAGGGGGCCATAAACCCCGCCCCATGAGGAATTTTTTGCCATACAAAATGTATATTCTTCACTCTCTTATCACACACGCCTATACATATATATGAGTTGAAGTAGTCGTAACCCCCCCCCCCCATCAAAAATTTCGGGCTACGCCACTGCTAGTTTTAAAACTAATATGAGGTAATTTACCAGAACCTTAAAAGAATTTGCAATTATTATATTTACATAAATTTGAATTAGTAGTGTTAAACCTGTAATAATCAAAGTTGTTTATTAATGTTTCATTTATACATCGTTTCAGATCGGTCCCTTGAAATTCGTATCAATGGTGCTTACTGTAATAATTTCATCGAAAAAATCCTATCTTAATATATTTTCATCGCCGAAAATTTATCTCACCGAAAAATTTCCTGAAAAATAACTTTGTTCGATCCCATACGAAAACATTATTCAAAGGAAATTTTGCAGATGAATGATTTTTCGCCCCCCTTCAAATTCTAAAGCTCTTAGTATCCCCCCTCTGTGCCCTATAATTATGGAAAATTTTATACATGCATGTGTTTTAGGGAGGAAAAAATAATTAATGCAAAGCAGTGGAAACAGACTGCAGAATTCTATGTCTTCCAGGATTTCTGAGCTTTCTTGAGATTCTCTCTACAACTGCTGCGGTGTTTCATCAAACATCAGAAAATAGCAGTTGCATTATACGAACAAAATGGCCCTCTAACAAAATGTCTCAGATTTCCGGGTTTCAATTACCGGGCATAATTACACGTATTTTTCCTCAATCAAAGGAAGTTAGGTGGTCAAGGTAAAGTAGAGAGAAAAGCATCTGCCTCTGAAAATCCGCTGGTATTTTTTTCACCATCGGGATAAGATGGATGCAGGTTAGTAAGTTAAAATAGCTTGTGTCAATCTTCACGGAAATTGTGGATACTTAAAACAGAGTTGTGGGGGTATTAGGCAACGGGGAGATCGCCTCTCCTCCTCCCCGAGAGCACTTAAAAACACTGTTGAATTCACGTTTAACCTGTTCCCTTTCATCATTTAGAAAGATGCTACGAAAAAGACTCTTCTTTGACTTGACCGTTGCTGGCTTAGCAGAATGGTTATTTCAATCAGAATCCAGCAATTGCGCAAGCGCCATGCTAGGCTCCAGCCATTCATAGATCTAGAGCGGAAGGGGCACGTGCCCCCTTCAGACGTAACAAGTTCACAGTATAGAAAATTGGCTTATTTTGTAAATTCAAATGCATTTATAAGAAGACAAAAAGAAAGAGCCCCCTTCAGAACTTTGTTCTGGATCCGCCATTGTCTCCAGCGGAGCATTCAAAGAACCATTCTGGGAAGCAGCATCATTCAAAGAAGGAGAATCTTCTCCGTTGCGTCGTTTTAAATGCGAGAGGTTCAAGATTATAAATGAAAAGGTATTAAAAAAAAAGTGACCCATCTCTAAAATCGTGTTTCGTCATACTTCGCCCCTACCTTGAAACTTTTCTGTAACCATCAAAGTAACAGAGCCAGAATTTTCACTGAAGGCGGCCTTTTGCAAACATTAGTTTGACCGAGAGGCTCAAAATGTTTTTTGGGAGCACTTCCGACTGTTTATGATATACTGTGGATTTTTATAAATTCCCTTCCATTGGTGATGCAAAATGATTCAATGATGATTTACGTAGAAATTCAATTTTTAAAAAATCAAATGTTTGGGTCGTTATCGAACATTCATTTATTACAAACTGTAAAAATTGCATTATGAACGATTTTTATAATTGTTGTTGTTATTTTATCTCAGAGCAAAAGAATCTTCGACCATTTACGCCATAAAATTGTGAGCAGATAATTTTTAATCACACTGATTCTCCGATTTTCAACAATTTTGCTGGAAATTTAGGAAGGGAGTTTCTTGATACTGTTAGACCAGCCAGAAGAAAAACTCGCATAGGTTTTTCGTAGGGGGGAGGGGTGGAAATTAGTAAAGATTTTTCGAAAATGTTTAATTCCAACGAAATTTTACAAATGTGCAGAAAATATAGATTTAAATATTTTTATTTATTCTTTTTATAGGTTTGTAAATTAATTTTGAAAAATAAGTCCTATTCCTCTGTAAAGAACGGGTACACCCTCTCTCTTTAGCTAGTTCATTAATAAAATATTAATTATTACATTATGTGAATTTTACATTACTAGTACATGGGGACTTTGTGAAACCTAGATAAGCTTTGCAGTTGCTATGAGAGACGCGTGTGACAGTCCTTTCTCTTATCTCGCAATCGTCAACTGATTAGAATTGATTTTATAAACAGTTAGAGTAGTAATAGTTATTCCATGATTGGTTAAAGTCTTACCACTCTCTCCCCAAATAAATAAATAAATACAAAATTAAAATGAAGAAAAATTACGTCGGATATCTTAAGAATTGTGCGTCAAGTCTCTGATAGCTTGTGCATAAATCAGGCTCTCTTTGTACGATTATTATTTGTTTATTATTTATTAATTATTTATCCGTTTTTATTTATTGTTATTATATTTTTTATTTACTTATAGAACGAAAGATGTATAGCAAGATTGCCAAAGACAGGGGAAGCAGCTCTGTGAATTTGATTATTACAGGTGTATAAGATACATATCCTCATCCTCTTCAATTATAACTAGTATTCTTAAATCTTACATCGGTTGATTAATACTAGGATGTATGAATAACACACTTTCCGAAAATAAATAAATAAATAGAAATAGGAGTTAGCTTTTATTTTCGTTTTATTCGTCTGCTTGTCTTGCCTTTCAGCTACTCAAAACCCAGAAAGCAGCACCATTTTGGGCAATCATATCACACCGTGCACACTTGCACCGATGTTCTATTGTGTGGATGCAATCTCCAAAAAGCATTTAAAGGGGGCTTTTGTCGGCGGGACAGGGAGATAGTCCCCTATCAATGCACTATTCTTTTAGAAGGTCAAGGTGCCTTCTATCCCCTGCGTTGACAGGCTCTTTTCATTGTTCGCAACGTTTATAATTCCATATGGCCTGTATTGACGACATTCTTCACTGGTCAGTCTGGACAGGGATAATAACTGTAAACTTTCCCTCCCCGGGCGAAGTTAGAAGGGATCTACCTTCCGAAAGTCGTAAAAATAAAAATAGTGTCAGACAAATTTCACCTCAACTCAAAACGAGATATTAGCAGCCATTTTTCATCCACTTTTCTAGGGATTGAAGGTTGCCAGAGAGGAATTACCTCCGTGTCATCGTTGCACGTTGCCTTGTGGGATGAGTGCTGAGTGTTTTCTGGTTAATTTTGTGGATTAGGATATTCTCTGCTCAAGTCTTCACATGCATGGATGTTTCCTCGATGTTTTTTGGATAATTCGAGACTACTTGTCGTAGGTGAGATTTACTGTTCTTTATTTATTTATATAGCTCGTGAATTATTCTCCTGTAAAAGAATACCTAAATGCTAGCGGTACTTAATTAGGCCAAAATTTTATGCTGAAAGGTTAATTGCACAAGTGAGGCGAATGACGTTTATACGTCTTAGAGCGACGTTTAAATGGAAAGACGTATAACTGAAACATTCATAAACAACTTACATTGCATTACAGGCTTAACGCTACTAATATGTAAATATAATGATTGAGTTTTCTTCAGGTACTAGGTAGTAAAAAGAAAAACTAAATTTAAAAAGATAAAACACTATCATTATCATATAGTTAGTGAAACAAACAATACCTTTATTGTATTATATCTTAAATACTGCACATCTTTAACATTGATATAATACACATTGTGTAACGAAGTGTGATGTAATTTATGCTCTATACAAACATTGAAAAAAAAATTTTTTTTCTTAATGCTTCATAGTTGTCTGATAGTATTTGATTAATAATTACAGTATTACGGATTGAATTAAGTTAATGAAATGTTTTTCCATTCGTGTTCGGACAAAGTTTTCAATAACATCCCTCCGCACATCGTTTATTAGGCATTCTGTCTAGGAAAAGTTTCTCCCTCAGTAGGAAAATAATGAATGAAACAGAACATTTTCAAAATTTAGGAGAGTGAAAAACGACGTATAAACGAAATTGTGAGTCTTATACGATGCATTTTTGGATTAAAATAAATAGGAATCAATCAGGACTTCACGAAAACGACATATAAACGAGAAACGTATAATGGGTGCTTTACTTTAATATTAATTTGTGTATTGTATAATGCATTAATACTGTAGCTACTGTAGATGTGAGCAGGGCCCGATCACAATAATGGGCCCAGGGGAAATACAAATTTTGGGGGCTTTGCACTTACCAGAAATTGCATATTACGCATTTAAGTTGTTTTGAGGGCATATAGCTACATAAATATACTGCAAGTTTAAATGCATAAATACCGTGTTTACTCGCGTAATAGTCGCACTTTTTTGCCAATTTTTCATGGTGAAAGTCTAGTGCAACTATTATGCGTTGAAAATTTACTACATAATAATTGTAACACTAAAACTGATTTTTCTGCTTCAAATCGGGGCGACTGTTACGCGAGTAAATGTTGTACTTTACAATAAAATATATTAAAGGAGTTTTGTATACATAAATAACATGTTTTTTCACAAATAGTAATTACAACTATACACATTTTTTACATAAATAAACTGCTTTAAAACATAAATGAAAAGAATTGCAAGGCATATCGTACATATCTTAAAATTGATGGGATATTTTTCATATTAAACTTACAAGGAGTGGCTCAGATATTCGATCACGGATTCTGACCAAACGCAGATGGATTTTAGAGGACGCTTAGTTGAGTAAATGCAATAGAATCAGCCGCCAACTCTCGAGTATCTTGGAGAAAATGACAACTAAATTTTTATACAATTTTTTTAAATAAAAATTTGTCAAAAAATATTAAGTTTCGGGGTCCTTGAAACGGGTGGTCCCAAGGCAAATGCCCGGTTGCCCTTCTGATAAACAGGCTCGGAATAGACACTGCAAAGTCCAACTTGCGCCTGTCTCTTTATAATCTTGTTAAGACAAGTTTAATAGTATACATTTATTTTTTCCAAAACGCAATTGGGCGGTGCGTTTCAACCAGTTCAAAAGCAAACATTAGGGGGCGTGTAAGGGGGAAAGAGCATCTCCGATTAATTTTACGCAGTCAGTTCGGACGTGGCGGGCTTCCTCTAGACTGCAATGACTCAATCAATCCATCTCCTGGTATTGGGAAAGGACTAATGATCTCCTGCCGAGGGATTATCAGTCCTTGCCTGCTGATATTTTCTTCCAAAGCTGTGCATTTGAATCATAGCAAAGAAATGAGTGCCGAAAATTATTGAAAGAGGTTTACTATACAGTAGAATCGAGGCAAACCTATCCTGAGAACAGATCAAAGGCTAACTTTGCCTTTTTAAATTTTAACTAATAACGACTACATTATTAACTAAAAAAAAAGAAAAGAAAAGAAAACTAATCTAAATATTATATCAAAATTAATTGTAATTTTCTACTGCTTCATTCGTCTTTGCTTTAATCTAAAAATACCTATGTTTTTGCTGTGTAGTCATTTATTAGATTTATACAGGGTGTCCCCAAAAAGTGGCAACATGCTTTTGCTTTAATCCTTTATCGGATGTAAATTAGAAAAGATGTTCAAAATAAGGTAGAAAAATCTCTTGAATCACGTCGAATGATCGCGTTTCAGGGGTCCTGTAGAAATTACGAAAAAAATCGCTTCTTGCACTCTAGCATTAAACTTTCTTATTCAAATGCATGTATAGCTCCTGATCATCTATAAACATAGATATCTCTGAGGTTTTCTATGATGAGAGGCTTACATTTTGTATATCGCCACATGAGTGTATGGGGCCCATTTTACTAACTGGGATTTTTTTTTTTTTTTTTTTTTTTTTTACGGGGACTGTATACAAATTTAAAAAGTTTAACTTTCTGAAAATTAACGAGAGGAACTTTTTCTTATCGTAGTGTTTTTCCGACCGTATTTTGAACATTTTTTTTCAAGTTGCATTGCCCACTTATCTCTAATAGATAAAGAATTAAAGCGTGTTACCACCCTTTTGGAACACCTTGTATACATAGTTCGTTTCTTTTAGAAAATTTCTTTTCAAGACGATTATAAATATATCTTTGCTGATATCAAAGAAATATATTTAAAGATATGATGCATTTATTTAATTACCAGCTTACTGATATTTATGGTTAAGTCCCCGGCTTCAGCTTCAGTTATATGTGTATCATATCCGATTATTTTATACCGGGTGTCCCGCAAAAGTGGCAACATGCTTTTGCTTTAATCCTTTATCGGATGTAAATTAGAAAAAACGTTCAAAATAAGGTAGAAAAATCTTTCCAATCACGTCGAATGATCGCGTTTCAGGTTCGCGTTAAAAATTCTACATTTTTAATATTCTCAAAAGTATCTTGAATCTAGCTCCATCTAAACTAACGTGATAGAATGTCACATAGTCACTGATTTTACATATGCATTAGGGATGACTGCTAGACACAATAAAAGGCTGTCGGGTGCCCTCAACAATCGCCAACCATCCGACCTGGCCAGTCCGGGCCTGCTATGTAGTAATGGAAAATTAGCCTGCCTCTTCTCGCATAACAAGTTCAAATCGCTGTTTCGTCTCGTCTGGCTTCCATCACTAATGAACATTCATTTAAATTAGATAATGTACTGATTTTTTAAAAAATCTAATTACCGTTACAAACTCGTAACACAGATTACGATTTTATTTATTTATTTTTTAAGAAGAAGGAAAGGAAATAGAAATCCACGTGAAATTACAATATTTTTTCCCCCTTTAGCTTCTGAGCTAATCATGAAAATATATAAATTTAAAAAGAAAATTTTAATGTAAGAAACAGAGGTTCTGTCATAATATGTGTCTAAAAAAGCCTTTTATATTTTACAATAATTAATACGTTCCGTTAAAATAATTAGTTATGAATACAGACTTTTAGATATAGTTGATACTCTTGAAGTTGGACACTTGCTGTTGTTCCGAAATGTGTCCTACTAGAAACCCTTCAACACAGACCTTTTATAAACGTAACTGGAACATAGCGTCATAAGTAATTTTACCTGCTGTTTCATCCAGTGTAGGCACTTCACATGGCAATACTTCATTTACTTCTAAGCATTAGCCTTTACAAACAGCAGAGGAGAGTGGGGGGGGGGGAGATAATAATCGAAAATCAACTGTAAACTTAGAAGTGAAATTAAACTTTTTAAGCGGGAAAGAGTTTGTAACGAAACTTTTTAAACGAGATACATTTTAAGAGTAGGAAAAATTGGGAACCGAAAATATGAACATCTGTGGAAGTTTCTTAAACGGACTTTACAGTATATATATGATGTCAGTGAAAAGTTCTAAAAAAAAGTTTCAAAAAACTGAAGAAATGTTATGGATTAAAATTAGTTTATACAAGTGTGAATTTAAATTATTTCACTGTTCATACTACATAATTCAAAAAACAGAGAATTTTTTCCTCTTCTGTAATTTTACTGTAAAATTTTTATAAAAGGAAAATATAAGATTTTTGGCCCCTGAAACCTGTGGGCATTGGGAAACTGCCCCATTAGCCCTGTCGAGGGGCATCAGCTCTCATACTCCTCTGTGGGTGCGCTTGTGAACCTCCACCTCCCTAGAAATTTTGACACTAAATAGTTCTAGTTTACTCCTGTCCAAACTGCACAAGTGGTTAATTTATTTTTAAAAGCTCATTCGCCCCATAGGCGGTTTGAGCTGACTTCCTTGATAGAGTCTGTCCAGCACTTCATTGAGTTCGAAGTAGTAGCTCATTTACTTGCATAGATAAGAAACATCGGTTCCACTTTATCCAGGTGATTAATTAGTCTCCAGGGATGGTCAGAGGTTTGTGCTGTGCGGTTTGAAAAATCTCAGTTGCCGGATGTTAATGATTATCCCACCGCGTCTCAAGAATGTTCCTTCATTCACCTATACCAGGGATGGCGAACCATTGGCACGCGTACCGTTGATGGCACGCGACACAATATTTTGGACACGCCAGCGATCAAAACGGTTTGCATTTTAATTAAAAGATAACAAAGTTCGCTATGAAGTATGTATTACGATTGAACGGTCACTAAGTCAAAATTATTTGACGGCACGTCGATGGACTCATTAAACATTTCCTTAGAAAAAATGGCACGTTGATCCATAAAGTTTCGACACCCCTGACAGGTGGGTTCACACCAGTGCCGGATTAAGACAGCGGGGGGCCTATAGCAAATGTTACCAAGGGGCCCTATGTTCAGTGACGTACCCAAAACGATTTTAGGAATTTACCCTCACATTAAAGTAGAATAGATAAGTTAATTCGGAAAATAAATTGTGCTAATTAAATTAAAATTTATTTTTAGAGCTAATTAATTAGTTAATGGGATTACTAATGCTAATTAGTTGTAAATAAAATTAAAACTTTCCACGTGCTAGATTAGGGAGGGATTTATCTCAGCCCTTCCTCCTCCTTGATTGCCCTAATGCAGGTATGGGCAGCCTTTGAAAAGTTGCCAAACTCTAGGATATTTGCGAAGTCGCGGACAAAAATTCAGGATCTTAGCGAAGTCGAGGGCCTTGTTGTCTCTTATTGCTGTCTATGGGAGACTCATTCAGTTTCGCCTATGTAATCAGTTGACTAAATAATGCAGGCATACAATAGCCACATTAAATTTATATTTATTCTTACAATGAGTTATCTACAAAGGATTTACAGTTCCGTGATAGAGCTTCAAGATTGTCTTTTAAAAAAAGGGAGAAAAAAAGAAAGAAAGAATTGCGATATTTGTCTTTTGCTGAAGAAAAGCTTGATCTTGGGAGAGGATAGGAAAACAAGCTAAAGGCGCTGGACTCCTAAAAGCGTGGGACCCGTAGCATTTACTACTTCTGCTGTATGGCTAATCCGGCACTGATTCACACAGGATTGTCATACAGATTTCTCATCTCTGGGATTTTCTTTTAGAAGGGGTCATTCGGATCATTTTAAACAGGTTTGAAAACAACTACAGTTGGACATCGTTATCGGACAATAAGTCAGTTTTCACGTCACCCCGGTTATCACGACCTTAGACATAGAAGTATACTTATATGTCTATGATCACGACAGCTTTCCAATTCCAAAATCATAATTTTGTGCATACGCAACTCCGGTTTTCGCGACACTCCACGATTATTGAACGATCGTGAACTTGGGTCAAAATTATAGTGTGCCTCTTCCCAAACTGTACTATACACTGTAATAAATGATGAACCGCTGACAGCTATGAAGCTTTCTAAAAAAACTTCTTGAACAGGGAATTTGGTTGCAAAATTTTCTGAAGCTCAGAAAATTTAGTAAAATATTGTAAATTTATTCATTTTTGAAAGTTTCAAAACTGGTATGAGTTACAACTTACATGTTACAGCTTATGAAAAGACATACTTAAAATTTTTGAAGATATAATTGGTTTATATTGAATTATACTCGTAAATCATATTTTTTTTTTCCTGCTAGCCTTGAAGTTCAAATAATTCATATTAGGGCCGCCCTAGTCCTTGGGGGGGGGGGGTATAGCCGTAAAATTGCTTTTCAAATAATAATAACAGTTTTACCGAAAAAAAATATTAATACATTTTAATTGCTGAGAATTTATATCTCTTCAAAAAATTTCCAGAAAAATAATTTCATCAATGTAGATCAGGGGTGTCCAAACTTTTCAGCCGAAGAGCCGCATTAATTAGTAAACAGCAGTTTAGGAGCCGACTACACACTTGAAGTCCAAATAAAAAGAATTAAATCATATATTATTTTACTCAGTTATTATTTAATAACACATTCATACACTATACATGAACACCTGTATTAGTGAAAATGGTGAAATTCTTTCCTGGATGTCGAAATAGCAGACATGTCTGGCTTTAGATTTGATGCCTTAACATCAACAGTGGCCTGAGATTATCACCAGACAAGTTTGTTCTTCTACCATAGACAAGTTTGTTATGCCATCTCATTGACGAATTAGAAAAAGTAAGCAGCGAATGTTTTGCAATGAAATGATCTGTTAGAAAACATAACGCACTTTAACTCACTTCTTTTTTTAACCCTTTAACGCGCAGTGTTCCCGCTCTGGGAATACTAAACTCTGACGTTTTGACTGTTGCCAGTCACGAAGAATAGATTTGATTTCTATAAAAATAGTTGCGGGTGACATAGCTCCACGAAAATCCTTTACTTTCTAGCACGTCATTTCCCGTAAAAAAATGGTCACGATTATTTTTAACAGCACTGACATCTGCTGAAAAATGGAAGAATGCGAGAACAACTGGATAGATTGCCCAATGCTGAAAAAAGGGCAGCCGTTGCCATCGCTCGACTTAACGACCAGCAAGATGGCGGACGATCGAAACGTTCATCGCGTGCCACCGATCTAGAGACCCTTTTTTGCGGGCTCTGCCAGCTGTCATCAAAAAAGGGTCTCTAGATCGGTGGCACGCGATGAACGTTTCGATCGTCCGCCATCTTGCTGGTAGTTAAGTCGAGCGATGGCAACGGTTGCCCTTTTTTCAGCATTGGGAAAGGGTTGCGCCTCTTCTACCATAGACAAGTTCTTCTACCATAGACAAGTTTGTTATGACATCTCATTGACGAAGTAGAAAAAGTAAGCAGCGAATGTTTTGTAATAAAATGATCAGTTAGAAAACATAACGCACTTTAGCTCGCTTCTTTTTTTAATATTGTAAAAACGTAACGCCCACGTAATTTTTTCCTGTAGTTACGTCACGTAATTTCCCCCCTTAGATAAAAAGGTCTCCACGGGCCGGATGAGAGGGCCTCGCGGCCAGTAGTTTCGAAACCCCTGATGTAGTTGATATTTCGATTGTATAAATATCATGTTTCAGGGCCGTACCCAGAAAAAAATTTCGGGGGTGGGGGGAACCAAAAGGTGAAAAAGGCTTCATTATTATTGTTTTGTTAACAAAATTTTAAATTTCGGTGGGGGACTGGACTCCCTGCCCCCCCCCCCCCATCCTGTGAACGGCCTTGCCGTGTTTACTCGCGTAAACGTGCGACTACTCGCGTAATAATCGCACTTCTTCTCCCAATTTTTCATGGTGGAAGTCTAGATGCAACTATATTATGTCGAGAAATTTACTACATAGTATTGTTCACTCTAATGCTAAAACACTGGTATTATAATGAAATTACTAACTTACCAAATGCTTCCAGATTATCTGTTGTATATTAAACAATCTTTTCGTCAGTTGCACACACACACAAAAAAAGGACTTTTCTCTTCATAGTAATATTTTTATAGACATAAATGAAGTTCAAATACGTGATTGCGGCTTTTATGAGGAGAAAATATTTTGACAATTTTTTCTGCTTCAGTACCGGGGTGCGACTATTATGCGAGGACGACTATTACGCAAGTAAATACGGTATATTGCGAATGTCGGCATTTCTGTTCCATTTTAATTTTGAAATACATAATTACTTACATAAAAGTTCGATATTTCTTTCTTTCTTTTCTTTTTTTTTTTTTTTTTTTTTTTGTTGTTGCTGCTTTGCTTCGACTTATTGAATGCATATGACGCCCCTAGTCCCAGACGTGATGAATTATCCAGTTTTTATTGTAAAAAAGGTTATTATTGACTAAGTTTTTATACAAGATTGAAATTACTAAGCTTACATTGAAATTTAAAATTCAGTTATAAGTTATTAAAAACTAACATATGTACATGCGATTCGAGAAAATTCGTTTTGGAGTTAGTATAGCATGAGCACCAGCAGAATATTTCCCAGGGGTGGGGCAAAGACTACTTCAACGTATGGTTACCATCTTGGAAAGAGCAAAAAAGCAAGAGAAAACACTGCATACAAAAATCCAGGGGGGACATTGCCCCCTCTTGCCTATGCTGCCGGCGCCCATGTAGTATAGAGAAAGGAGAGTGGCGGCACATGAAAATAGGCATTGGGGAAGGGCAGCATTAAAATGGATACCGGAAAGTTAAAGGTTAGGGATGGACGCGAGACTAGTTTTTTGCGAGACGAGACAGAGATTTGTAGCTTTTTTGCGAGACGAGACACACATTTTTACCATTACGATATAGGGATTTTTGCGAGACGAGACAAAGCTTTTAGGCTATCTTGCGAGACGCATATTTTTCGTCTCGTGTCCATCCCTATTAAAGGTCCTTTTTAAAAAAATCAACCGATTAAATTCTGTGTGGAAATAGGAACTTTTTGCTTCTGAAGGAGGATGGAACCTTTGTACGACCCGAAACGTACGTATTACATTATATATATACAAAAGGACCCTAATTTTGGTCAGGTAACTTGCAGAAACCTAGCTATTATTGTTTTTTTCGATTAAATTGAAATGTGTGTGCGGTGGCGCCTGATGATAGAGCACACCATTTCAATATTAATTCCATTTTCCGACTATTTCTGATTACATGTGATTAGGCTTAAAAGCACACCAGTTCTAATTTGGCGCTTTATATTCAATTTTTCCACTCTTTCATTGCCTTAAAAGGCTATATTTAAACACTTATCAGGTATAAGCTCGTTAATTGGCACCATGTGCTATCTACTTTTTTATTTTTTTATATTTTTTTCACTTTATCATTGGATTATCTTGGGATTTCACTTTACGTAAGTAAGCTATTATATATTATATATATATATATATATATATATATATATATATATATATATATATATTATCTATTCTTGTTAAATACAAAGTCCTCTTATTAATTTTGGCAAACTGTTCTATTCAGAATGGATTCTGAAAGTGCGTGACAGTTCAATTTTCATCTCCCAATAAAACACTCTTGATATTTGCCAAATGTCCACGAGATTGCTCCTTCATCATGACAAATTACGACATGGGCTACACAAGAGAGAATACCACAACAAACACCTCACGAATAAAAGTGAAACACTCAAGCTTTACGGCCGTTTAATACGTGCGAAGAAAAAGTGGAAGAATAAAATGTCATCTCATTCTTAATCCAGCTGTCCATGGAAAAGAAGATTCTTCTAGAGCCTGTAAGATTCTCCCCACGTAAATGCAGCAAAGGTACGATAAATGTTGGAGAAAGAGATCATCTTGTGTCAAGGTCACTCTGAAGCACTGGATTCTGACAGGCATGTGCCGTCTAGTTTTGTCAACGTTTTCTAATAAGTCGACAGCTGTGTTAAATACTCACTTGTCACTCACTGAAGGCTCGGCTTGTTTAATATTCAACAGGGTATAAAGATAGAGTTTACGACAGGGAAAGCGTGTGAACTGAGAGTATAAAAAGATCCGCTAAGCATGGAGTTAGTAAACTTTTGTTTTGTTTACCCTACCCAAAATAGAATAAAATTCTCTCTGAGGAAAAAATGAAATCTTTTATTTTATATTTATGGTGAGGGAGGTTTCAGAAAGAGATTTGAAAAAAGGAAATTTAAGCAGTGTTCTTTTGCATCCATGCACTCGCGCCGCAACCTGCCCTGACCTTCGCAACTAAGGCCTGCTGGCTTAAGGAATACGCCATCCTATGTAGTCCGATTTAGGTATAAAATGAAAATTTGTAAAATAAAATTAAAATTCTGGTTGCTCATCATCATTTTATCAAATTTATCAGTGCTTAAAAACAGAACAAAAGTTAAAATTATATGTATATATATATATAAGTATTAAACATTGGAGCTGCAATCACAATTTCTAAATGCATTTTTAATGTCATATTTAGTCCGTAATCAATAATAAATCAAGATAAATGTAAGAAATAATAAATTTTATAAATTGATGATAAGCAACCACAATCATAATATTGCTATACAACTTTTAATTTTACGTCTAAATTCGGTCTACATAGGATGACTCAATTTTTGAGCCAGCGGGCCTTGTTTGCGAAGGTCACGAACCTGCAAATTATTGGGGATAGGGGTGAGGGGGAATACAAAATATATTTTTTTCATTGGCGTAATCCGGGGAGGTCAGAAAAGCGCCCCCCCCCCAGCGAAATCTTTCCTCCAGGACCCTATTCTTAATGGTGAGAACAGGGTCCACAAAAATTAACGGGCCCAATATCTTTTACTTTCTAATTTTTTGGTTAGATATATTATGTATAACTTCTTTTTGCTACTGTAAATATCAAATACAATAGACTGCGCCTGTACAGTTAGTTTTGTCCATAAGTGCTGACAATGACATTTCAAAATTTCAGAAAGTGCCCGTATACAAACATTTTAGTTACAGAAAAATATCCCTAAAACAAAGTTGCCTACGGCCCGCGGGCCACAATCTTTCCTGCTTATGGTTTGAATCTGGCCCACCTATTACTGTTTGGAATTTTCTTTTTCTTTTCTTTTAATCGCAAATTTTAAAAAATGAGCGACGAATAATTGCTCCAACGCAATAATTTAAACATAAACAACAAAATCAATTCTCACCTTTTGTTTGTAAAGAACAATCAGTGTCAATCATCAATGTTTAGTTAGAGCTTTTTTTAGCGAAATTTACTGAGGAGAATTTCTCAGTCCCCTTCCCAAGACAAAATATTGCGGGCACGTGTCTCCCAGTCCCATAGCTTGCGACACCCATGCCATTTCCCTCCCTTGCCCTATGTTGTCGGCGCCCATGCTTGATATTTACCAAACGTCTATACAAATTCAATTCAACTCAATCGGAGCGCTTAAGCACTAGTGCACTTAAAATGATTTGGGTGTATAGGCCGAATGTATAAGAATACTTTTTTGTAGCCCTGTAAAAAACTGTTGGGCGTACACTCACTAAAATTTATGCAGTATGTAAGACAGTGACCTATAACATGCGTACCTAGTTTGATGTCAATCGAATGCACAATATACACTAGCTCATTTTAAATGATTTGCGTCCTTAGGCCGCAATATATAAGAATTACTTTTTTTAAGCCTGTGAACAAACAATCAGCTCTACACACACTAAAATCTATGCAAATCATGTGACCGCGACCTATAATATACATACCCAAATTTGAGCGCAAGCGAATGCACCCTATGACACTATCGCACTTTCAAGAATTTCCGTCCATAGGCCAATAATGTAAAAGAATACTATTTGTTGACTTGTCAAAAACTATAAGTCCTATACACAGTAAAATCTATACATGTTATGTGACGGTGACCTATAATATACATTCCCAATTTGAACTTTTTCGAATGCAACATTTAGGCACTAGCTCATTTTAAATCATTTGCGTCCATAGGCCGTAATGTATAAGAATTATTTTTTGCAATCCCGTGAACAAACTATTAACTCTACACAAATCAAAATCTCTGCAGATCATGTGGCATCAAAAAATAGAAATTTAGTGGAGGGTCCGGGCTCCATGGTATGGAACTTCCCCTAACATACGTTCTTGATTGTGAATACTTAAAGAAAGAAAGTACTTAAAAATTGATTTTAATCAGGAATTTAAACAAAATGAATTATTTTTTACTGGGTTCTTTTATGTTTTGAATATTTTTTTTCCATTCTTCGCAAAAGGGGACTTTCATGTGAAAACAGCTGCTAGTAAAAATTTTGTCACAAAGAATATTCATAAATTAAAGCTAATATTCGTAACTTAGGGCAGTAGTTAAGTCACGGCATGGGGGTGAGTAACTTACTACGCGTTGGAGAGCAAGAAGGGACAAGGCTTCTTACGCAGTTGCCCCCCCCCCTGAAAAAAAATTCAAGAAAATTCAGTTATCTCCTATTCGAAATTTTTTTTTTTACAAAAACATCCCCCCCCCCCCGCAATGTTACGCCAATGGGGACTTCATTAGCTGTGTTCATGGCGCCCATAGAAATTTTTTTAGGGGCGGGGGGCAAACTTTAAAAAAAATTCTAGAGGGAGGGGGGGGGCAAATTTCACACGTAACAATTTATATTCTGATTTTGCTTTTTGATGCACCTTTTTCTGCATCATAAGATAATGTTATTAAAACTCTAAGGCTGGCAAGCGCTTACCTTGCTCCCCCCCCCCCCTCATGAACGCCCATGGCTGTGTTGTAACTTAAAATTCCAAAAATTCTAAATCGAATCCTCCACGAGCAGGGTTCTCAGTTTTTAACCATTATGAGAAATCGGCATAGAATGTCATAATCCGGGTTAATTCCAATCTTGGCTTTGATACATAAATATTCTTTGTGGCAAAAGTTTTACTAACAGCTGTTTTCATAACAAATGCTTGTTCTAATATCTGCAGTTAGATCATTTTCACCTGCTCAAACCATACAAGCTTAAAGAATTCTTTTAGAGTATTATAGTAGAGTAGTGTGATTATAGCAGCAGTAGATATTAAAGAGAGTTGAAACTAATTATTCTATAGCCCTACGCAACCGCCTCCCCCTTCCAGAAAAAAACCCCCAAAAAAAAATTAAAAAATTAAGTAAACAAACTTTTGATCTGACATCTGCTATGGACTTAGTTATCCATATGACTAAAAATTTGTAAAGAGATTTTAAAAATAATATCTGTATTTTTTTTTAAATTAAGTCTCAAACAAAAGACATGTACAAATGGGTATCACTCTTGCCAAAGTTATCTTAAAACCCCATTTAGAAGGTAATTTTATTATTAACCCCTTGCGCACCGGAGACTTACGTACGAACTTCTTTCTTTCTGGTATTCTTAAACACAGTGTATAATTGTTATCTGGTATTCTGAGCCGTGATATTTTCGCATTTCGATATTTTTAGCCTAATTCTACTTAAATAGCCATAATAGGTGAACAAATCTACCAATCTACCAAACAGAATTTAATAATCTGGTATTACGATCACTTTATAGATGAATTATCCTGGTGCGAAAGGGGTTAAGGGCAATAAACAAATTAATAGTAATAGGAGAGGAAAAAATGAAAATATCAATACATAAAATTCGAACGGGCATGTTGAAAACATGAATTCGGAACAGTGGCGAACCCAGGGTTTTATTTTAGGGGCGGCAGGGCTACAAATTTTACTGAACTCGGTTATAGTGACCTCGATTATTGTTATAACACTCTTATAGCGTCAAAATACTCTGTGCCACTTGACTTGCCCATAGAACACATGCCCACAAGCAGTATAACTCGTTATAGTCAAATAATTATCTGATCTTTTCAATAACGTTGTAACCGGGTTTAACTGTGTTTCATACACTAACTATAAGTATTTATTTAAAAACTTACATCTTTTTTTTTGGTAAAAAGTACTTTAGAAATAATTTAAGGAAAATTTAAAAAAGAAAAAATTTAATTCGTTAGGACTAGTTTTTTAATGCTTTTCACTTCTAACTTTCTACCTTTAGCGGGGCTGGAGCCCCCATAGCCCCTCCCCCACCCGGGGTGCGCCTATAATCGGGAATAAATGCCACTTTTCCAGAAAGTTAGCGTACTTTTCCAGTGAAGGGAAATCCGTGAACAGGGAAATTGAGCCGTTGCTCTAATAATTGAATCCAAGGACGCTGCCGGAGCGGGAGGGGACTGAACCTCCTCCCCCTCCTCGTAGGGGGGATAACAAAATGATAATAATCAAGCCTCTTTGTGTAAAACCTAGCCCTTTCTGTTCTGTTTGCTCCCTTTTCCCTCCAAACACCCCGAAACGTTTTGGATGAGGCTGAGGTCATAAGCCTCGCAAATTTTATGCCGATTTATCTGTAGTTTTATGTACCTAATTTGCATGGCAACTAACAAACTTTATGAAGATACTACAGTGAGTTCACGATAACTTGAATTTTTGTTTACCTCGGAGATATCATAAAGCCCCAAAACAGATTAATCATTTTTACATGAAGTATATTTCGAACACCTTTAAGTCGAAGGATTTGTAAAAGTTTGAACTTCATTTCATGCTCAAGAAACCCATAATAGTATAAGAAATAATAACAATAATAATAAAAATAAAAATGCTGTATGATTTTTAGTTTATTTCTCTTTTTAAACTTATATTCCTAACCATTCAGCTTATATCACGTGGAAGGGGGGAAAAGCAGCTTCTGCATTTATTTTCAATATACAGGGTGAATCTAAACTCTTGGACAAAACTTTAAGAGGTGATAGGGCACATAATAAGGAATCAGAATCACATAGCAATGTGGGGTCGGCAACATCGTCTTCATGTAGCTGTTAATAATCACTTTGGAAAAAGTGCTGAAACAACAGTGCACTTTCCGACCATTGTTCGTCAGAAACTAATGTACTTTTCTCCGAAAACAGAAGACTAAAATTCGTACTTTAAAAATTCTATTTTATTTCACGGATGAAATTTTTGGAGACGAGCCTATTGTTTATGAAACTTGGTTAAGAAATTAGGCGAACACTTCAATACTTTTCACAAAGTGATTATTACCAGGTAAGTGAAAACTGCGTTTTTGACCCCACATTGCGATGTGATTCTGATTCCTTATTATGTGCCCTACCACCCCTTAAAGTTTTACCCAAGAGTTTAGATTCATCCTGTAGATTAATCGTTATTTATAGTGCAAAAATTTAAATTTTTAAATGAAAAGGAGAACGGAGGGCAAATACCGATAATTCGAAATATTTAACCGGTTCCTTCTAATTTCGAGTTATATCTATTCACGTAAATGTTGCCGTCACGGTCCGTTCCCTAGAGCATTGTCCAACTCAGGGAGTTGTCCAAATTGGAAAAGTTTTTACTCTGTATATAAGTAAAGTAAAGCACCCTTTACACGTATTTTAAGGAACGGACGTAAAGCAACGTATAAATGAAAAGACATATAAGTGAAACATCAGTAAACCAACCATTTTGATTATTTCAGGTTTAATGCTACTAATTCAAATTTATTTAAATATAATAACTTTAAGTTTTTCAAGGAACTAGTAAATTACTTCATAATAGTTTTCACACTCTGAAAGCAATAACTGCATTTTTAAATGAAACATTTATCTTAAAAGTGAAAGAAATTTATTATACTATAGATTGCATACTGCATTTCTTTAGTACTAATGTAATTATCCTGCGATTTATGTTCATGCAAACATTGAATTGAAGGAAAAAAATCTTTCATAGTCGTCTGATGTGCTGATTGTCTTTGAGTAATAATTGTAGTTTTAATTAAGCCTATGAACCGTTTTGCTGCCAACTTGTACGGTGTTTCCGAAAGATTACCCACCATTATTTTCTAAATGTTTTTTTTTTTTTTTTTTTAACTTTTAAACATTCTCATTTTGGATTTATTTAAGAGAGAGAAGGTAGTGGTGGATAATGTTCCGGAAAAGCCGTACAAGTAGGCAACTATGATTATATCTTTAACGGGATGTGAAGTAACTTTTACACGTTCTTCTTTATCATCGCTTAAATTAGCTCCAGATAATCAAGCGGCATCCCCCCCCCCCCCCCCCACAAGAAAAAATAGGATTTTAGTGACTGAAACAAGAAATTTTTGAATTTTCGGAAGGTGAAAAACGACGTATAAATGCTATTGTGAGTTTTATAAACGAAGCCAGGATTCCTACAGACCTGGAAAGTCGAGGAAAATCAGGGAAATGAATTTTGATCAGGGAAGTGTATAAAAAAAAAGGGAAAATTAAGAAAAGTATTGGAAATTGAAGAAAAATTGGATTTCATGGAGAAATTCAACTTATTAATTACAGTTTGGACCAAAAAGTAACTCTTATCTTTTCAGACAAGATCGCTCGTGCAAAGCAATCAATCTGCAAACTTTGTTTGCTTACCAATCCCCCATGCATTCCGTGCATACCAGAGTGCGAAAAAAATTATTTTCTTTCTTAATTTCTGTAGCACACCTGAAATGCGATCATCCATGATTTTCCCCCTCGAAAGTCATTGAAAAGTGGTTTAAGTCAGCATAAATTTATCTTCATTCCTGTGACACTTTTTAGAATATAATTCTCAAATTTTGTACACCACCTCATTAGTGTATGGTGCACATTTTATTAAGGTGTGATTTTTCGGTACGGGGTTCGTATACAAATTTAAAAAGTGTAACTTTTTGAAAATTAACGAGGCGAATTTTTTCTTAACGGAGGCTACCTCATTCTGACCCCCTATTTCTGACCTTATTTTGAAAAAAATTTTCAATTTACATTGCCCGCTTATCTTTAAAAGATAAAATATTAAAGCTTTTTTGATGTTTCCTGAAAAAGCCGAGTGATGAATATATTTTTTTTTTCTTTCGTGAAAATCGCCTCTCTGTTTCTATTGTCACGTTTACCCTCTTTGGAGGCCAATATCAACAATTTTCTGACACTGATTTTTAGGTATTTGTAAGTGTTGTGTTTTACAGCAAGAATTTTATAAATCTCTCTCTTTTTTTCCTTTGAGATTATGCGATATTTGTGAAAAGAACGTTTTGCCCCCCCCTCCCCCCAATAGGTTACGTTTTTCTGTTCCTTTACAATCCTCTTATCTACGAAAATTAAATTTAAACTATCAATTTTAGTCAAGTGTTGAAAGATGCATTTTTTTTTTTTTTTTTTTTGTTGTTGTTGTTGTCAAACCATGGTCGGAAAGTTTAAGATTACTTTAACATATCTTCCAAAGTGATTATAAATAGGTACATGAAGACGAAGTTTCCGATCCCACATTGCTATGTGATTCTGGAACGTTTTGGTTTCCTCTAGCAGCCCTAACAGTTTTTTTTTTTTTTTTTTTTTTGTGTGTGTGTGTGCAACAGTTTTGAATCGCCCTGTAATATGCACAGTTTCGGGGGAAATTTTAACATTTTAATATATGGCAGTGATACTGTTGATAGTTTAATTGTGCGAAAAAAAAATAAATAAATAAAAAATAAAAAACTGCTGCATGTTTTCAAGGAAATGTGGGTGATGTAATGATCATGCTATTAGTTCGGAATGCTGGAACATTTTTTGGCTTATACAGGGAAACCAGCTGTCATGAAAACTGAAACAAATGGAATAATAAGGAAGTTTTACTTTAATAGAAAAATTCAGGGAAACATAAATTTTGGCTATAAACCTGGAAAAATTTAAAAGTGTGACACAGAAAATTAAATTATATGCTGCTTTTATAAATTAGTTTTACATTAGCCGTGTCTTGGAAAAAAATAAAAGTGCGCAAAAGTGGCAAATACGGATTTTTTTTGTTGGGGGGGGGGGGTTAAAAAGAAAGAAAAAGCTTATGTTATCCTGTCGCAATACCTTTTTTTTTTTTTTTTTTTTTTTTTTTTTTTTTTTAACTAGGCTCTCTAAAAACATGCCACATTCGCAACGCCAGTTTTTGCACCTGTATCAAGTCATATTTAGAGCATTTTTTAACCCTGAATAACCTCAAAATCTCCCAGCATTCCGAACTAATAACATGATCATTATATGCACACCAGCATTTCCATGAAAACATGCAACAGGTTTTTTTGGAGCACAGTTTAACCGTCAACATTATTACTATCAAATAAAAAGACAATTTTTTTTTAAGCACTGAATGCTTCTGTAAATATTTATTTTTTCAGTTTCAAATTCTTTAAAAAGAAAAGAAAAGAAAAATGTTCAAATCAGTTTTTGTACTTTTTGGAGGCGGAAAACATTCTAATTACTAAAAACGTAGAGTAAACATTAACAAAATCATGTAATAAATTTTACTTTGAAAAGCCCCCAACAATACTGGAGTCTGACCGTAAGGTTGCACACTTGCACGAGGGCATATGATTAATATAGAGCGTTCGAACTCAGAAAAATGCATTGTGCCGTTG
Source organism: Cheiracanthium punctorium (assembly GCA_038373885.1). Taxonomy (NCBI): domain Eukaryota; kingdom Metazoa; phylum Arthropoda; class Arachnida; order Araneae; family Cheiracanthiidae; genus Cheiracanthium; species Cheiracanthium punctorium. Next base: position 266,322 of record JAWZYV010004217.1, read on the forward strand.
GAAAATTGAGTCTTAAGGCGCAACCCTTTCCCAATGCTGAAAAAAGGGCAACCGTTGCCATCGCTCGACTTAACTACCAGCAAGATGGCGGACGATCGAAACGTTCATCGCGTGCCACCGATCTAGAGACCCTTTTTTGCGGGCTCTGCCAGCTGTCATCAAAAAAGGGTCTCTAGATCGGTGGCACGCGATGAACGTTTCGATCGTCCGCCATCTTGCTGGTAGTTAAGTCGAGCGATGGCAACGGCTGCCCTTTTTTCAGCATTGGGCAATCTATCCAGCTGTTCTCGCATTCTTCCATTTTTCAGCAGATGTCAGTGCTGTTAAAAATAATCGTGACCATTTTTTTACGGGAAATGACATGCTAGAAAGTAAAGGATTTTCGTGGAGCTATGTCACCCGCAACTATTTTTATAGAAATCAAATCTATTCTTCGTGACTGGCAACAGTCAAAACATCAGAGTTTGGTGTGAGCGGGAACACTACGCGTTAAGGGTTAAAAGGGAGAGGGGAAAAAAAAAAAAAGAAAAGAAAATGAATTTAAACTTATATTGGAACACGAGAAAGAAGTGTTGCCGAATGCATGTTAAAAACACTTTCCTTAACAATCTTATTTGGGGCAGTCCTATTATCAATAGTGGGGTGGACAAAGTTCTGAGAGAAGGCTGATTAGAAGAAGGGAATGCCAAAGAGAAAATGTTCACACAGACAGTATCTGATTACTGTTCAGGCCAACTAGGCCTCGTCCTAGTGCCCCCAACATCACGCTTAAACCAAACGAGCGAAATTCGATCAGTCGGAGTGACTTTTGGCCCAGTTTTCAAAAGGGCGCTTCTCCTTTAGAAGCGTTTTCGATCACAGGTGCGGAGCGAAATATAACAATAAGCGAGTAGGGGAATTCTCATTAAAAAAGACTACTTAAAGAGCACTTGTGCGGAAATACCGGTAGGTTTCCATGGAAACGGATCGCTCGAAATGTATCGTGTTTTTCGCTCTTTGTGTTTAAGCTTGATGATTAAAATAGTTTAACTTAAATTCTTAAAAAAATATAGTTATAAAAACCCTCAGTGACAGTAGTTTGGTGTCCAGGGCACTTTTCAAAATTTATGCCCTGCATATATAGCTGTCTCAATTTTTGTGCTCCCGTACATAGTTTTAACCTCAATTTTTTGGCCTATTTGTCTATGTGTGCCCAGGGCACGTTCCTTAAGTGCCCGAGCCACAATCAGGCTTTTCAAGAAGCAACTTCGAGCTATCAATTGAATTTTTTCCTTTTGAGAGGGCTAAAGTTTTTCACTCCCTTTTATACCGATAAAGGCTACATTGGTCCAGCTGAAGGGAGTAGAGGGACATAACATTGTCAATGCTAGTTTTGCAACTTTTAAATGATTTGGGGGTGTCCACTAACAAAAGATAATTGCAGATCATTTATCAGTTTGTGGTTTAGCTGTGACGATTTTTTTTTTGTCGTTCTGGGATGTCACTTCGTATTACTGTGTTTACTCGTGTAATAGTCGCACTTTTTTTTTCCCAATTTTTCATAGTGAAAGTCTAGGTGCGATTATATGCGGGGAAAACCTACTGCATAATATTATAACTCTAAAGCTATTTTTTCTGCTTCAAAACAGGGGTGCGAGTATTATGCGAAGGCGACTATTACCCGAGTAAACACGGAATTTTAGATTGAAGTTGCTTGAACTGTAAAGGCCTATTTACAGTTCAAGTAATTTAAAGACTGACGTTCACTTTGCTTGCACTGGACGCCACTCCAGGGGGTCAGGGTAGTTTTTTTTTTTATGGTCAATTTGCACTTGCAGGGTATTGTGATAGAAATATATATGGGATATTAATGACCAGTCGGATCCACCGACGAAAGCTAACCCGTGAAACCAAGAACTACGCCCCGCACATAATGGAAGTAGAGGGACATAACTCCACAATCCGAGAAGGGGGTACTGAAGAATGCATTGAAATGCCATTCTATAGCGTATGACAACATGGGCGCAGGCAGCATAGGGCAAGGGGGGGCAATGCCGCCCCCCTGGATTTTTGTATGCAGTGTTTTCCCTAGCTTTTTTGCTCTTTCCAACATGGTAACCATACGTTGAAGTAATCTTTGCTCCCCCCCCCCCCCTCCCTGGGAAATATTCTGTCGGCGCTCATGTATGACAACGCACTCATATGAGCGGAGGCGGACCGACCACTTACCCGTTCCTTTTTAAGAAGTTATTTTTACCGCATGGAATGGAGTTTATGGACGTATTAAAAAGTCTTAAGAAAATTTGCGATGTTTCAAGAGCTACCAATTTGCACAGACTAGTAAAATTCCTGCTCTGAAAGCCGAAAATGTTCACTTTTATGAACAGTAACATAAATTTAAAAGTTAAAATCATTATTATTTTATTTTACCAAATTGTTCCTTGGCGCCGGTGGGTTTTTGAATGAGGGAGGAGCATGGGTTCCCCTGCTAAGAGCAGGGTGGGGCCATGCCCCCTTAGCTCCTCGGAAAAATATATATTACTGCAATAATTTATGTACTAGCATAACGTAGATGCTATTTAACACTAAAATATAGTTATCTTCTGCGGCAGGACCCTTCACTTGCATTTCTCTACTAAAAGTCACCCAGACCTGTATTTTCAGGTCTGTGAACAGTCATGAGTGCGCCATTGGGGAAGGGGGGGGAGATGAACCCTCAATAGAACAGCGCTACGGCCATGATGCGACATTCGAACTCCATACTAAATAAATTTACTGGGGGCGGAAATTTATTATTCAGCTCTTCCAGTGACAGAATTTTATAAAAATGTAAAGGGGTGGGGCGATAAGATTTACAAAACATTTTATTAGAGTGCATAGGATTTTCCCAAAGAGATGAGTTGTTCACTGAGACTTTCATCAGGCGCGTAGCCAGGAAAATTTTTCGGGGTGGGGATATAAACTTATATGTGTATAAATAGACGGAATTTCATCACTAATCCAAAAATTTCGGGGGGGGGGGGATATTGGGATATATCCCCCCCCCGAAATTTTTGGATTAGTGATGAAATTCCGTCTATTTATACACATATAAGTTCATATCCCCACCCCGAAAAATTTTCCTGGCTACGCGCCTGATGAAAGTCTCAGTGAACAACTCCCCCCTGGCTACGCCCCTGACTTTCATATCATAAACTTGAATTCAAATTTAATTTCTTCACTTTCTTTGATGAAAAAGGCGAGCGGTTAAGATTCCCCTTCTACGATCAGCGTTAGTTCTCGGCTAGTCTTTGAATGTTCCACTGAGGCGCATATTTGCTATTGCTATTGGCAAAAAGCTGTATCTATCAAGAACATTTAACAATCTAGAAAGCAAAATTTGGCTCAGAAAAGTAATTTTTGGGCTCAAAATATTTTTTCTAATGAAAGATATAAAAGGCTTTTAGAAGAGAGTAAGAAATTTTTCTAGGCCATTTCCCCCGAGGTGATTGATGTTACAGTTTTCCATAATTAAGACCCCTGTGCACATCTGAATGAAAGTATTTATTCTTTAATTATAGTCTTTTAGAACTTATGCGGTTAACTTGCTTCGGAAGATGCGGGCTTCGATGGTTTTAATTTTAATAAAAATGATCTTTGAGTAGTGATCAAATTTCAACTTTTATGCAATAAAATTTTGTTAATAATAATACCAAATGAAAAGATATTTGTTTACATAACGTTAGTTCCTTTATAATTCTGAAGGAATAAATACTTTAGCTGTTAGTCCAAGTATGCCCGCATAAATCCTCTGTCCATCCTTTAGGTCTAAATAATTTTTGGGAATGCGATGTTACCGTTTTTAAATTTAATAAATGAGTTAATTGAAAACTAGCAGTTTTTTTTCTTTCTTTTAAGACCGAATATTTTTTTTTAATATCTCAGTAGTATGAGCAAGCTAACTTAAATGATACTTTTTATGTCTTCAATAAAGTAAATAAACGACAATTTCATGTGTTGTAAGAGGGGCATACGATGAAATCTAGCACGAGGTTTTACACGAATCTCCTATTCTGCGACATGCAATAGCTTTCTTCCCCGGAAGGAATAATGGTTCCGACCTAATTCGCAGTCAGAAAGATAATGGCGTTAAGGGTAAAATTAAAACAAGGCAAATGGTTGATAAAATTATTATATTCCAAGAGCAGAGGATGACACTTTCACTGTTTGGAATCAGACAGAAATAAGGGTTTGGTTTCCCCCGTCTCTAGATTTACCCTCTCAAACCATTTTTGCTCGACTTCCCAAGTTAGTACCTGTACACGTTCAGCCTTCACGTTATTCGCTGGTTGCTACTTGGCCTAGACGACCAACGAAAGGCCCGACGCCGATTCGCATTGGCGCATGGCCGACCTACACTTCTTGCTTGTGACGTCACCAATTTGTTCCCACCTTCGTTTACATCGACTCTAGCCCATTCACCACACCAATTTCTCACTAAAACATCTATTACGTGATTACTGACAACATAACAATCTGATTCCCTTGCGCTTCATACACACATTTTACAATCAAAATTAAATAAACTGAATTATAAAACAATTGTACCGTAATGACGTCACTTGTCGTTGCGGTAAAGCACTCCCTGTAACAGCCAATGAGAACCCCGTCGGACATTGGCATGTTACATGACGGGTGAGTGTTTTCTGAATATTATTTTGCTGATAAAATTTTCAGGATAAACATGCAGTACAGCTGCTCTGAATCGTACAAATAATAGAAATTATTGTTTCCATTTACAAAAACGATTACTAATGGGTTAAGCACTTAATACCTGTTTGATAGTTAATTTTAGATATCGCGAATCCCCACTCCCGCCACTTTATGGCTAAGCCTGACTTTCAGGTGTAGATGCAGCTGTGCTTATGTTAAATGCTTCTTGATTTATTTTAAAATGCAACAATGTTAATAAATTGGAAAATATGTTTAAAGTTGACAGTGGCGAATATAACTTTGGGTGCTTTTTAAAGTGTATCGAAGTATAATTCGTGTATATCGTATCTCGAAAAGTACGTAGATGATTTAAACTACATATTAAACACATCTATGCAGAATGTAATGTGTTTATGGCCGCCATAGATATGGTTGTAAGTCGCAGTTGATTTATGGAGGAGTAAACATTGAGTTTTTTAGTGCTTTCAGCCACGGTAATCTATTCCAAGTGGCTTATTTATTGCATCTGAAGCCATTTAAATTAAGTATGTGAGTTTTTAACAATCCTTTAATCGTTGTTTCTATACTTTTTAATCGATATTGTTAAGTTCGTTAAGATGATCTTTCACGGCGTGCGATCTGGAGCAGTTGTTTCTGGTAATTTTAACTATTTAATTGACAAATTACACAACTTAAAAAACTCCTTGCTAGTTTACATTTTGTGAATTACTTTCTGTTAGTGTTTTTATAGAAACATAAGTGCGAGATGGCACGCAAAGATAAGATATCACGGTAATTTCTTAGTTTACATTTGTCTATATTTTTGTCTACCTAAGGGAAATTACTGTTTTTTGTTTCTTTTTCTCGATCTCTATAAATGAGTTTGAAAATATTTTGGAAGATATTGATTAAAATTGAAATATTCATGTGTTGTGTTTAGTAAATTATTGATTATCCATGATTGAATTTCATGATCAACAAAAACGTAACATGCGTATTAACAGTTGATAACGCTTGATTATTAGCTATTGAAAGGACTTAGATATTTGAGTTATGATTAGTTTATAATTATGTATCCTGATGTTTATTTAATTAATGATACAAAGTATAAAAGAGGGGGGGGGGTATTTATTTTTATCAAAATAAGTTATTGCTGATTAAGAGTGAAAATCTGTTGTCTGTCAAGATTGCTTATTTTAATTATTCTTCGGACACTACTGACTTGTTTTAACTCTACTATTGCAAAATTTAAAGCATTGATTTATCCATAGGATCTGTGTATACGTGCTAGCGTGTGTGTTGACATTGGTTAATGAGATCTGTCTAATGAGTGTGCAGTACTTCAAAACTGTTTGTAAACTGTTAATTTGTAATGTTTATATAATGATTCGGTTTCTTCATGATACAATAAACGATTTTTGTTTATGCTTTGAAAAATTAACTGTTTAAGTAACACTATCAATAATCAGTTTATTTACATTTCTCAGTGCTTAGTTCACAATTTCAAACCAATGTATGTTATTAAAGAAGATTCTACAAAATAAAGTTGAAGTGAGTTTACAAATTGGGAAATATTTATAGGCAGCTCAAATTTTGCACTTTTTTCCAAATCTAACACAAAGCTTTCCATCTCATAGTTAAAAATGAAAAATTCCTAAAACTGCATCTTTTTTTTAGTGTAAAAGTATCTTTCCATTCACTTAAAAGTTTTATAATGGGGCGTATTTTTTTCTTTTCTTTTGAATGTAGTTTGAATATTTGGCTTTTTCAGAATTTGTCTACTTTACCAGACCAAATGATTATTGACATTGAAAAACACATTAGTGCATCAATAAAACTGTGGATTTATGTTAATGGCTGCTAAAAAATTCTTATTAAATCAAAGAAATTTTTTGATTTAAACTGATCTAAGGCATTCTTATTTTTTTTTTTTTTTTTTTATTCAGTTAGGAAAGACTATACGAAACCTGCCATATCTTAATATTTCATTCAAGTTAAGTTGTAACAAGTACCTAATTTTATATTATTAAGTAACACTATCAATACTGTAGCTTATATTTTACTTTTTCTTTTTTTTTAAACATAGATTTTCTTTAAAATGATTGGATCTGCTTTTTTTAAGGCCTTAAGCGTATTTAAACTACCTTTACCTCCCTGTTAAACATGTGTTTTGATAACCTTTTTTTATATTGTTGGGAAAGAACCTGAATAATTGAGCTAGGGACCCCAAACAGATGAGACCCAGTAATTAAAGATGCTATCATTACTGCTGCTTTAATAAATAATTATGCTTATTATAATCATATGCAGGGGTGCAAAATATGTTAGATCATGGGATTGAGGATCTCTGGAAATTAGAGCAGATTTGGTTAAATTTCCGACAGAAACCCTGCTCTTTTTTTTCTTTCCCTTTAATTACAGATTTGGGTATTTGCATTTTACCTCGGTGGTCATTTCCGCCAAACTATTTTTTCATCAAACATGCCGGCAAACTGTTGCCAATTGTTAAATAAATAAAAGCTTTGTGAAAAAAACACACATAAAAGGTTACTTCAAGACGTAACGATAGTTTCGACCGAAAATTCGTTCGGTCTTCGTCAGACAAACCCTATCTGACAAAGACCGAACGAATTTTCGGTCGAAACGATCGTTACACCTTGAAGTAACCTTTTATGTGTGTTTTTTTCAATATTTTAACACCAGTTTTTTGAGTGTTTATTTCATGTTGCCAATTGTATTCCAAACCATCGATAACCTAATGTGTCTGGCATTTATCTTGGCAAAAAATTGCTCATCTTGGTAGACTGCCGGGATAATACGTAATCACCCAGATTTGCATCAATTCCATGTTTCCATCCTGGCCAGAGGTGTTTAAAACTCACTCTGCAGTTAAAAGGAAACAACGCAACACGCATAAGCAGTTTTGTCACTAACACGCCCTGGGGGGGGGGGGCTTATTAGTGAGCTATAATTTTGGGGGAAATTTTACTGGTAAAATGTATGTTCCAGGGAAATTTAGGGTTCCAAACATTGTTTGCACATCTGTTCATATGTAAACAACTTCTTTTCTATAACAGAAAGCACCAACATGTAAGCCTGGTAGCAAAATTTTCTTTATCAGTCTGTAGCACCAGGACCACAAATTATGATTTATCTGAAATCTTAATGACGAATGTCTTGTAGTTTTTGCTACTAAGCATTTAGTATTATAAAGAAGGCTATACTAGGCAAGCTGACGTGTTTGTACTATTTCTCTAAAAGGAAATGAATATCTTGCCATGATATGCTATATAGTGGTTATGAGTGTGATGAAAAAAAATCTTTGAAAGGTTCTCAGATATAAACAGTGTTTTCACTAGGGTGCAAAAAATCAAAAATCTTGCTTTTTTTTTTTTTTTTTCATATTAAAAAATTATGGCAAGAAATTAGCACATCCCAGACTTGGAGGACCAGTTACATGCAATAAAAATTACTAAAAATCGTAAATAACCTGATTTTGGGTATTTACACCCACCCCCATCTATAGTGAGAAATTCTCATCAATATTCTTTTTCTCATAATGAAAACGAAAACCCTATATAAAATGAAAAATCTATCCAGGAAAGATTCCTCAAGAAATGATGTGTTGGCATTCATGCAGTGATTTTTTTTTTTTTTTTTTTTTTTTTTAAACAATGTGCTGGCAATCAGTTCTAAATAACTCTTAAAACAGTAACTAGTCGTTCAAAATTTTATTAGCATGCATAAAAGCAAAAATGTGGAAAAGCTTGCAAATTTTAAAATGCCACCATGCATAAAAATTCATAATGTATTCCCCGTTATAAATACTGTGATATATACAATTTTCATTCACAGACTTAATAATATAAAATTAGGTACATCTTTGACTAGGTTTTTATGATAAGGTCACATTTTGACAAAATGCAAAAATAAGTCCCCCCCCCCCCCTCAAGAGAGCAGTTGGGGGGAGGGATTCAAATAAATGTGAACTTACCATAACAGTTCTGATACTTTATTTAAAACTAGCTTTGACCCTCAGTTTCAGTCATATTAAATTTGGATTATACATGGCTGTTTTGTACAGGATCAATTCATGACTAAATCAAGGCATTTTGAATTAAATCGATTTTGTAGACTAGCCCAGTATTTGATCTTTGAGTTATTGATTCTTTGATATAATCACTGTGCCAAGAAGGTTGTTTCTTAACATAGTTCAAATTTAATCCCTTGTAAGCACTAAGCAAGGGAGTCATGATGTCTTGTGACAAGTTGTTGTTCTGCTCCACTACGTTTATTTATGTGTTCAAAACTGTCATAATACTTGTTTCCTGAACAAATCTAGAAACATTAGGAATCAATGCAAGAGTCATTCTGCAGTATTCACTTGTTATGTATGGGACATTTCACAGCAAAATTTTGATATATTTATACATTTTTCAATGTCAAAATATAAATGATAAACTTTGCAACTACTATCAATGTTTTACATACAACTCCAACTAGATTCCTATGAAGTTTCTTTTTATTGGACCAAATAAATTTGTTTGAAATTAATAAAGTTTTGTTATGTACGGGGCATCACAAAAAAGTTGTTTCGAAAGTACCTCCAGCAATTTGGATTTTGCTCTGAATTTATGAAATATTTTCACAAATAAATTTAATGAATGTGAATACACATAGAAATAAACATTTATTAATTAACTTAAAAATTATTTTTTTTAAATTGTATTATTAATTAATGAAAGCTAATTACTTGGTTACGCACTGGACATGGCTGTTTTTACCTACGAGACCTATGATTTCAAGTAACAGTACTATAAGGAATTGTAAACTAAAATTAATGCAGATGTTAATTTAATTAATTTACTAGCTCTATTAATCTATATAATCTTAATAGTTTGATTAGTTTAATGATTAGAATTAAAAATAATTAATGATTTCTTAAAAAATTTTAATTGCTTTTATATAAATTAGAATTTTTTCATACATAGCTCCATTCGGGAAAAAATATAAACATTTAAAATTAAAATATATGTTTATGCAAGTCACAAAACATCTATAATGTCTTCAATTTCTTTCATTTCCTCCATTGGTACCGTAAAATGTCCCTAGCAATTAATTGGTCATTCCTGTTTTTTTCCAAGCTTAGTCACTCTTTTTTTTTAAGGATTTTATCCTTTTTCTATATGTGTGGATAGGAAAATGTTTTTGCCTAAAGGGTTCATAAAAGATAGGCAAAGATATTTATCAATGCCTTACACAACTATTGGATACAAATAATTATGGTACATACTCAAACTTTCGATTGATACTCAGTTTGATTTTTTCAGTAACTCGGTGCATGTGTCTGAGGTAGGCTATCTTGTACAGGGCATAAAATCATTTTCATAAGAAAAATAAACGCTTCCAAAGGCCCAAACAGTCCGAGCTTGTTGGTTGGGCAGGAATGCCTGCAGCCAACATCCAAAAAGCACCTTATTGAATCTTGATAAGTCAATCGCTTCCTTTTTTTGGATTTCCTGAGAGTTTCTAATCTTTTCTTCCAAACGTCCTTTTCTACATTTACTAAATTTTGCATTTATTAATTTTCCTTTAAAGAGCCTAAAATTTGTTAAAACATTTATATCATGTGTTAGTGTTACAGCTTTTCCTAAAACTTGTGGTGTCACTGAAATTCGGGATTGTTCTTCAGATACATCTTGACATTTCATTTGTTTTTCAATTTTTTTTTCCCCAAGTTTCACACTTTTTAATCTGATCTTTTTTATGCGTAGTTGACTTTATCTGCCGCCAAAGTGTCTTATCATTCTTTCTTTTCAGCTGAATGTTTTCTCACACTTTCTTGTAGAAGTAAGGGCCATATTAACACTAATATAATCAGGATTCGAAAAATCCTGGTCGTCTAGGTGACTAAAAGGTATCCTTTGGCCACTAGCTTCATTAGTGTAATTCAATATATATGTGGCTCCTAAAAATTTTTGCTGGCTCCTAAGATTTTACAATTTTTTTCCGACCCCTGAACATAATGAGTGGAGTTAATCCTACTGCCCACAGTAAAAGTTGGGCTGTGTACTAGTGGGTAATAGGGACCAGATTAACTACAACTGGCTTAGAATGACTTTAAAACTGGATTAAAAGTTGAGAAGACTTATTTGTGATTTTAAATGGAATTAAAAAGTTTTAGCCACCTGAATTAGGTTGTTAATTCTAGATGTTTATTTGTTTAAAATAAAACATTTCTTGGTTAAAAAAAAGGAAATAAGATATTCACATAAATAACGAAATTAAATAATAAACGGTGTGCAAGTTCTTCAGTCTTTGCCAAGAAAGTGATAGTTCGTTTAAAAAAATATGCTGTTAAAATATTTTTCGTCCCTAATGTAAATAAAATGCCAAGACTAAAAAAAAAAAAAGTACATTTATGCTACAGGAGTGATTTTTCCAAAATGTGCTCTCTCAAAGCTACATGAAACAAAAAATATTTAGAAACTCCATTTTTTTTTTTTTTTTTTTTTTGTGTGTGTGTGTGAACAAACTCATTTAGATTATTCAGAGGCATTATTATTCATTTTGTGAAAGTAAAATATAAAGTAGTGAAATCTCATTAATATCCATTGTCCATTTTTTTTTTTTTAATTTTCATGTTTCGTATTTATTCTATGAAATATAAATTTTAAAGTAAATTGTTGAACTCGTTTATATTTAAATAAAATTTAGAACACTTTAAGTAAAAAAAAAAAAAAAAAGGCACTAACTGCATTAACCCTCTCGCTGCGCTTCCCGCGATTTCCACGGGCAATGTAGAAGTAGCAAAATTTGCGCAACCTGCAATTATCGCGGGGATGCGTTTTTGCTGTCTATTTAAGTGTGCAACCCGCTCTTTCCCTGCTCATGGTTTCATTTTGGCTTTTCTGTAATGTTTAATTGTTTATTTAGATGTCGACTAACAGATGGTGTTAGTTGTCTACGTTTCTGCGAAATTTAAAAAGAATATTTTTTAGAATTTTGCACGTGCTTTTCAGAGCTCAAAGATGTCTGGCAGGAAGCGTTTCGCGAGTGATATGACCTATGTTCCTGACGATATTTCCGACACTGACAGTAGTTCTGACTCTGATTCCGAGTATATTGATGATATTTATAGCGGAACTGATGAAAATTTCTCGGATTCCTCTGTGGATAGTGATGAATCTGAAAATTCATTTTCTATTCAAAACGCCCGACAGTGGTGCAAAATTGATATGCAAAATATTCCACCAGCTCCTGCTTCATTTCCTTTTATTGGCAATCCCGGACCAAATTTCACTATGGCAGATGATGCAACTGTTTTGGATTATTTTGAACTTTTTTTTGACGATGTTATGTTGCAAATAATAGTAAAAGAGACCAACAGATACGCTCAGCAGTATATGAATAAGGCAGTTCCTAAAGAAAGATCAAGGTGGAAAAAATGGACAGATACAGATGAGAAAGAACTTAGATTATTCTTTTCCGTTTTGTTTCTCCAAGGAATTGTAAAAAAGCCTAAACAAGAATATTATTGGTCCAAACGTCACATATTGCAAACACCTATTTTTCAACAAGTAATTCAGAAAGATAGATTTATTTTGCTGATGAAGTTCCTTCATTTTACAAATAACGAAGAGTTTGATAAGGATAATCATCCATGGCCAAAATTAAATAAAATTTGACATCATGGAGCATCTTCGAAACAAATTTCGAAATCTTTATATACCAGATAAAAATCTCAGCATAGACGAGAGTTTGATGCGCTTCAAAGGCAGACTGAGCTGGAAAATGTTCATCGCGAAAAAAAGAGCAAGATTTGGCCTTAAGTTTTTTGTGGTCTGCGAAGTGGGAACTGGATATATTGCAGACTTTCTCATATACACAGGTAATGGACCTGTGTATAACCCGAAATTTGCAAATTATCCAGTTTCCACTAAAATTGTTCTGCAACTGATGGACAGATTCCTGGGCCAAGGTTACTGTGTAACCATGGACAATTACTACATGTCTCCACAGTTAGCAGACATTTTAATTTCAGAAAGAACAGACTTATATGGAACTGTAAATAAGATGAGGAAAGACCTTCCTCCAAATTTTGCAAAAGAAAAAATCCCTAAAGGTGACGTCCTTGCTTACCAAAGGGGTAAAGTTATGGCTGTGAAGTGGCAAGATAAAAAGAGTGTTTCTTATGAGTACAGTTCATAATGCAAGTTCCCGTTTGGTGATATGCAAATCAAAGAAAACCGTACTCAAACCAATTGTTGTTTGTGATTACAACAACACGATGGGTGGGGTTGATTTATGTGACCAAGAAATGTCATATTACCCCACCCTCAGAAAACAACAAGGGAAATATTATATAAAAATTTTCCGACAATTCATGGACCAATCACTGTGGAATGCTTATATCCTTTATAAAAAGGATAACCCATTACAAAATATAACGCTTCTAGATTTCCGTTTGCAAATTATTGAACTAAGCATTCAGAAGTATTCAGATAAAAATTCCAGTGTTCACTCTAGCAGATGTAGTTCAACTCTCAATCCCATGAGGCTAACTGCTCGACATTTTGCTAGCCATATACCCCCAAATCCCATCAAGAAAGAGCCTCGTAGACAGTGTGCTGTCTGTTGTTAAAAAAAAACTGAAAGCGGAAAAAAAATTTGGAAAGAAACGTGAATTTGGTGCAAAGATTGCGAGGTCGGACTTTGTTTCGAAATTTATCATACAAAACTTCATTTCTAATAAATGTTTTGTAAGTATTTTGCATATTTTCATTAGTATATACTTTTTACCTTTGTATTTTATAAAATAAACCATAATTTAACCAAAATTGATTTTCAAAATTTTGCTTTTATATCATTATTCTACAATTTCAATATTCTGACAACTTTTTTCTATGATCTAATTCTATATTGAAAAAAACTCTTTTACATAAAATTTTTGTATATTTTAAGTCTAAAATATATGTAGATTTGAAATATGTAATAAAAAAAAATACGCAATTTTTGAACCTTGATAAAAAAAAAATACGCAGCGAGAGGGTTAAGATATTTCTATATATGTTCACAGACCATAAGGTTGCACATGAATAACTAGTAATGTTACAAGCAGCACTTTAGACAAGTGGTTGCCAAAAAGAAAAACTAATTTGCAAATATAGAAATTTGTATTTTTATAAATGTCTTATATATATATATATTTATATTAAGGAGTATCTTTAATAAAAACACTAAAAAAACTTTTTAAGGGTTAAAATCAATAAAAACTTTGCAAAACAACATGTATATAAGATAAATGTTTATAATTTATCACTTTTTTGTCTTGGATCTTTACTTTTATATCGCCTAGCCCTTTAAGGCCTAGTGTCCTCGCTCTGAGGACACAAAGCTGGAGAAAATTATGAAAATAGATCAATATAGAAGAAAAACAGTAGACTGCCTAAATAACCCCAGTGCTGAAAAGGTGCAGCTGCTGTCAATGCTTTATTTAAATACCAATAACATGGTGGTCAATCAAAGAACTTTGGTTGGTGTAGAACAACCACAGCTGGCTGTGGCTGTTCTCCTGTATCGATGTGAAAATGGTTGCACTTCAAAGTTTAATAAAAGTTTTGTTTTATTTGTAATTTTTTTACGAATTAAATTTTCAATTGCTGATTTTAAAAAAATGCTTTTAAATTTCAATACAATTAAGTTCTATTTTTTGTTTTTTTTTTCAGTTATGCAAATACGTGAAAAGTGAAGGCAGGGTGTTGTATAAACAAGCCCTGCCCAGATATTTATGCAATGTTGCAAATGATTAAAATCAATTATTTGAGTGTCCAGCTTGGGCACTTATGGTTTTGTTTGGACTATGTAATTCATAATGAAGATAAAAGTCAGGCAGATTATGAAAGTGAAAACCTCGAGTCACTGTGAAACTGTTGTAACATCTAGCTTTAGAGGTAAGAGATATTTGGTTGTTGCCTTTGATATTTCATAATCATATCAGTATATGTTACACATAACTGTTAATAGGGATGCAGTGAGTATTTGGTTGATATTAGGTATCTGACCTATTAATTTTAAAAGCCAAATATTTGGTTTGGCTGAATAATACAATATTCAAGCAGATACTAACAAGAAAGAAATCATGCCAAACGCATTGATTATAAAACACTTTCCAACACATCAATATTTATGCGCCAAATTTGACGATGTATTTTTCTTAAATCTGACAAGATTTCGGAAATAAAATAATTTGTATTATCACTATAAATCCAATTTTATGAGACTTTGTAAAAGAGATTCCAATTTTGTTCCATGTAAATCCGTTAACCCATTTCGGGTTCTTACGCATTAACGGATTTTCATCTGTGGGAGAAATTCCTCTAACGCAACCCCACTCCCACTCCTACGCAGATAGCCCTTAGCCATTCCTTAACGAGACGCAATGCACTAAATCAGTTGATTACAGCGTGAGTAACGAATTTTCAAAATTCCCAAAGAATTCGTCATAGCTTAATATTATCACATTAGATATTTTTCGATTTACCGCCAAATAAGGAAAATATCGCCAATCTCTGTTCATTTTTCAAAGCATTTTTTTCGTACCATATTTGGCAATTTATCGCAAAATTTGCCAACATTGGCGACTTTTCTCTAAATTTTCGACTTTCTCTAAACTGCCATTGACCATACTGTATTGGAATTATTTTGAGTGCTCTTGTAGAAGAACTATTTTACTATACAGACACTCTTTTCAATGGAAAGCTTCATCTTGTAATCCTTAACGACATATATCAATTTTGTTTCATTTCAATTAGCAGAATACCTCTAAAACTAGAAGTCGAAGGCAATTGCAATGGGCTCTAGAAAAAAAATTGTTTGACAAAAACGTGTCTACACTTAATAAACTTAATCTTCGTCCACCTAAAATAAATAACTTCATATTCAGTCAATACTTTTTGAACATTTATTTACTGATGTGCATTAGTAATTTGCTGATGTTTTAAAGTAGCGCAGATTATTTTCTATATTTTTATACATATTCATGCAAAATTTCAAGCGGATCGTACAAACGGTGTAGATGCTATTAAGTTTTTTGTGTTAACTTTGTAATCTTTTTGCAGTAATGGCAGAAGAAGTTACATCTTAAAGTCAGGGATCAGCATAACTATATAGTACGGATGATACGCTTTAAAGAATAACTTCTCATAGAGCGCAATGTATCGGGAATATTTTGAGCGCTCCTGTAGAAAAACTATAAATGCTACATAGACCATTTTCAATAGGGTACATGGTACAATAGGTAAGAATAACGTATATAAATTTTGTCGAAATCGATGCATACTTAAGGGAGCACAGACGGACAGACAGACAAACCAAAATCATAAACACTTTTCAACCTTGTTGGAAAGTGTTAAAAATGAAATAACTTATAATAAATAGCATACCTATATGTTTTTGCAGTGCTTGAGCTAGATTTAAAGATTTACGAGTTAGGCTGACTCACTATCATTAAAAGTAAGAGTCAGTTTTTGTAAAATCCAAGTCAATTTAAAAAGCTTTAAAAAAAATTATTTTTTAATAAAGCATTAAAAATATGTTATTTTATTTATTTTTTTTCTCATGTAGTTAACAATTTTACTCCTAAATATTAAGATCAAAGCTAGTCAAAGATTCACATGGACACGACGATAAAAGGTTGAGAACCGCTGTTCTAGCCCATTCTAAAGGAAACAATGTTTTTTTTTTTTTTTTTTTTTTTTGTCTGGGAAGGTTAAAAGTTTTTAGCCTTATTCGTTACTGTGTCCATGTGTTATTGGAATCTAAGATTTAACCGTTTTGAAACATGGAGCCCCGTTATTATCCATTTTGCGTCTTGCTTGAAACTCCGTTTAACACATGGAAAGAAGATAATAAACAACAATCACTAAAAGAAAATAGACCAACACCAAAATTGTCCATTCATAAGAAAAAAGCAGGTTCGTCTCAGCATGGTCGTAGCTTCCATTTCTCATGACATGCACTATTCTCGTGGCTATGGGCAGTTTTTATTTACAAAAAAATGTTTTGTTGGCCGTGTTTAATTGTTGAGATAAAAAAGACTGTTTGGAATGGTACTGGATAGGATGGATTAATCACCATCACACAAGCACGTAAAACACATGAAAGCTCAATCGAGCATTTAAAAAATTCTTTAAAATTTAAGGAGTTGATAAGAAGCAGGAGCTAAGTTGCTTACGCATTAAGGAAAACTCTCGACTTTATATTGCTGAATTTATCAAGAAGGTAAGCCTGAATAGATGCTTCATGCAATTACCCATCAAAGCAGTATTGTTTTTAAGTAAGCAAGAACTGGCATTAAGAGGACATGGCGAGCGAGGGGAATTTTAAAGAGCTTTTAAAATTAATGATATCTGAATTAAAACAACGCCTTTTTATGAGGACATCACTGACTGATTCGCATGTTTAAAAGAAAAGAGGATTGATTTGACTTATAAAAAATAAGTAAGTTTTCTTTTTTTTCTTCTTTTCTTCTCAAGTTATCATTACAAAAGAAAATTCTCAGGAAACTTCGAATCAGACACGGATTAATGCAATTTTGAGGATAGGAGCGGTTGAAATTTGTCCATTTTATGGAAGTAAAATAGTATCCCTTACATTTTTATGTAATTTCTTTCTTTTTTTTTTTTAAATATATATATATCCTGGGTGAGGGTTTAATCTGCCAGCTTTCGAATTCAGTAACAAAGATTTTCCATTCCTGGGAGGGGGGGGGGGGGGTCATATGTTTCCAGCTGCACTAACATTTTTGACCACGGGCCGCCACTGCTTATAATACAATTTTATTTCAAATATTAAATATAAATTTAATGATATTATAAATACGTGTGATAAAAATGAAGAATATTATATGAATAGAAAATGATATTATATGAATAGAAGTGAGAATAGTGTGATATTATAAACACTAAACGAAATAAACGTTTAAATATAATTACAGAACTGTTTAAATACTCACTCTACGGAACATTATTAAACAACACGTTGATATTTCTGTAATTTCATGGATTTAGGGTTAATAGCAAAAAATTCTCCAGCCTTGGACAGAAGTGAAAAAGACTGCCGGTCTCAAAGATAAGTGGGCGATTGCGCTTCCCCGTCGCGAAGGGGTTAATATTGTCATTTAGATATATCTTGTAAGCAGTGATCGATCTGAGATTTTTTTCAGAAGAGCAAAAATATTCCTTAACCATTTTAGGAGTAATTTCCTATCCACAGGAATAATTAAAGCAATGAACAATTATTCTACATTTCCAAATGCATAATTAAATTGCATTTAACACATAAATCATATATAATAACTCATTACACAACAAGGTACACTGTTAGTGTTAACTGTAAATTTCACTGTTTACATTAAAAGTTATTGCAGATTTCAGAGAGTTGACTGTAAATAAAAATCATTTTCAAGGGGAAATCTTGCCGTAATCACAGATCATAAAACGGAATTTTATATGGAAAAGCAATGCGTAAAAACATGTCTTAAGGTGCATTCTAAATTCCTGAGCCATGAAATATGCATCTAGGGGGCGTTATCGCAATTACTGCTTGTAAGTACCGCCTGTAACACAAGTAGTATTTGTCACTAGCAGTGAAATCTGAACTAACTATAATATCTTACTTGAAACGAGGGATCGTAAATATCATATTTTCAAAAATGTGATATTTTGATACATATCAAATATTTTCAAAAAAGAATCTTACAGTTAAATATTTTTGTGCATTATATAAATGTTATAGTGTAAGGTATTCCATCTTATATTTTGTTAATAAAAATTTGTTGTTAAATAAAAAAAAAAAATTATCAAATAAAATAAGAAGCACAAGCAACTTCTCAAAAATTAAATATGTTCCATGTACTCTGCAAAACATAAGATTCAATCTCAGTGTCAAGATAATTTTATTTATTTATTAAAAGCACTAATTCTTAGTTTATTAGAGTTACTTTAAATTAAAAAATTGCTAGCACTTTCTAACAAGGTTGAAAAATATTTGATTTCAGTTTGTCTGTGTGTGATCTAACTTGCTGTAAATATAAATGATTAGTATTGAAATTTATATATGTTCAAGCTCAGTGTTCAAGATAATGTTATTATTTCTTAAAAGCATAATTCTTAGTTTATTAGAGTTACTTTAAATTAAAAATGTAGCACTTTTAACAAGTTGAAAATATTTGATTTCAGTTTGTCTGTGTGTGATCTAACTTGCTGTAAATATAAATGATTAGTATTGAAATTTATATATGTCGTTTCTATGTACGGAACCATATAAAACATTAAAATTGATTTTTGTTGCATTTATGTTCCTTTATTGGAGCACCCAAAAGAATTCAAAAAGAATTATTGTTTGAATTGCATTTGAGATATAATTGTCTATTTCAAGATAGTAAAATTGATACATGTCATTTAGGATTGCAAACTAATGCTTTCCATCAAAAACAGTGTATGTAGCATTTATGGTTCTTTTACAGTACTCAAAAAAATTTCAATACGTTAGTCTATGTGAGTTTAGGGAAATTAATCCATTTCAAGCACTATAATTACATAAGTGTTTATACCAGCTTAGTCTTCGTTAAACATTTGAAAAATATTTATTTTATGGCATCTTGCAAAATTACTTTAATACTGACATGGGTGCTGGCAGCATAGGGCAAGGGGGGGGGCAATGCCCCCCCTGGATTTATGTATGCAGTGTTTTTCCTTGCTTTTTTGCTCTTTCCAACATGGTAACCATTAGAGATGAGTTCAGGCTCATTTTTTGAAGCCCGAGCCCGAAGACTTTTAATCCGAGCCCGAGCAATATTATTAAAGTTGGAGCCCGAGCCCGAAATTTCAGCTAAAGACAAATAAAATTAACTACTTCATTAATAAGATACAATAAATTTTGGAGCTTCACATACCTTCTAGTCCCCCGTGCCGCTATTTTTAAAAATAAGTATGTCTATTTATCCCATGAATTACTTTTTAAAATCTGTTTCAAGGATAATGTTCAACAAAGGAGAAATTTTTCCCGAGCCTGAACGCAATCGTGAATTACAGAGCCCGAGTCGGGCTCGGGCTTTCGTGCTCGGCTGAGTCCTTCTCATCTCTAGTAACCATACGTTGAAGTAGTGTTTGCCTCCCCCCCCCCCCCCCCCTCGGAAAAATTCTGCCGGCACCCATGAATACTGATATATAGCTTTTTAGACAATATAGCCAAATTTTGGCACAAAAGACTTGTAGAAAAGTGTTTTTGTAATCAATGTCTTTGATCACTGTTTGCCTTTCTTGTTTTTTATATTAAAAAATGTAAACAAAAATGAGTTCTCCCATTTTTCAATCCCGTACTGATTCTGTAGTTTGGACTGGATTAATTTAAAGCTAGAAAACAGTCTTTCTAACCCAGCCGCCAAAGGAGTTGCTGTAATTAATAGCCTAAATGTTTTATCTTTCATGTGATCCTCTACCATAGATTCGGGCGTAGCAGAAAATTTTTCGGGGGGGGGGGGGGATATGACTATAGTGTATAATAGACTGATTTCACACTATCAAAGTTTCGAGGGGGGGGATATATCCGATATCCCTCCGCTACCCCGATAGATCACCAGCTATCATCAGATCAGAATTCATTCTGAAATTTAAAACATAGAAAAGGGCTCTATTTGGCTAAAATCATATATAGGTAAAAGTTCTTTATCCACAGAATGTATAAAATAAAAGCTATGTAGGTTTGATTTTCACTTAATTTTTTTACACCATATCAGTGGTCTAATAAATCACAACCGCTTGGAGGGTTAAATCTGTAAATTTTTACATAAAAGTGATGTGTGACTCATTAAGGCGAAGATTTCTTCTGAAACGAGAACAACATCATGTTTGTAGACTCAATTTTATCCATTTTATAATGGAAAAACTGCTTTTTTGCAAAAAAACGCGATTTTTCTAAACTTTAACCTCAATGTGGCAAGGGTTAATATTATGCAAATGAGCTGAAACTTTACTAATCTCATTTTTGAGCCTATTGGCAATTTTTTAGGGGGTGCTGCCCCAAAATTTCGAAAGTTGATTTCTTGTGACCACCCTACTGAACAGTTAGTTAACCATTAAAATTATTTCATTTACTAAGTTTTAAATGCTGCTATCAGTTTTACAAACTTTATTTGAAAATGTTAAAAATGTCATATTTATTTTAAAATAAATATCGGATATATATCGTGGTATATATCAACGAATCCTACTTGTAAGTTTCGTCCTATGTAACATATCAGTAATTTTCTCAAAGGATTTCCCAAAGTGAACTGCATCTATTGTCAAGAAATTTTTTCCGGAAGCTCCCAAAGTCTAGAAAAAGTCAGAAAATTGACTTTCAGAAATTTAGTAGACACCCTTCTAATGTAACAGGGTTAGGAACCTTGTATTTATTTTCAGTGCTTGCATCATTAAGTTCTTATCCAATTTGTATAAGTTTACTAGAGTAAATAAGATAATAAAATACTTATAAAATGAGCTTATAAGGAAAATTTGATAGTCATTAATTATAGCACAACACGGACATAACTAAAGCTTTTGCATGGGAGGGGTCCAGCTAGGGGGAAAGGGTGTCCATTCTTACTGTAATGTTTGATCAATCAAAAATTTTACTATAAATAACTTGTAAAAAGTTTCGTTACATTAAAATTTTTAAATCTTTGTAGTAATTTTTTTTTATTAGCCAGTAAAATATAAAATTCACAGGTGGATATTTGGCCAAAATTAGCATTTTTGCATAGACTAGAGGTGGGGGGGGGGTTCTGACCCCTTAACCCCCCCTTATATACATTCGTGTAGCGCACACTAAATTTGCTGACAATGTTAGTGTTGTGTGCCAAGATTGCAGCTATGCTTTAGGACTTAAAATGTTAATAGGAATACAAATGTTTTCATGAGTTTTCACCATTACCATCTTTTTACGTGTTTCGCTTAATGCCATGTGAAAGAAACAGTATATTTAAAGAATAACAGTAGATAGATTTCATTGTGTAAACCCTACCATTTAGCAGTCTGCACATACTGAGTCTTAAAAAATTTGCAGCAGGTTAAAAAAAAAAAAAAAAAGTTATATTACCATTATGTATTAGACTAAAAGCATTATTTTAATCTTTATTTTACTTTTTTTTTAACTTTAAAAAAAGTGTAATAAGAGAATCTAAGGTATATCTCAGTTGCTTGACAATTTAATTTTAGTGGCTGCTATAACCCACGAGCACTGAATATTCTTGTAAAATTTTTCCTCTTCAAAACTTGTCATATAAAATGCGGATTTTAAGATTTCACTTTTGCCTAAGGTTGAAGAATACTTACATTTTTACAAGAAATAGGAAATTTAGTCAGTGATATCGTGAAATAAAAGTACCAGATTTTCTGATTTATTAGATTTTTTTTTTTTTTTTTTTTTTTTTTGTTTTTTTTTTTTTGTTGTTGTTGTCAGAGTCATATGTTTCTCGATGTTTTTTAGTTTTAGTGATTATTAAAATTTATTAATTTAAGTGAGGCATCTTTCAAACTTGTTTCTAACGATTCAGTAGTTCAATGCATTATATGCAGGTCTCTACAGTAACATATTTTAACACTAATTGGGTACTAAATTACAACATTTTTCTTAATTTTTTGAATTAGTTAAGAAATCTTAGATATTTATACGTAAAGTATTTCTTTAGTTTTTTTATTTGAAAGGAGCCTCTTCAATTGAATTTGTGGTTTAGAAATCTAAGTGAAAGATTACTAAAATTATTCATAAGAGCCTTATCACATCATTCACTTTCGCACAATAGTTTTGCCTTATTAACCTGAAACCCTTGTCTGATAATGTTGCACTTGAAATTTGACTTGTTGGATGTGAGCTGTTCCTAATCCCCAAAGATGTCCATTCCATCATCTAGTATAGCTGTATCTTCTAACACTTTTTGGAGCATGAAAGCTGAGTTTCTGCAGAAAAAATGTTTGTGGAACATTAACCATGCAAATTACTGTGAAAAAATAAAAAAATAAAAAAGAATTAATATGAGGAAATTGTGAACTTTCGGGAGCAAGATGCCATTTTTTGCAATGTTCAAATATTTATTCTGAAAAGAGTGCTATAGTGTTGCCCAACTATCATTTCTAGAAGTTTTTTTTTTTTGTTTTTTGTTCAGATAAACATTCCTATTACAAAGCTTTTGCAACATAAAAAAGTTTCACTGTTTAATAATGGCTTATGATGTATAGTTTCTTCTAAAATATTTGTTGATATTATCAGGCAGTGTTGATAATTATAATTCTTGGGTCATTCCATGTCAAATCAACCAGGGGTCTGGACCTTGACATCCCAGATTTCAATAATTTTTGGTTTACAGTTTGTACATATGGACTGTATGAAAAATCCAATTTTTTAATTTTTTTGGTACAGTAGTTTTTTTTCTGATTTTTTAAAAATTAGAAAAAGTGCAAAAATTGACATTATTGCCATTCATAAAATTATTCATAATTCTGATAGGAATTATGCCAGAGTGCTCATTGATGGATCATTTTAAAGCTCTTTATATGGGCTTTAATCTGATATACAACACAATATATTTTAAATAAATTAAATTTTTTTATGAAATTTCAAAATTTTAAAATTTAAATTTTTCAAAAACATCACCTTTTGATTTTTTTCAAAAAAATGTATGTTTATCTACTACTTGTTGTCTAGAGGTATGCAAAGTTTCAAGATGGAGAAATAATGGGTATTGAAGAAATTAATTTTTATATAAAGACAAGTGCACAAGCCACATTGCGAGCATAACGCGCAAAAAAAAAAAAAAAAAAAAAAAAAAAATCAAAACTACCCTTTTCCCTTTTAGAGAAATCAATTCTGACTAATAAAATCTGGGAAAATGATAGAATTTACATGCTTAATTTTCAAAACTTGAGCTTATCAAATATTTCATCAATATGCTCATTATCTTATGTCTAATTAATGAAATATAATTAATCTAAATCAATATACTTTCGAATTTACCCTGTCAGGTAAAAATTTTAATATACCATGTTAGTCAATAACTATATAATAATTTAAAATAAAACAATTCATTACCTGGGAGATTAAATCATCCGTTTCTGTATAAAGTGTATAAATTAAGCAAATTAATAATTTAATTAATTTTTTTGCTTTATATATGTAACATTCACACAGTTCATATGATTTACAGCTTATTAGCATACTAGCTACAACTATATAATCTTGATTTAATAAAAAGTCCCTATTCAAATGTAATCTTCAATTATGAAATTTTTGATAATTTAGTTTTTTTTTATCCAAAATGGCAGATGCTGCCATATCCATCTGGTTAATGTATATGTTCTTCCGGTTGCTGTACAAGGATCCACCTTTTTTAATATATCACAGACTGGAACTTCTAAAATATCAGGTCTAGGTTTAGGAAAGCAGAATGATGGAGCTGGTTCTTTAGGATGAAGAAAGCTAACCTTAGCCGTCCAAAACTTGTTTTTCCCATCCCACTGGAAAAAACTGGTAAATACTGGGAAAAACTAGTAAATACCGGGAAAAAGTGGTAAATACTGGGAAAAACTTCCAAATGACAATATGTAAGATGTATTCTGGCTTCCTGAATATAACATGTAAAATTAGTTAGAAATACATAGTTATTACAAACTTCCCGTACGTTTAAAATTATTTTGTAGGAAAGCAATATAATTAAATAAGAAATATTGCATAAAATATAAAAAAAATGCTCATAAAATTTTTTACTAATAATGAATTTCCTAATTAAATATTTCAGAACTTAGAACACAATAAAATAAAATTATTAAACTTAAAAATATCAGTATCATCAAGAGAAGCAATGAAGAATTTGGGTTAAATTTAAATAAAAATGTTATTGTTTTCATACATTATCAGTACCAGAAGTCCACCATATTCGTTTACATTTTTCTTGTTGCCAGATTCTTGTCTAGTCTGTAATAGAATGACTGAAGAATCAGTCTTTGAAGACTGATTCAGATTTTCTTTAAAAAAAACCCACATCAAACTCCATACAAAAACACCTTTTCCAAAGACATTTTTCTCTGAAGACATTACAAACACTATTTCACCTGCACTATGGAGAAAGAATTTAAGTAAAAGTAAAACTGGAATAGATGCAGAATTTCTCCAATTAATGGAACATCTTCGGGGGTGTCCTGCATCATCAGCATCACTGGAGCGTATTTTTTCTAATTTTTCTTTCATTCAAAACAAGATTAGAAATAGACTGGGTTTACAAAAAGCCTCTAAATTGGTATTTTGTTATATGATGCTAAAATCTAATAATGTGGAAGTGGAAGACGAAAAATATGAATACGATAACACTTGGTAAATGTATGGGAATCTGTATGGTGTGTAAATAAATATTTAAATAAATGCATTCCATTGTCTGTTTTTGTAAATCTTCCTTTTCTTTCTTATTTGTTTACCTTTCAAGTTATTTACTTAGAACTCAATTTTGAAATTTTTAAAGGTTGTTTTGAATTTACATTTTTTTTAATAATCAGTTTTTCCCATGGGGGAAAAACATAGTATTTACCAGGACGGTAAATACCGGTTTTTACCATGGTATTTACCGGGAGTGGGAAAAACCTTGCTAACCCTGGCTGGCTTGCCCTGAATTTGGCGTCTTTTCTCCGTTCACCGGGTTGACATATTCGGCATTGAGCACAAAAGCCATATTGACGCGGAATTAACTTGGCTTCCAAACAGCTTATTTGGCGCTGTCTTCGGCCCTCGCATGGTGATCTACACGACTGTACGGGGGAAATTTCGGCAATCGGTACCTATTGGCGAAATTTTCCGCTTAGGAAAAAATCATTTTTTATTTGCTTGATGGTATTTTTGCAGTGCAGTCAGATATTTTTCTGTTTTGCTTTCTTGATTTATGAAAAGCGATGTATAAATGTCTTTTTATGTATGTTGATATTGATTTTAAAATAAATAAATTGTCTAAATATTATGAACAGGCAGCTATAAAGAATATAAATATTAAATACTTAAATGTGGCTTTTTGTTTAGTAATAAAGTAAACTTTTCAATTCAACATAATTAGGTAAAAAATAGCAAAAGTTGTATAGTAATTATGATAATTATTTGTCATTTCAGAAATTTTAAATACTTGCGCTGTGTGCACGTTAGAGATGAGATGGGTTAAGCCCGAACCGGGCTCTGGCTCTGTAATTCACAATAGCGCTCGGGCTCGTGAAAATTTCTATTTTACTGAACATACTCCTTGAAACAGATTTTTAAAAAGTGATTCATATGGAAAATAAAGGTACTTATTTAGGTACAGGTATTATTAGAGGTACAAAAAAATAGCGGCACGGGTGCCTAGATGGCGCGTGAAGCTCTTTGGGTATTTCAGAACGGCGCTTATGTTGCTTAGTTAGTCATGAGATCGGACATTATTTCATAAACATGGATATAAAGAATTAGAAAGTGCATTAAAAATTTGCAACTATATTTGTCTTTAATTTGCACAAACGGCAAAATTTATTGTATTCTATCAAAGAATTACTTCTTTGAATTTTATGGAAGCTTATTGAATTTTATTTAGCTTTAGCTGAAATTTTGGGCTCGGGTTCCGACCTAAATAATATTGCTCGGGCTCAGATTAAAAGTCTTCGGGCTCGGGCTTCAAAAAATGAGCCCGAACTCATCTCTAGTGCACGTGGGGATAGGTTGTTTTATATGTATATATAAATTCGCGATTTTAATTGGTACTACATTTTTCTTCTGGCCCCACCACTGAAACAGGTCACAAGCCGCCACTGATTAGCATACTACACAAAAATTTTAACATTCGCACAACCACCTCCATACGAACTTTAACTGTGCTCATTTCACGGTCATCCTTTCGCACATTGCTGCAAAAGGGACACAAAGGTTTTGCTTAGCATATTTATATATACATAGATTATCTGTGTTATTAGTCAAGAGTATGCAAGCATAAAATTGTTTTTATTGTCCTTTTATACATTTTTGCTTTGCATTTCTTATATTATACTAATTTTAAAATTACAAATTTTATTGAGTTTTGCTTAAATTTTAGTCATTTCACACCAAATTATCAAGTAAACCTTTATTACTGCGTAAAATTTTAGATTTATCATACATTGTTTTATTGTTTACATAAGCAAATAAAGAAGAGGAAAGATAGCATTACATGGCAATGTTCCACAAATGGAACATCCCAGAAATCGGGGAAGGACTTTTTTTTGGGGGGGGTGGCAGTTTTTTGTTTTATAGTCATGAGTGTATTCCAATGTAATTTTGAGGAATTAATTATATCTTTTATTCCTGGATCATAGTGCTGCATTTAAAGGGTTAAAAGTGGTTTAAATCAGTAGGGAGAAAATGTTGGGAAAATAATTTTTTTTTTTTTTAAAGGTCCTAAAATCAAGCTGTTAAATTTATGTTAATTAAATTATTGAGGTATATTGCATGTATTGGACTTATATAGATTGAAAATATATCATTAATTTATAATGTTATCAGAATACTTTTCTATGGAGTCATTTTTAGTTAGGCTAGTATTGATACTCCCATTTCCTTCACCCTCCTCCCCCCCATGAAGGGGGGGAAATCGGGGTATTACGAAAGTACCTGTAAATTTCTAATAAAAATCATGTTAAAGCTATGAATGAAAGAAAAGGCACTCAATTGAATTTATTCTTAATATACTTCAAGAAAAAGATGTACAGAAAAGGATTATTTCCCAAAATATTTAGTTAAAGAAATAATGTCCACGTTTATCAAATTCAGGTTCACTCAGTATATGGCAAATGTTACTTAGTTCTACACAGGGATGTATGCAGGCAGGGGTTGGCTGATGGCATTGTAGTCTCTCCCGAAATAAATAAACATAAGATATGAAAAAGATTATGTATTTGAGGATAAATTTGAAAGTTCCCTTTGAAAATTTTGAGGTTCAGCTGTGCGCCTAAGCCAAAATTAATATTTTCTCTAATGCATAATTCTCTAACTGCAAAGATTTCAAATTCGATTTATGAATTTATTTGGGGTTCCATCCCCCCCCCCCCCAAAAAAAAAAAAAAATAAAAATAAATAAATATATATGTGTCTGTGTGTGTTATATTGATTTTTATAAGCTATATTGCATTCTAGTTCTTTTAGTTCTCGGTCACCTCGGGGGAAAAAAAACTCTTAAAATCCCTTGCATTTTGCATTTCGTGTTGCTCTCGGTCTTATCTACGAACTACTAACTCTTGGATGTGTTTTCTCTTATTATTATGATAGCATGGATAAAAGGATGTTTTCAGCATGGGCAAATATCCCATTTTGCTGAATAACGGGATATATCACTGACAAAAATTCTTCTCGAAGGTATTGGAACAGCTTTATCATATGCCATAAGTGGATAGCTGCATCCTTGCCCAATTGAGTTATTTATCATAAGCTAAACTAGACAATAAATCTTGACAATATAAGATGTTATGAGATTCAATGAAGGATTTGGCACAGCAATGTATAAGCGCAAGATATGGTTAGGCATTGTTAACCAACTCAAGTGGGACAACTTCCTGGGATTTCTGCCAGCTAAATTTTCAGAACATTCCTCTGTAGTAACAGCTTTACTTATTTCCAAGAGATACTTCTTATTTGTGTTTACATTTTTGAAGAAACCTCTCATATTTCTGCCTGGATACCAAAGATTTCATTTTTCCACAACATTTTGTTTAGATTTTATCAATGCTGCCATTAATCATTTTTCATTTGCTGTGCTAGTAATACAGAAAAGCCTGTTATTTCAAGGGAACTTTGTGAGAATGCTCACATTTTCAGTCAGCAAGATCAAACAGCTTTTTAAACTCAGCTAAAAAGCTTCTTGCTGGACAGTTTCATTCTGTTTTCTATTATCACTAAACCATTTCTTATGATTTTGATATTTATTGCAATTAATGATCTAATCATTTGAAAAATTATTTCTCTACAAACTCTTTGAATAGAGGTATAATTCCAAATTAACTCTAATCTACCTGCCGCAATTGCAGAAATTTAGCTGATGGTAGGTTCCTTAAAATTCTCATCAAGTTTCAAGTTATATTCCGTATAAACAAATAAAACTGCATAATTTTTTTCGTATATGGGTAACATCGCTCAAATGCTTTGATTTTCCTAAAATTGGGGCTTCAACACCACTTCTAGTTTTTATGCTCAAATCCATGCTGAAATGCAAAATCAAAGCAGAAGTAAAATGTTTCTTTACCTTCTAAATAAAAATCATACACACACATAAAATGAGTTGCGGCAAGATCTCGCGACAATCATTTCTTTTCTAAAGTAAATACATTGTGTGGGGGGAAAAATATCAGCAAAACCTGGTTCTCATTAAAAAGTGAATTTCCCCCCAGTTCTTATTTGTTCTTTTTAGTGGACTCTTAAGATATTTTAACTTTATTTAATTATAGTTGGTTGTAAGTGGAAAAAAACTTTTTAACGCTGAGCAATTTTTTGTTTAAAAAGATTTTTTTTTTCTTTGTCCTGTTTTGTTCACTGTAGTAAACCATCGAGATATTTTCTGTCAATTCTAAAATTTTGTAGTCATTTAACCCAACTGTTTTTGCTATTGGATATTATAAATCATGTTTTTTTTAAATATTTTATAAATAATATTAAAGTACTCAATTTTTTGAATTTTTGACATTTTGGTGCAATAGTGGACCTTGAAGATCTACAGTAAAACCTCGCTATAATGATATCTGATACGACAAATCTCTCTATAATGATAAAATTTTACGGTCCCGTCGAATTTAAATACAGTATAATCGCTTCTCGATATAATGATACATCCGTCAAGAATGATAGCTTTATTTGGTCCCTTAAGTATCGTTGTTTCAAGGTTTTACTGTATTTCAATTTTTTTTTTTATTAGATACTTTTCTTAATCAATATAAAACACAACTTTTGGTTAGGTCACTATTGGATTTTTGAAATTAAAATTAAAACTTTTTCCACTGCACATTAATGCAAATGTTAGAAAACATATATGGCTGCAGCATAATTGAATCCAAATATAAAAAAGTAAATATAAAAAATTTTAACAATCGCACTTTTAAACGGATTTTGTAACATTTAAAATAAACATTTTCAGATGTGTTTAGCTTTAGCATTTTGGTTTTTAGATCCAAGCAACGGACTAAGATACCTCTCATAATAATAATAATCATGAATTTCTTCCTTTAGTTTATTTGTATCATAATATTGTCTCCTTGTGTAAAAGAGAGCAGGAATAAATTATGTTAAGATCGTGGTGTAATTTTTACGTATTTACAGAACAGAAAGTTTCTCAAAATATGTTTGTCTAAAAATATATTAGGATTACATTTTCCCTGTAATGTATCTTAAAGCACTTGACATCGCAGAAATAGCTCTCACTCGTGATTTGAAAATCTGGTGCAATGTTTAAAAACAATAGTGTGAAAAACGAGTTTTTCTTAAATGGAAAGTCATCAATCCTTTCTGTGGCAACATAACATAAAAACTTGTATCATGACTGACTTCTATAATGGCATCAAACTGTACACGCTACTGCTATTGAATTCTAAACATTAGATTAAAATTTGTAAAAAAATTAACCTAATTTATAATATTTTCGTTTATAAGAGAGCGAAATGAATGTTTTATAGTTTGTCAAAACATCAAAAAGTTATGATGGATAGAACTCAAGATGCAATGGTTTTAAAATTATTTTATGAAAATTTTCAGAAAAGTGATCTTTTATTTAAAAAAATCTTAAATATCTATAAATTATGTTACATGTTTAGAAAACCCTGTTTTTAAAGGACAATTTTCTCCTGTCTGATTATGCAAATATCATTTCGCGGCACACGTAATTACCGCCATTATTATGCATTAGGTGAGAAAAAATGTGAAAAATCACATAAAACAAAATATAAAAAAATTCTAATCCGAATTTTGGAAGAATTGCTTCAAGGTACATAACTTCACGTTTAGAACTTCCTTTCTACTGAATTTGGTATATCTATGTGCAACCATTTCTCCCTAATGCCACCGACAGGCAGCTTGATACACACATAGATATCTTTTTATAATAAGTAGAGATAAAATATGAATCACTGGCACTTTAAAAGTTCTCGGATTTTTTTATTGCTTTTGTAGCAATTTTCAAGCTTCCCCTTCACATGAGTGGCAACAGAGTTTTCAACTTGTCCGAAGCTACATATGCTTATCATGTAGAAATACTTTAGGAGCTACTACTCTCCAAAGCTGCTTGCTGGGATATATGTTCCCAAGCTAACTTTCAAATATGTAAACATTTGAAATTGAGTGACGTGCAGTGATCCCTGCAGTTAACGAATAAAGTATTTACCATGCTGACTGCAAGCTAGTTTTTCACATTTTTAATTTTCTAATTTAGCATGTGAACGAGATTATGAGTGCAAGCACTAAATGTTAAATATTTTTTTTCACTTTGCAATGATGCAGTTTACATTTTTATTTTCCGAACATGTACCTTGTAAGGAAAGTATTGTAATCATGAAAAAATTTGACTTCGAGAGATTTTAGTGTATTTACACGTTTTGCGATCTTTTGAATTCATTGATGCTATTTTTACGAGATGTATGTATGTGTGTGTGTGTGTGTATGTATATGTGAGTGAACACGATAGCTCCTAAACGGGGCATTCGATTGAGCTCAAATTGAGTATCTATGCTATAAACCACCGTCGCAAAACCGGTATTGATTTTGGTGTGTATAGGACTTATAGTTTTTCTACAGGGCTACGACAAAGATTTCTTTTACATTATGGCCTATGGGGGAGGAATTCTTGAAAATGCACTAGCGTTTAAACGGTACATTCGATTGAGCTCAAATTGGGTATACATGTTATCAACCACCATCGTAGGACTGGTATTGATTTTGATGCGTATAGGACTTAAAGATTTGTAAAGATTTCTTTTACATTATGGCATTTGGGGAGAAATTCGTGCAAGTGAGCTAGCGTTTAACCGGTACATTCAATTGAGCATCCATTTAGTATATATGTTTGAATTATTCATAGATTAAAATTTATTTAAATGCTTGGTAATGATCTTAATCGTAAGTGTTCGGAAAGTCGAGTGGAGTCACTCCAGATTTTTTTTTTTTTTTTTTTTTTTTTTTTTTTTTGGTCTCGGTAACAAATGAAATGAATAAAAAAAGGAAAAAGATGTCCTGTTATGAGATGATTAAAATATTGAGTTTATATTTGTTGTGATTGTGTATATTTACGTCAGAAAATGGCTTTGAGTTCTTTACGGAATTTTTTATGTAACACAAGTTTAATAATATTTTAATAGGTGTTTTGCGATCTTGCTGATTTTGAGTTTAGTAGGAATTTAAAACTGTGTCAAAATTTATCGCTGCACGGAATAAATGTGAATAGTATTGTTTGAGTGTCATTTTCATTATAAATAAACATTTTGTGAATATAGGCTTCTCTTCGATGGCTACACCAGCAGTTATTGGGTGAGGGGTTGCACCATCTCTATGTTGCAACGGCATTATCCCACTTTCTAAGGGAAGTATAATCTAAAGGTTTTATTTTGTGGCTCTTACCAATACCACACTTGAGATTAATGTCTTCGGACTGTGTTCTGATGTCAGCAGTTTGGCCAATGCATTGTCGGCAGTTGGTCTAATTAACCCTTGTGTATAAATAAAGACTAGAGTAACAAATGAAAATCTAACATCTACAACGCATTGGCCGAACCTCTGACACGTCAGAATGCTGTCCGAAGGCATTATCTCTGATGTGGTGTTGCTCTTGCCCATATCAGATGGAACAGAGTTTTAGCCTTCTACATGACAATGAGTCTTGTCATAAAACATCTTTTGAGTCTTGTCATAAGAATTTATTATATAAAATGGATTTCGAATGCACTTTTAAACTCACGACATCAAAGTGGTTATCTTTACTGAAATTTAAAACTGATTCACGTTTGAAATTACTATTGCTTTTCTTTTTTCAAAAGCACAGTTTCAATATTTGCATTACCAAAATAATATAAACCATAAATGTAATGGCCAAATAACAAAATTTTTACACAGCAGCTAATTGAATTTAAAATGCCGTTTTTGTTATAAAATTCATAGAAAATCTTCTAATTTATATTTCTATTTAAGTTTAAAAGAGTGTTGAATGTGCATTTTGTAATCTGGCCAAACTGAAAAACATTCTGTCAGATTCTAAGATGTGGCAAAAAAATTAGTTTTCAAAAATTTCGAATAAATGTGGAACTTTTTTTTAAAAATACATCAAAAATCAGTAAATAAAATTTAAACATTCAGAACAAACTATTTTTGAAAGAAAATTTGCTCTTCTATCCAATGATATAACAACAGTTTTCTTGTGGATATTATTTCCGTTCCTATGATTGAATATCTGTGAAAAATGCTCAAAAATCTATAAAATATTAAATTAAAAAAAATCTGGGTCAGATTTTGAAAAAATCGCTTTGAGATGCATAACTTCATGTTTAGAACTTCCTGTCTACCAAGTTTGTTAATTCTATGTCTAGCCGTTGACACACACATACAGACATCTTTTGTAATAAATAGAGAAAATATACAGTTAAATTCTCATTTTCAGCAATTTCACATTAGATTTTCCTTATTAGTTTTATTTTTTTGCACATGCCTGCTGTAAAAATACATTATAACATAAGTTCGTGTGAATCAAATCATTGCATACAATATTTATATTTAAAATTTTTTTATAAATCAGTTCAATAAGGTTTAAAAAGGCAAGTACCAAAGGAGAGTCCAAATTTTCTCAGTACCAAGTACTCAGCGAGTAGACCAATTTCTTAGATTATACTGAGTACTCGGTACATCTGTAAATGTTAACAGATCACATTATACAGTTTCATGGCAAGGATTAAAGGACGGAAACATATTAAGCACTTCTAGCTTTTTTCAAGATTAGTAAATTCTGGTGTAGTAGAACATTTTTGCTAGAAGAAGGGCGAATCTTCTGCGTAATCCAAAATTATCATCTTGATATGTACCCATTTTTATGTGTATTATTTTGCAATGCTTTTAATTAATTTTAAATTTTAACACTAATATTTTTTATTGAGTGTTCTTGTTAAAAATAGTAATTGTTCTTTATCCTTTGGCAAAATTCAGATCCTTTTTTATCTCCTTTTTCATAAATTAACTATACACGAAAGAATATAGTCTCTCAGAAACATACTGCTGGCTGGTAAAGTTTTTTTTTTTTTTTTCCTCCTTCTCACTTCCTGATTTTGATAAAGTAAGTCAATTTATCAACACACAAGAAATATCAAAGTCACATTCAATTTCCAATAGTTAATTAGCTTTTTTTTTTTTAATAACTAATTTTGAAAGATAATTATTTTACTATTGATATACTAATTGATTCATAAATGACAGTGCTGTTTTCATCTAAAGAATTTGAAGCTAATTGGGGGAAAAAATAATAATTATAATGGCTGAATACTAGTAATAATGAAACTGAAAAATAAAACAAACTGCCGGTTATCTGGTTGAAATTTTGGCAAATTTACTCTTTAAAAAATGAATGAAAAACCCAACAAAGAAGTACTGATTTTTTAAAATAAATATATAATTTTCTACTACTTCAATTTGTTTTACAATTTGGTAACAAATTACTATTTATGAGTATACTGTATACATTCCAGTTGTGAGTATGGTGTATACATTATTATGTATAAACTTTTTTTTCATATTTTAACTTCACCAATATTTATCATTCTCACATTCATAATTTTTTCCAATGCACCCTATAGAAAAATGAAGGATCGAGGTTCTGTTGTATTATAGGCTAAGGCACTAATATACTTTTTATGAAGCACTAGCTGCCTTTGCACAAAGCACCTATTGCTCCATGGAGCACAGTTCGAGAAACACTGCTCCATTTAAACATATCGCCACTTTGTTCATGGCTTAATGAATACACAGTTTTAAGAGGCTTTTTTTTTTAAATCTATTTTAATGCATACTTACAATGACTGGCTATTTACTGCTAACTCCCAAATTAATATTCTTATAATATAACTAATGTGTAAAAAAATAAAAATTATTACTTGTTTACCCACTTGTAATATTTCTATCGCTAAATTTTCCAACAGGAATTTTATAATACACCATTGTTAAAAATAGACAAAATCATTAATGTACATTGGTTATGGTAATTTAAAAATCTAATCATAAATTACATTCACATACTTTAAAATACTCTTACTAAGTTTTAGTTGTGTATATCAAGTGGGAAAAGCATGAGTTGTATAGCAAGGGGAAAACAGTATAAATTGTCATAAAAAATTACATTAAATAAATACAAATACTGCTCTGATTTGTTTCCTTCTTTACATGAAGAAGTATCAAACTTCACCAAAACAGTTTTCATAAGACCATCAAATGAAAGTGCATTTATTGCTTAATAAAAAGTAATTTAAGAAATGAGACCAGCAAGGATCAAATAAGAAGTAAGAATTTATGAGAACATTTCTTCAATAAATTATTTTTTTTTAAATAGCCTCCAAGCATTACAGATCTCTCAAAAAGATAAAAAATTTCCGATGAAGCTATTTTTTAAAAATAGCTTCACAACCTTACACATCTCCTAAAACTCTCGGCCCTAGTAATATTTGACATGTCCCTCGTTTCCTGACGGCTACCCTGATGCATGTATGCTTCTTGGTTTATTACAACACAATCAGTCTTTCTTTAACCAGGGGCGATCCAGGAATTTTTTCTAGGGTCCCATTTCTGTGAATTTCAATACAGTAGGACTCCCCTCCCCCCATAACACGGCGGAAAAATTGCGATCGGGTTCCCTATAACACGTTAAGAGACTTGTATATCGTCTGCTTTTTCTAATTGTGGTGTACATTAAACGTATCCCAAAGAACTTTTGTATGATTTATTTTATTCCATTTCAATTTTAGAAATAAAACGTTTTATATTAAAATAAATCTGAGAATTTAAATCCGATTTAATTTAGAGGAAGTGCATATCAGTTATCTCATACGCAGTTTTTAAGTGAAATGTGAAATAAATATCTCAAACAAGGTGTGCAGCGGTTGAACAGCGTGGTTTACACTCCAGGTTGAGCATAGCTCAGGACCCGTACAACACGGATCCCTATAACGCAGAACGTATCTACCGTGTTATAGAGGGTCTACTCTACTTAATTTTGTGAATTTCAACATTTATTTTTGTGAATTTTCATATCAATTTTTATAAAACTAACTTTTGTTGTTAAAGAAATTAATAAAACAGACTAAAATGTAGGGTAAAATGCCAATGATGGGTCATTTTTAATCGATTGTATTTTTGTGAAGGGGGGCACAAAACGGACTCAACTTTCGCCTGCGTCTACCCCTGTTAATTGATAATTATCAATTTCACTGCAGTTCATGGTTTTATATTTTCATCAATTTTAAATGCTCGAAGAAATTTTGATAAAAGTATATTGTACTCTAAAAGGAGGATCTAACTTATACGAAGGATATATGATGAAGTTATACCTGGAATCATATTAAAGTGCATAAAGTAACTCCAATTTTAGGTGCAGAAGAATTGATGGTGTAAAGTTTTTTTCACGTATTGACGCCGTGAATTATTGCTACTGAAAAAGTACTGTGGTCGTCTCATTTTTTGAATCTCATCCTTTTCAAGAGATGTTCAACCAAATGGGGGTTAAAGGTTGCAACTACTGATGGAGGGTAGCCCGCTGTAAAGGTTGGATATAAGTTGTGTGGATGGTTTTATTTGGACTTTTTATTATAAGATAAATGAAAAAAACAGATCTTTTTCCCCCCCTTAGCTGGGGTGGATGAGATTCTCCAACGCGATGTCTGATTAATTGCAAATAGTGTTGCGTTCCGTTTTCCAATTACAAATTGGTTTAGCAAGGACGGAGAGAGAATGGCATAGGTCTTTACCTCCGAAATTTGAATTTTTAATTAATAAAATGATAAAGTGTTTTGGTGAGATTCTGCCATCTTTTGAGCTTCGTCGAATTGTTTTCACTCTACGTGCTTAATAAGTTTCGTGCATTTAGGATGGGTGACTCACACCCAAGATTCTTAATGAAATTTAAGCAGTTAGATGTAGAATAGTTTTTTCATTCTTAAAATTTAAAAGATGATAGTATTATAATGTTGTATAATGAAGATGATGTATAAAAGTTGTCGCTACTGCGCTGAATGGTCAGTATGCTTACTTAACCTACAATGTTGTTACTTACATCTGTAAATTCATTATAGTTGTCTGTGGGCAATTCTACAGAAAAAGTGAAAAGTAAATCTAATATTTTTCACTTCATGTTACAAAATCTGGTATCGGTTTTAGAAAAAAATTGACAATTTTTACTAAAAATCATGTGCAGAAGAGTAGAAGATTCTTGAGTAACTATGTCACTGTTATAAGTATTTTATTGAAATAAAATTTATTTTTCATGAACCAAAACTTGAAAAGTTGACTAATGCTTGATTATTTTTTCGACAGACAGTCAGTAGTCTGCGTTTTGCGTCCCCACAGTGCGCATTAAATGGTTATGGCCATTTCCATTAACATTTTTAACATTTTTTGTTCTATGTTTAATACAATATCAAATTAAGTAGTAGAGGGATGCATAATTGGTGGTCATTCTTTCAAATTGCGCATGTGCAACATCTTTCAGCTATTAATTCTCTGCAAAACACGATCCTCTTTTCAAAAACAGCAACAACAAAACACATTGTTTTAAGAGAAGTAAATATACACTAGTTAGAAAATGAGTAAAAGGAACTGCAATATTGCAGAGTGATAATTTAATTGGTACTTTAAACGCTGTTTACTTTAATATTAAACTCCAAGCTATTTCTTTTTTTCTTCTTGTATGTATGTATCATCAAGTCATCTGCCGTTCCTCAAAAATGGTGACATTTGACTAACATAATGAATGTATGTTCTTTTTGTGTATGATAAGAAATAGGAGTTAGGTGCATCATTTTATGTGCTGGCAGCTCAAAGGAATATAGTGGGAGGAAGAAGATAAAGATAAACATAAAAATGCACGTCTTTATATTAAAAAAATCGTATTAGACGAAGTTGCAAAACGTTGTAATAGCGCAATAGAATTGATAGCTGATTTGAATTCGATTGTTACGTTAGTTTAAATATTTACAAACGTGAAAGAATAGGTAATTAAATAAAACTTTAAAAAGTTTAATATATAGTAATAGCAGAACTTGTGGTATTAGGTGGTAATCGCATACCACAATTACGTGGTATAATTTCACATATGAATATGTACTTACAAATTATTTTTAATTTGAGCCGTACACTAAAGAAAACACTAAATTGAAGAGGTTTAATAAACTCTTCGATAATACATATGTACAACTAATTATACATATTATTAAAATCGTAAACCAACGTGATTTTGGAAGCAAACAAAAGACGAATGGACGAGATTTAGAAATCGCGTGAGTAGCGTAAAACGAGATATTGCTGTATTTTCTTGGGGGGGGGGGGGGAAACATAACCTGACTTTGACTTCTTTTTGTAAAGTACTGATTATTGAATGTCATTTCTGCGCTAATTGTTGTAAACAAACTATATTCTCATGGCTTGCAGTTTCTAAGAATTTTTCTTTTTCTTTTTTTTTTCTTTTTATTTAGTAATGATCTTGTCCGTGACTTCGTATTTCCGATTTGAATTCTTTTTTAAGTAATTTTTGCATTTAAAAAATCTGTCGTGTGTATTTTTTCTTTGTTTGTATATTAAAAATTCTTTTCTCATAAATTTTTCAGATTTGACTGCCTATTAAAATTCATAGAGCACTAAAGTGTCAGAAATAAATGTTGGCCCTACGCTATTTAATATTGCTGAGGACTTATTTGCTTGAGGATATTTTAGTTGATGTTAACAGATATTTATCTGAAGTTTTTTCATTCCATGTAATGAAATGCCTAGATTAATTTATCCTTCTTCGGTAATATGTCAGGTATGTTGTATATTTTATTTTACATTTTTTATGCTGTTTTTAGAATTGTTGATTAATATGATCAGTGATTCCTTTAAAAAGTTCTATCATTACAAAGAAGCAAAATTAAAGAATTGGAGATGATTTTCTTTCTTTTTCTCTGTTTCTCTCTTTCTGTTTTGTATTTATTTTTTTTCAAGCCGTGCGCCTGGTCTTAAGTGCGGGATGATAGATTGATTCATGATGGCGTTCGTAACTTATTCATATTCATTCTAGATGAATATTTATTCTTGTTGATTAATTGGGTGTGATAGCCCGCGTTGATTTAATCATGCGTCAGAGACAGGAATGTCTCATTTTGCACTTAAATCTTTTATGAAAGTATGGTTATAAATGTTTGCTATCATGTAATGACTGGCAGAGTTATTTTGTTTTTGTCACTATCTAAATGAGTTTTCATTGTAAGCGTTGGCAACTTTGTAGTTGTGTTACATCTATGCAGACTATTTGACTAGATTCGTCATTTTTTTAGTCAAGTCAGCATTTTATTAAAAGTTTGGTTACTTCCAGTTTCTCAATATGAGGAAGAGCCAGGTGTAAGACGGTATATTCCTATTCTGCCTAAACCTCAGGTACTAATTAATGTTTGTTATTTTTATAATTACATTTTTTTCAATTTCATTTGATAGCAAAGACGCATCGGCAGGAATAAAAGTTTAAATTTACATAGCATGTCGCCTATTATCGTAGGTGCCAACGCAATTTGAATCTTTTTGCATCCTTTAGATAAATGAGTATTTTCCAATAAGTATTTCTCTGTTCATATCGCTAATGCGGTTAAAGTATATAAATAAATATTTCAATTTATTTTTGTAAATTTCAGGATGCCACTTTTCCGCCGCTCGGCAGATTTCCGCTTTTTATATTTTATTTATTTTTTAATCATTTTGCATAATCAGCAGAATTTTTCTAAAGATTCAATGGTGTTTATGTTTTTTCCCTTTCTTTATAGCAGTAATTAAGAATTAATTTCCAACATTTCTCAATTTAATCTTTTTCCATCAGTCTTGAAAATTAGTATTTTTCCTTTCGCATTCCTTTATTTAAATATCCAATGCTGTAAGAATAAAAATTAATTCCTATTTCAAAGCTAAATTAATTATTTCAAAGAAACCAGTAAAGGAAAATCTTCGCAAAATAGAGCAGGCTCAGACGTAAATTAAAAACATGTGAAATAGTTAAACTTGAAACAAAAAATATTTTGTCAATGAAAAATAAAATATTTATGAAAGCAAACAAAAAAAGAACTAAATATGTTTTTTTCCTTTTTTCCCCATACATAACATTTTTCTAAAATAAGCTCCACTTATTTGTTTTATTTGCGTGCGATTTCTCCTTTTTCCTCTTTTTTGCTATTTTATGAGTGGCATCTCTGAAATTTATCAATTTTTAAATGCATCTGAAAGTTTGTATGTAAAACTAAGAAATCGTCACTCTAAATTCTTTGATTTAAAAGAAGGGGAATGAATTTGCATTAGATTGATTTTACATGACTAAATGAGAAAAAAAAAATCTGCTTAATCTTTTATTTTATTTTAAGTATTTTTTAAGATTTATTTTTAAAATAAAGTAAACCATTTTTATTAATGTAATTAAACATAAAAGCATTTTCCCCGAAATATATTTATTGATTTCTGTTTTTTAAGTCCGTGAAAAACATGAATTTGTTTTGCATAGTACTTGAAGAGTCCTCGATGTTTATTTATTTTAATGTGTACGATCCCTGATACCAGCAAAAATATAGTGATTTGTATCTTGCAGTTCTCTTTTTTAGAGGGTGGGTAGGTTAACTATTATGCATAGTTATTAATTTGGTCAAGTGAATTAATGGTAGAACTTTTTAGAATTTAAGGGATTTGAATGATCATGATAGGGTCCAGCAGTGGATGTGGATGCGGGAGCTCTAATTAAAAACCCAGGATTCTAGTATAGGGGGAAAAAATTTGTGAATAGTATTCAGGCTTTCACTATTTTAATAATATTTTATATTTCAAACGCCATGTACTATATGTGCTGAGCCATTTGAATAGATTTTTCAAAATTGATTACCTCGAATGCATTTAATAATCGATTAATTCAAATAGCCTAGACCATTTGTCAGATCTGGACAAAATTTGGCATAATAACTAAATGACTATTGCCGGAAGAAAGAAAGAAAAAAAGTTTAGTTATTTTTTGTCAGGTTTTCAGCCTTTTTTTGTTGTTGTTTATTTGTTTATTTTCTGTTGTGAGTAGAATTTTTGTCTGAAAACTACTTCTTGTATTATCAAAAATCCAGAAAATGCTTAAAATTTTTTATTTGGGAATACCTTATTCCCCCGTACACGATATATATTTCGGTTACACACATAACCATCATCAGTCGTTTCTTGAACTCACACTAATGACGGCTTCCTTTTTTATCTCTTCGTTCTTCTTCCGGAAATTTCGATGAATGACGTCATCCCATGATTGGTCGATTGTATGAAGCGCATCGTTGATGCTGCCATCTGTCGTCATTATTTCTAAGCTCTCACGAATGTAGGCATATATACTATTTTTAAAGTTGGCTATTTTTTTAATATTTTTAAAATCAATGGTAATGGGCTCTTCCAAAGCAAAACGTGCCAGAGCGGTACTTTGTTTCTGGAGGTTAATGTCTTGAAAATGTTCGTTTTTTCGCTCTTTAATTTTCCTTTTTGTAACGCCGATGTAGCAATTTTCTTTATTAGTGTCGTTTGACATAAAGTTAATTTTATAGATCCTTGCGGTTTCGATGGGGTTGATTGGGTCTTTTTCCGATCTAATGCGCTGAAAAATTGTTTTATTAGGTTTAATTGGAATACGGAAGTTCTTTTTACTGGCGATATTAGATAGTTTATTGGCTATCCCCCGGCTAAAGGGGATAGCGGTAGTATAACGTGGTTTATCTTTTTGACGGTTGTCTATAATATTTAATTTACATTGCCTTGCTTTGAAAACTTTATCAAAAATTTCTCGAGTCTATAATATTTAATTTACGTTGCCTTGCTTTGAAAACTTTATCAAAAATTTCTCGAGTCTATAATATTTAATTTACGTTGCCTTGCTTTGAGCTATCCCCTTTAGCCGGGGGATAGCCAATAAACTATCTAATATCGCCAGTAAAAAGAACTTCCGTATTCCAATTAAACCTAATAAAACAATTTTTCAGCACATTAGATCGGAAAAAGACCCAATCAACCCCATCGAAACCGCAGGGATCTATAAAATTAACTTTATGTCAAACGACACTAATAAAGAAAATTGCTACATCGGCGTTACAAAAAGGAAAATTAAAGAGCGAAAAAACGAACATTTTCAAGACATTAACCTCCAGAATCAAAGTACCGCTCTGGCACGTTTTGCTTTGGAAGAGCCCATTACCATTGATTTTAAAAATATTAAAAAAATAGCCAACTTTAAAAATAGTATATATGCCTACATTCGTGAGAGCTTAGAAATAATGATGACAGATGGCAGCATCAACGATGCGCTTCATACAATCGACCAATCATGGGATGACGTCATTCATCGAAATTTCCGGAAGAAGAAGAACGAAGAGATAAAAAAGGAAGCCGCCATTAGTGTGAGTTCAAGAAACGACTGATGATGGTTATGTGTGTAACCGAAATATATATCGTGTACGGGGGAATAAGGTATTCCCAAATAAAAAATTTTAACTAATTAATCCGCCGTATTAAATAATGTTTTATGTTTTTATCCAGAAAATGCTGTTTCAAACGAGCTATGCTAGATCATTTTAACAGGGTTCATACACCTCCTGGAAATCCTTAAAAACTCCTGGATTTCGATTTAAAACATTAAAGGCCCTGTAAAACTCCTGGATTTTACTAATTTTTCTGTAGACTCCTAAAATTTTAGTATTGACTCCTGGAAATATTGTTTATTTTAGTTTTCTTTCTAGATTTTAAAGTGCAAAAAAATGTTTCGTAAGTGCGATCTGCCGAAATTTTTTTTTTTTTTTTTACTTGTGTTTAAAGTGTAATGATCCACCGCCATGTTTATTGACGTTCCTGCCACAGACTTGGAGACAAGGATTGTAATCACTTCAGTGGGCTGAAAGCTTACCGCAAAAAGTTCCAATAATGGCACGATTCGCTGTAGACATTCGTCCCTGTTCTCCTCATATCCAATAATTTCGTTCCTGAACTAAGCCCGTAGGCATTTACAAACTTTTATCGCTAACTGCTTAGCTCTTACATCACTGCGAAAGCATCTTGTGATTGGTGTATGAACTGTATGCTCTTATCTCTTCCTTGGTACACGTAGTACATGTTTACAAAGCTCACCGTTTGCGGTGGTGTGTTGAAAATAATCTGTATGTATGTGACAGTAGTAAAATTTTAAGCAATCCTGAGATTTTCATCCTTTTCAATTTGCCTAAAGATGCTGGGTGGAAAATGCGTTTTCAATGATGCTTGGTTAGAAAAGGTATTTATGTATACGCCTGGAAAAATTATATTTTCTCCTGGGAAAACTCCTGGAATTCATACTGCGAAAAAGTGTAGGAACCCTGTTTTAATTATGTAGTTTTTTATTAAAATTGGGTT
Organism: Cheiracanthium punctorium; assembly: GCA_038373885.1. Taxonomy (NCBI): domain Eukaryota; kingdom Metazoa; phylum Arthropoda; class Arachnida; order Araneae; family Cheiracanthiidae; genus Cheiracanthium; species Cheiracanthium punctorium. The sequence goes on from JAWZYV010004217.1 coordinate 309,690, forward strand.
GGGGGGGGGGGGTTGTAGGAATTTTCGCATTGTTGGTCCATAGATATTATTTAGGAGTCGATTTTTTTGAAAAGTTGATAATCATCTATTAGACATTTAGCTGGCTATTAAATCAAATTTTTGAAAAAAGAACTTTTTTTTAATTAAAAGTCTGATTTATTCCCTTCCACTTCTTCATAAACAGAACTGATTGGAAAAGGAAAGGTTTTGATAGAAACCAGACTCCTAGTTAGGGTTGAAGGTATTCTTCTGGTGCAGGTGCGTAGCCAGGAAAATTTTTCGGGGGGGGGGGGGGGGGGATATGAAATTGTATGTTTATAAATAGACGGAATTTCATCACTAATCCAAAAATTTTGGGGGGGGATATCCCCCCCCCCTGGCTACGCCCCTGTTCTAGTGAATTCCCCACCTCCCTCCTATGCTGTCTGTTGTATGCTTAAAATAAGATGCTTCACATTTGGTGCTTTTGGAATGGGCTCTCTGGAACTCTTCTTTCTGAAGTCTTAAGAAAATTGAGGCCTAGAGTATTTGTTTGTTTCATTTATGTAATATTTTGTAAATCACATAATTAAATAATTAAAGGCATTTCTAAAACTTGTGTTGAGGTGAGATTTTTGACCAGTTTGTAAGGATTTCTTTTTAGAAGTTGGTAACATGCTGCAGCCTTGTGGTTTACTGTAACATTGAAATTCAAATAAAAAAAAGCCGCTTAAATGATTTAGTGACAATTTTTTGCATTTCATGTTATTATTATTATTATTATTTTAATGTTATTTATTGATTAGAAGTTGTGTTACTCTACTTTATAAAAGATCTGTATCTATCAGTGTTGTTAGGGACAAACGGTTAGATGTGTATATGCAAAATTTGTGGTTGAAAATAAGCTCTAAACATAAAGTTATGCACCTCAAAGCGATTTTTTTTTTTTTTTTTTTTTTTCAAAATTCGACCTAGAAATTTACATTTTACCAAATTTTGAGCAATTTTTCGTGGCTATTTAGCAATAGAAACGGAAATAATATCCACTAGCAAACGGCAGTTATATCAGGGTTTCTACAGACCTGGAAAGTCGAGGATTTGGGAAAAAAGTCTGGGAAATTGAAGTAAGGTCAGGGAAATGCAAGAAAAATTGAATTCTGCCACAAAATCAAGAACATATTTGCTGTTTGAACCTAATTGTAGAAATTGTTTTATTTTCATTTTCTCATTTAACTTTATTAATAATTTTAAAATGTGTCCTTTATGAGCATATCTTGTGCAGTTGAAATATGCTTAATTTTATCCTAAATTATCAAACAGGATTTTTATTAGAGTCCAATTATGTCAAATAAAATTATTGTATATATTAATTTTATTATTATTATTTGTAAAAAAGGGGGCAAAATATATAAAAAAGTTATTAATTAAAGGATGTAATATTAAAAATTCAGGAAAGCATGTTAGATGAAAAGTCGGAGAAGAGTGTGATAGATGTCAGGAAAAGTCAGGGATGCAAAAGCTGTGAAATCTGTAGAAACCCTGTATATCATTGGATATAAGAAAAATTTTTCTTTCTAAAGCAGTTTCTTCTGAATGTTTGACATTTACTGATTTTTGAGATTTTTTAAAAAGAAATTCCACATTTGCCAGAAATTTTTGAGAGCTAAATTTTAAATTGTTGCATCTTAAAATCTTATCTGTCAAAATGTTTTATAATTTGGTCAAATTATAAAATACAGATTCAACCATCCTTTAAACTTCAAATGAAATTAAAATATGAATTATGAGATTTTATATGAATTTTAGAGTAAAATTGCATTTCCAATTCAGTTAGCTGCTATGTAGAAGTATGTCAAATGTGGTTCAGAGTTTTAAATTTTAAGCGAGATCTACATCACTTTGATACATGAGTTTAAACACTCATTCGAAATCCATTCAGATTAATAGATTCTACCTTAAAATGTCTCGCCATGAATGAATTTAGCAAATTCTCAAACTTCCGATTAACTGACAAGCCATTGATTAAAAGTTAAGGTTATGTATCATTTATGAATTTTCACGTTGTCACATCTTGAAATCTGTCAGAATGTTATTTAATTTTGTTAGATAATAAAATATGTATTCAAACCTTAATTTTAACATATATGGTCCTTATGCCACAGTGCTAACTTTTCACGAAGAAACATATATTCATTCAAATTCACAAATACTGATTCTTTTCTCTAAGTAATGGTATAATGGATTTATTTAGAACGGTTTCTTTTAATTGAATTTGAACTATTGAATTAAAGTTCAATTTTTAATTGCAAGAATAAAACATTTGGTTTTGCAGATGACATCGGCACACACAATTTTCCATGGCAGCTAGTGTCATTCTCATCGGATGTCACGTTTTATAATGTTTGAGACTTCAAGTCCCATTTAGACCTCAGATTTTTAATTATACAAAATAAAATGGTGGTCCACATCATGTAGTGTTTGAGCTATTAGTGCTATAACTTAAACCTAAAAAACAGTGCAGTAGAACCTCAATCCATTGTTTTTCATGGGGAGCATAGGAAAAAACGAGATGAAAGCGGGGAAAACGACAATTGTGTGTTTAAGTAAAACGGTGAAAAAAACAATGTTTATGCATACACACAATGACTGTATACCAAAAAGTACAAATTTGCTGCAAAATTGCAAAAGAAATAAATCAATGAAAATTTTAAGCGATACTTATTTTAAAAAATTGGTAATTTTACATTAGGCTTTTTAACATTTTTTAAGTAAAACAGCAACTTTTCAAAATTTACAATACTTTTCTGGACCTTTTCTGTGATCTTGTGTTTGTATAAAAAAGTTCATATAGTTTCAAATACCGTTATTAATTTAAACTTGGTACTAGTGTGGCTCAGCCTCATCGATATTGGACAATATCCTCCTCTTTGCAATTATTTGCATAATCACACATTTTTTCCATGCCTAGGATACCACATGCTGCAATTTATTGATTGATGAATATTTAAAAGGTTAAAAACACATTAAAAACCGTCGGTAGCACTTTCATGTCATTAACAGCGCCATCTGTGGTTATAATCTGCAATGCTTCCATGTTGAGGGCATAATAGTTATTTTTGTAATTGGCAAGCTTTTGGCTATTAGCCAAAAACTCTATAAAAGCAATATATATATTAATAATGTATATTATTATATTATATATATTAATAGTGTATATTATTATTAAATATATATTAATAGTGTTAAATTTAAAAGAATAATTTTCCTTCATTCTATATCAGCATGAGCAGAAAATGTTTTTACTCTCAACATTTCCCTTAATCTATGTGAAAATTTCCCCAAAGTTTTATGATATATTATAGACTTGCATAAGTTCTGTGTTACCATAGATGTAAAAAAGATTTGCAATGTACAAGCTGCATACATGTTTACAAAATAGCAGTTGGTCCAAGTTAACTGAAAGTAAATTGCTTTAAAAATTGGTAGGGAAAATAAAAACTCGAAGAATTTTGTAATTCATTGTTAAAATCAAAATCAGTTGTATATTTTTCTGCAAAATTTCTCCAGATGGCTAAAATTTCCCCTAATCCTAGATCGCCGGATCGAACATATTCTGCATCCCTGGCACGATGTATTTTTGATATTAGTTTCGTATTTGTTATGGTCAAGAAATCAAGGTTACTTTTTGTGGTAGACACCCTGAATTAGATATGTTTGCATGCTCCAAGCATCTGTTCCTATTCTCTAGGATTAAATTGTTTATTTTTATTATCTTTTGATTATTGCTATGCTATTTGTAAATACCACACAAGGGAAAAATACCTATTGTATTAATAATTTGCATAAAATCGATTCAATTCTGCAAGCTGTGATGATAAAATTAATTTTATTTTATTATTTAATTAAATTGGACATTAAAATGAACAAAAGAAACATTCAAAACAAGTCTAGCGGCAGCTGGAATTGAACTTTCTATCTATGGCTCTGTAAACCAGCGCTTTTTATGCCCTACGCCACGATCTGTCCATTAATATTGCATCAAAAAAGTATTTAAGCTGCATATGCTGACTTTCGAATGTTCGGATCATGATTTCCTGTTTTATATTTTCGTATATTTCTTTTTTGCTGAGTAATATGATACTAAGTTGATATGGACACACATGACAGTTAAGAAAAGTATTGATTATGCATGAATTTTATGTTGAAAAGATTTTCTTTTAATGCTAGGCGGGAGAGGGCAGTACTTTGTCTATTATATTTTATATCGCTAATGTGCTAAAAGAAAATATTGATATAGATTTCGTAAATGTTAAGAAAATAGCCAACTACAATAACCACAGTTATAGTTTAAAATTGGAAGCGTTAGAAATAATAACACAAGAGGGAGCCGTTAATGACACAACATATGCTCAGATAGAGAAGACGTGGCTCGAAGTGATGAAGCGGGGAACGAGCTCGGTTCCGAAGATGGCAGCGACCTAGCTGCCGAAAGCACTAAATGGTTCGTTTTTTAAACTTTTACGGAGTTTTTATGGCTTTGAATGATATTTTAACTTTATACTAAGGTATCTCCGTGCTTGATTTTAATTAAATAATCTGTAATTTTTTTTAATAGTCATACAAATGTTAATTATGTGAGTGAGAAAAAATACATAAGATAGTAAGAGTTTAGATATTTAGCATACAAGTTTCCCTGTTGGGACTGCAATAGAAATATTTTTTCTACTTTTTATTTAGTGACATCTAAAATTCAAAATAGACTTTCAATTTATACTTTGTCAAAACTAGTTTGTTGCTATGCTATGCTATGGCAGCAAAAATTAAGTTTTGCTCAGAATTATATGAAATTAAAAAATATTTAGAAGCATATTTTTTACTAAGCTTTTAAATTTTATTTTAATTCAGATGCACTTATTTCAACTTTACTAGTTTTTACTATATGCAATCTGTTTGATAACTAATTTAGATACAATTTTAATAAAAATAATTTAGATACAATTCTTTGATTTTGAATATTCACTCATTGTGCAAGAATATAAATTAAGAATTTCAACTATTTATTTTTAAATATGAAAGTTAACCTCTCTGATTAGTTCTAATAATCATATTTCTTTCTTTATGAAATGTGCAGGGCAGAGTGGGACAATAGATATTTTTCTATCATTAAAAAGCTCCAAAATTAAGGGGGGGATCCATAATTTAATGAACCACTATTGCAACACTGTTGAAACTAGTCACTGTCACAGTTTATCTTGTAGGGAAGTTGCAGTCATTTTTGCTTCTACTATCTCTGTTGGAAAAATCAGACAAGTTTTACTTTTATGGATTTGAGCAGTAAATTGCCATCCAATAATCAATAGCTTTAAGCCTAATTTAAAGCTTAAAACTTTCTAAATGAATGAATGCATGTAATGATCTTTATTCTAATGATAAATTTTGTTCAATTTTTTGAGTATGTATTAAAAAAAACTTCTTGGGGGTACACTGGGACAGTGCCCCACTGTGTGCAAACCTATGGCTTGTACAGGTATAGAAAAAACAGTACAATTATCATTTCCAGCAGACTTTGGATCTTATTCTATGAAAAACTGAACTTTTGAAAAGATTTTGCTATCATTTGGAGTTTAATTGGGAGTTAATTTATTATTTTTAATTCATCAAACATGGAATCATTCAACAAGGAATTTTGCAACTTTTAAGTGTGTTTCATTATGATAACTATTAAATCTTGTCATTTAAAAACTACTTTTATGTATTCTTTGTTAAATATCTTAACCTGAATTTAACTATAATAATGTGATGCCATAATATAGCTGATTTTTTCTAAATATTCCTTATTCATTGGCCCACTGTACCCCAATCCCTGTCCCACTGTGCTTGCAAATGGCACACTGAGACTACTAAAGTACCTTTTGGAAATTAATTTTTTTCATGGAATGACATACGGATAAATTCTAAAAAAAATAATTTGTCATACCTAAAAATTGTCAAAATAGTGTTCTGTATTAGTTTTTTTTAATTAAAAGTGAAAATAATTTACAAAACAAGTGAAAATTGTCCCACTGCCCCCCCCCTCTCCCTTACCACTTTAATATGATTTCAGAGTGGGAAAATTTAATCATACAAATATACTGTCTGAACTGAGCTTTAAAGAGGCAACTATTTTTCCTACCCTTTTTGGAAAAAATAAAATAAAATTACATTTTTTTTTCTAAAGTGCATACTGTACATCTCTAATTTTGCTACTTTGGCAAAAACCTGTTTGATGGTTACAGGATTTTCATGGTTTTTACACCAAGGGCAAAAATGTGTCAACTCTGCATATTTGATGTCGCATATTAACTGAAAAGTAAAAATTAATCTTTGCTAGGAAAGTTTGTCAAAGATATGGGCTTACTTATGACTTTTTATTACAGCATGCAGTTTTGCAATGGACGATGGAGGTCGTTGTCTGGCTGACGTGATTAAGTATGCGATTTTCTTTTATACATACATTGAAATAACATGTATGCAAAAGATATTCGTTTACATACTTTTCTTTTCCTTTATTTAGTGATCCACTCTTGCTACAATCTTTCTTAGAAAGTGGCAGTGACGATAACTCCAAGGTATTATATTCTGTTTAATTAATTTTGAAAACTTAGTAAATTTTTATGAAATTGAATGTTAGTTTGGGGTTCTTTAAAAGTATTGGATGAATACAACAGAATTGAATTCTTAGAAAAAATAATACAAAAACTTAATAGATTCAGCTTTCAATGATAGTCAAAGCTTTTAATGATACATGACAAATAAAATTGTTTCAAGTGCTGCTTGATTTTGAATTGAGAATGATTTGGCATTTTGCAATATTTCACTTAGCATTATTTTTAATTTAATTACTATTAAGTTAATTACTATCAATCTTTCAGGATCCTCAGGATGGGACTTCATCAGAATCAGCTGTCGAAAGTCCTCAAGTGTCTAGGAGTGTTCCTGCTACTTTCACAAATGTTTCCTCTGAACACTTAGTTGAGCCAGATCAAATGGGTTATATTTATGCAATTGATAGTAGTCAGGGCTTTTCTGTTGAGCCAAGAGTTTCCAGTCAAAGTGGACTATGTTCTAGTACAGGCTTGGGAGGTGTGTCACTTGTAGTGGCATCTTCTTCTGTCGCACCACAGACTTATCAGCATGCTTCATCAAGTGGTGCTACAATTCACCATATACCTTCATCATCAGCCCACACGCTGCATCCTCATTCTCCAGCTTCAGCTCGTCCTGCCACCCCACTGTCTGCACTTAATAAATCTCCTGCTCAGGGCCCTCCATCTGTACATAGTATGCCACCTCCATCCCCACATATGACGAGATCACCTCTTCCGTCTCATACTCCATCTCCTGCACCTGCCTGGTCTCCTGCACCTCCTGTTCTGTCTCCTGTGGCAAGTCGTAGTCAGTCATCAATGCCACCTCTGACTTTCCAGCAATCCCATAATCAGTTAATTCAGACAACTTGTAATGTTACACAGTTTGTAACTGCTATTGCAACACCCCAAACAATAACACAAAAGTTAGCTGTTCAGCAACAGCAGCAGCTATTTTTACAGCAGCAAGTTAGTCCAGCTTCTCAGCAGCAATCAACTTCTCGTTTGACAGCTGTTACAAATGTGGTTACGACAACTGCAGTTACTGTTACTCCTCCTGTGGTTCAATTAATACCAGCATTACAATCAAATGTCTCATTGCCTGCAAGAACTTCTCATACTAATGTTCGGCCTATCCAGCCAAAGCACCCTCCTCAGATCTTACCAAAGCCTGCAACATGTAGCACTTCGAATCAATTTGTGAGTCCAGCTCCTGCTAGTAAGCAGGCTCCACCAACGCCAGTAACTGCTGGCCAGAGGACTGTAGGAGTTGGAATTCAGCCTAATGCTGCAGGCCAACTTGTTGTTAATCAAGGACAGTCTGGTGTGTTTTCTGGTCCTCAAGGCACCATTTTGCTAAATCAGATTATCCAAGGTGTGGGACAGAGTCCTATTCTAATACAAGGGAATTTAGGAAATTTAACGAATGTCCAAGGACTTCAGTTAACATTGAGGCCGCCTAATAGTGCATCTCCTGGACAGTCACTGAACTCCAATAATCAAAATAATGCTACAATTATTGCAGCTTTACAAAATCCAAGTCAACACCAACCTACACTATTTGCTTCTGCTAAATCACAAATCCATGGACAGCAAACAATTGTTATTCCAAATAATTTAGCCCACCATGGATTGCAATCGCAAAACATAAGTTTAACATCAGCTGCATTACCCAATAGCGGAATAATGTCTTCTTCATCACAAGGCCAAAATTTTTTGAGGCAGAATATTATTTTTTCACCCAGAGGTATTATTCCTAATCAAGGAATTCAGTTGCAGCAAATCCAAACTCCCCAAGGTCCAATATTTGCTTGTATACCCAGCCAAACAATAACTGTTCCACATTTACCTGTAGCAACACCTACTTTACAAAATGCTGCATTGGGGAATGCTCAGTTAACACCAGTTACTCTTCCTATGCATGGAGTAATGGCTGGGCAAGGTGTTTTATCTGGACTTTCTCTTCAGTCTCATGCTGCACCATCTGCCTTACCGACTCCTCAACAGTCGATTTTTGGTGCAGCGGTTCCATTAACCAGCCATATAGAACAGCCATCTCATCAGTTGATACAAGTTCCCCCAGTACAATCGCCTCAAATACCTACTAATCATACTATTAATCAAATTAATAATCAGTCTCACTCGGTAGAACACTCTCCAAAGGCTCCTTCGCCTGCCAAGCCTTCCAAAGGTCCATCTGTAGGTCTTAATTTAGAAGATATTTTGAAAGAGACTGGCATTGTTCCTGAAAATTCACCACCTATGTCTCCTGATAATTCTGTGATTGAAGAAACAGTTCCTGCACAATTGCAACCTCCAAATACAGTTGTCCCATCTCAACAGTTAATTACATCATTGCAAGGTCAAGTAGTATTAGAACAAGTAAGTTTTTTCATCTTTCTCACATTTATGCTCTTATTATTGGCTTAGATGCATTTAACTAGTATTAGCACCATACTAAAAATAAATGAACCTATTAAAAATTTTGTCAAATAAGTTTTGTTAATTTTAACTTGCATTTGGCTGTATTTATTTAAATTTTATAAAAAAAAATAACTGGCCATTTTTATGTCACGTGCATAGCAGATGTAAACTTCAAAAGTACTCGAAATAAGATGTGTTATCTTTTTTTTCTCCCTTTTCCAGTTTAAGTTAGTTATGTTGAACTTCTGTTTCAGATGCAGTGCTTATATAAATCCTTCTAACTCTTGAATCTTTTTTTAAAAAAATCTGTTCATTACAGTTTTCGATCCAATTTTTGTGAATTTTCATACCAGTTTTTGTAAATGCCCCCCCCCTTTTTTTTTTTTGTTAAAGTAATTTACAATAAATAAAAAAATATACATAAGTTAAAAAGCCATTGAAGGTTTGTTGTAATAAATTGTATTTTTGTGAAGGGTCCATTTTAATTGATTGTGCTTTTGTGAAGGGGCCCATTTTATTCGATAGTAATTATGTGAATTAGCTGCAAAACGGATCCAAACTTCATCTACATCAATCCCTGCTTTAGATATGAGTAAACTACATTTTCAGTCAAGTAAACATATTGATTTTAGCTGAAAAGCACATCAGGTTGGAAAAAATGATATATGAAAAGCTATATTTCTATCCTGTTCATGACCTTACTGAAATAGTCAGTATTTAATCTATTTATTACCCAAACCATTTGCTACATATGTCATTTTGGATACATTCGCAGTTTGTTATTTAACATTTTCTTCTGCTTTTCAGGTGAGTCAAAACTTACAAGGACAAAATTCATTGTCTCAGATGAAATTCGCTTTCGCTCAAGATGGAAGTGTGATTCTTCAGCCGCATAGTTCATTTGCAGGATCACCCCGAGTTCAGCAATACATCCATTCCCCGCAGGTGCAAGGAAGAGCTGTTAGTACAGTTAGCTCTGTAATAATTCCCACTGTTACAAGTACTATGTCCTCTGTTGCTACATCAGAGTCTTCTATAGTTCGTAGTCATGCTAATCTAGTTGCCAGATTGAATTCTCCACCGCCAGTGAGTGTTCCGGATATGTCATCACTTGGTGTTTCGAACATTGGTGTTTCAATAACATCATCCTTAACAACCACCACTGTTACCACAGTAGCAAATACAGTGCCATTGACAGTACAGAGTATAAATGTGAATAGTCTACCCATTGTTAGTACAGGTTATGTTGTGCAAAGGACTAGTGTACCTGACAGATCATTTTTCACTGAGGATGCCAACAATTCTCAAAATCACGTAAATGTCAGTAGCTCTGAGATCTCAAACTCAACACAAAGTGTTCAACGAGTAGTAAACCACATGAATTCATTTCAACCATTTGTGTCATCTGAATCTACGAAAAGTTCTATGCAAAATACTTTAAAGACAGTGCAATCTATGCCCGTTGTGAGTACAACTAATTGTATAAATGTAGTACAAGCTGAAATTAAAACAGAATCAAATCATAGTGCTGTTGAAAGTAAAGGTGCTGTTGTGCCAACTCTCAATCTTCCGTCATATCATCATGTGCCAAATCAAGTAAGTAAATTTATGTTAATTATATTTTTAAGTAAAAAATGAAAATTTCAATTACTTTAATCAATTGATTAAAATAAAGTTATTGATTTATATATTTTTGTTTTTTGGTAGTAGGATAAATGTCAAAATTAAAGTTGAAGCAAAATTGTAGTGCTTATCAGAGCTCGAAATAAGATTCTGAAGCTAACAGCAAAAAATCCTGTGAGCTATAACTGCTAACAAAAACTAATCTGCTCGCAGAAAAAATGGAATCAATGCCATTGAGAAGAACAAAAATGCTCTACTTCTAAAGTCACACTCGAAAAGCATTCTGCGATTTCATGTATAACTTTAAATACATATCAGATGGGAAAAACGCTCAAGTAATAAATTTTTAAATGCTTATAGCTGAACTTAACCCCAAGAACTCTTGATCATCATGGCTATTTGGGCTAAGTTCACATCATGCTACTGGTTGGTAATATGTCAAAAAATTAGTTTACAAAACTAAACCCTGCTTTGTGATATTTTCTAATATTGGCAAGAAATTAGCCAACCTTACTATTTTACATTGAGAATAATGGTATAACTTGGATTGCCAAACAGCAAGGTAAAATATTTTGTGATGCTGATTATGTTAGTCTGCAAAAAATGTTGCATAATAATATATGGAGAATGGCTTTAATGACAACCTTAATGGGAAATGATTATCAATTATGTGCTTGCACGACTTGCTAAAGAATTGAAAGGCAACATTGGTGGCAAATAACAAAGCTTTTTTAAAATAATTTTTCGTTTTGGCTTAGTAATTTGAAGTTATTTTCTTTTTTTCTTTCTTTCTTCCTTTTTAATCATACTTGTTAAAATATTAATTTTGTTATGATTCTTTGTAGAAACTCCAAGTGCAAAAGTTACAAAGACAAATTAATGAACTGTCGGGCTTGAAATATTGTAACACAGAGCAGCAAAAACTTTTACATCAATCTCACCTATTACTGCAAAAGTTGAACGGATCAAAAGGAGGCAAAACAGCTAAGAATTTACAGAATCAAATTCAAGTATGTTTTATTTATTTTTTATTGCATTGAAAAAGCTTTCTGTAAATTATATTGTCATTATTTATAACGTTTTTTTTTTTTTTTTTTTTTTTTTTTCAAATATGAAATGGGTCAGATCAGTATAAACAAAACTAAAGAGGACCAATTAGGTTTTATTTTTCATGCATTTATTTATTTAGTTGCCAACAATATAGGTGTGGGGGAACGAAGCCAAATCCCAAATTACTTACATTAATTACATGAAATTTGTATTGAAAAAATTCCTTCATTTATCACACAGAAAATGAGTAACCACTAATGCAGCTTTGTTAATTTTAAATAATTAGTTAACAGACTAAAAGCTAAAATGCATGAAATTTTTTCTTTTCTGTTTCACAACTTTAGAAATGTTGAGGAAGAATATTGGTTAATTGCATTAGTGTGAATTTTTGTGTAAGTTTGTTATACATTAATAGTAGTGTTACATTAGTTTGTGTTAAAAGATAACTGCTTGAAAATAATATGTGATGTCTAAGACTTCCTTTCTATAATGCTCAATTCAGTACCTATCTACATATATCTGTTCATGATGCTATCGACAAAGCTCTTTCTTGTATAAGTAGAGATAAAGTAAAATTTATTTTCAGCCTGCTAAAATTTTCACATTTAATTATTTATAGGTAGGAATGTAAAATTTTAAGGACTCTGCTTTATTATTACCAGTTGAAGTTGTTTCCATCATGAAGATTAATAGTTCTCAATTTTTTGAGCAAAACCTAAAACTGATTTTAAAAAATGTAAACCTTATTTAATATTGAGCAGATGATATTTCGTTTACGTAAGAGGACAATAGAAATAATCCAAAGGAAGACATCCATAATTATATATATTTTTTCTTTTTACGAGTAGCATTTCTGTCCATTATTTGGACTCAAGAACCTAAATCATTTTATTCTGTTTAAAATTGTCAAACATAACAGCCATTATGTTTGTTTTTTATTAATATCTTCTAAAATAATTTAAATTTCAAAATCGAAGTTATTGGAACAACATCCTTGAATTTTATTTATTTATTTATTTGAAACCGACATTGCTACAAATTTATTTTACTCTCAAATTCAGGCCTGAAAGACCTGCAAAAATGCAGAAATCCACCTTTTTACTCCCTTTCAGTAAAAATTCCACCGAAAATTATGCTTGAGCATTCTGATCCCCCCCCAGATTTCATGAATGACGATTTTTTGTTTAGCATTCCTTCATTTAAATCTCCAATGTTATATGGTTAGAAAGGATTAGCTTTATTTTATATAAATACTACAGGGATGAAATTCTTCAGCTTTTTAGCTGATTTCAGCTTTTTGTGAATAAAGAGGAATTCACTTTTTTCTCTGAAAATTCTACTTTTTTCTGTGAATTCCTGATTGTAGTTATTAGTTAACTGTGTGATATTTTTATTTTTTAGCATGTTCTAATGTTTTTCTTCTTAAAACTTCTTTCACATTAATTATATACAAATATCACATGTACAAATTTTTTGCTCTCGTATGATTTCAGCTTTTTTGCTCTTTTGCCGATTTCATTCCTGATACTATTAATATATTTCCAAAATTATTATTATAAAATACTCTTATGATTACAATTAGAGCTGATTTTTAAAACCAAATCTTCGTTTGAAAGATTCATTGACAAGAGTTAATGTAAATAACATGCTATTGCTGTTATTACACTACTAGCCATTAAAATTGCTGCACCAGGAAGAAATGTAGATAAAAATATATATTTATTTATTGGACAAATATATTATACTGGAAATAACAAGTGATTAAATTTTCAAGAAATATGGGTGCATAGATCCTGAGAAATCAGTACCCAGAACACCACCTCTGGCAGTAATAACAGCACTTATATGCCTGGGCATTTGAGGTCAGAGATTGGATGGCATGTACAGGTACAGATGCCCATGCAACTTCAACACGATGCTACAGTTCATCAACCGTAGTGACTGATGAATGGTGACGAGCAAGTTGCTCGGCAACTATTGACCAGATGTTTTCTATTGGTAAGAGATCTGGAGAACGTGCTGGCCAGGCAGCAACAAAACATTTTCCGTATCAAATAAGGTCAGTACAGTATTGGCAACATCTTGTTGTGCATTATTGCACTGAACCGTAGGGTTTCGTAGGGCTAGAATAAAAGCTAAAGCCATGGTAACATATCAGAAATGTAATGTCCGCTGGTCAAAGTGTCGTCAATGCGAACAAGAGGTGACTGAGATATGTATCCAATAGCATCCTATACCTTTACACTGGGTGATGGGCCAGTATGACAATGATGAATTCACACTGCCAATGTGTGTTCACTGCAATGCTGCTAAACATGAATGCGACCATCATAATGCTGTAAACAGAACCTGGATTCATCTGAAAAAATGACGTCTCGCCATTTGTGCTCCCAGGTTTGTTGTTAATCACACCATTGAGGCACTTCTGTCTGTGATGCAGCATCAAGGGTAGCCGCACCCATGGTCTCCGAGTTGAGAGTCTATGCTGCTGCGAATGTTGTCAAACTGTTTGTGCAGTCACTTGTCTTGCAAACAATCTCATTTCTTGACTCAGGGCTCGTGATGTGCCTGCACAATCCAATATGGCCATGCCGGTCTTCTCGTCTGATAATGCCATTGAGATCCAGCATGGCATTCCGTATTACAGTCTTGACCGACGTGAGCAGCACTACTACGATGGGATAAACCGCAATCTCGGTAGGCTACAATTTGATCTTTATCAAAATCAGAAACATGCTAGTACACATTTCTCCTTCTTACATAAGGCATCGCAACAGCTTTTCACCAGGCATCAGTGTTCAAATTCAATTCAATTGTGTATGAGAAACCAGCTGTACAATTTCCTCATTTAAGCACATTGTAGGTGTTGCTACCGGTGCCCAATTTGTCTGAATGCTCTCAAGAGTTAATCATTTGCATATCATAGCAACTTTTTCCTGTTTAATTTTCACATCTGTAGCATGTCATCTTCTTGGTGTAGCAATTTTAATGGCCAGTAGTGTTATTTATTTTTAAAACATGATATTTAGTAATATATATAGAAACAGAATTGGTTTTAGTAATTTTATATTATTGATAAAAAATAAACTAAATAAAATGCATATATGGTGCTTACAAATCTTTTAATGGCAGTTAAAAAATACAGGTTAACAAAGACCTTCTCCCCTTTGTTCCATAGTTTTAATGCTACATTAAGTTCAGCTTTTTTTATGTTAAGGTCCTATCTTGCGTAGTTAAAATTTTTTATTTGGGAATACCTTATTCCCCCGTACACGATATATATTTCGGTTACACACATAACCATCATCAGTCGTTTCTTGAACTCACACTAATGGCGGCTTCCTTTTTTATCGCTTCGTTCTTCTTCTTCCGGAAATTTTGATGAATGACGTCATCCCATGATTGGTCGATTGTATGAAGCGCATCGTTGATGCTGCCATCTGTCGTCATTATTTCTAAGCTCTCACGAATGTAGGCATATATACTATTTTTAAAGTTGGCTATTTTTTTAATATTTTTAAAATCAATGGTAATGGGCTCTTCCAAAGCAAAACGTGCCAGAGCGGTACTTTGTTTCTGGAGGTTAATGTCTTGAAAATGTTCGTTTTTTCGCCCTTTAATTTTCCTTTTTGTAACGCCGATGTAGCAATTTTCTTTATTAGTGTCGTTTGACATAAAGTTAATTTTATAGATCCCTGCGGTTTCGATGGGGTTGATTGGGTCTTTTTCCGATCTAATGCGCTGAAAAATTGTTTTATTAGGTTTAATTGGAATACGGAAGTTCTTTTTACTGGCGATATTAGATAGTTTATTGGCTATCCCCCGGCTAAAGGGGATAGCGGTAGTATAACGTGGTTTACTTTTTGACGGTTGTCTATAATATTTAATTTACGTTGCCTTGCTTTGAAAACTTTATCAAAAATTTCTCGAGGGTAGTGGGCGTCTTGACATTGTTTCCTTATGAAAGCAATTTCTTTTTGAAGGAGGTCATTGTTAGAACAAACTTTGAAAGCGCGGTCGATATATGAACGAATGGCTGCAATTTTATAGTTGAAAGGGGTTTTAGATTTAAAATTTACTATATTAGTATTACAAGTAGGTTTTCGAAAAATGGTGGTCTCAATGAGATTATTGTTTCTGGTTATGTTCACATCTAAGTAATTGAGGCTATTATTGATTTCTTTTTCGTAGGTAAATTTAATGTTCGGGTCTATGGCATTAAGTTGATTGATCAATTATTTTCTTCATTATTATGGGTGGTAAGGATAGCGAAGATATCGTCGACATAGCGAAGCCAAAGTTTGATGGTACTATTGTGTGTCTGTTTAATTTGTTCCTCAAGGATTCTCATTTTCCATCCTCATTCCAACAAAGTACCGCTCTGGCACGTTTTGCTTTGGAAGAGCCCATTACCATTGATTTTAAAAATATTAAAAAAATAGCCAACTTTAAAAATAGTATATATGCCTACATTCGTGAGAGCTTAGAAATAATGACGACAGATGGCAGCATCAACGATGCGCTTCATACAATCGACCAATCATGGGATGACGTCATTCATCGAAATTTCCGGAAGAAGAAGAACGAAGCGATAAAAAAGGAAGCCGCCATTAGTGTGAGTTCAAGAAACGACTGATGATGGTTATGTGTGTAACCGAAATATATATCGTGTACGGGGGAATAAGGTATTCCCAAATAAAAAATTTTAACTAATTAATCCGCCGTATTAAATAATGTTTCATATGTTTTTATCCTATCTTGCCTGTTTGTCTGTTAGACAAAATAATTTTTCCATAAAAAATTAATTTAATAGAAAAATTTAAAATTTGAATTAGAAATGTCTAAAAATAAAATTCTTCCTCCTTTTATCTATCACATTTTTGTTACTAAAATTTATTACAATTAATAAATTTGTGAGGGGAAAAAACAACTTTATCATAGAAAAAACATGATTTCTGGTACTTTTTCTTTTTTTATATTTTATCTTCTCAAGATTTAGAAAAATCCATTCCCAGTTTTCAAAAGCAAATCATATTGAACACACACAAAAAAAATTTAGAGTTCATGTAAGTTTCATCCAGTGACATAGCATGTTCTCAAGCATAGGGCAATCACTCACAGTTTTTGGATTTTTCTCTATTCTTGTACCTTTTTCTCTACGTCTCTAGCTGTTAATACACATCTATTACAGGGTTGCAAACCTGGGAGGAACAGATTGAGGAACATCTGTAGTAATTTGGAGGAGCATTTGGCATTTTTGCAGAGCACTTTAATTATTCTTATTGAAATCTTTAAAGATTATTATTTTACATGGTTGGAAATGTTGTCTTCATGTGCCTGTTAATAATCACTTTGAAAGAAGTCTTGAAGTAACAGTGAACTTTCCGACCATCATTTGTCGAAAATGAACACTTTTTACAGAAAGCACTTAACTAAAACTGATAGTTTACTGATTCTATTTCATTTCATTGATAAGTCTTGGGGCAGAAAAGCTCATTCTTTATGAAACTTTTAAGAATTTAGAACAGCAGTTCTTCCAATGTGATTGTTAACAGATGCATGAAGACGGTATTTCTGACTCCACATTGCTATGTTATTCTGGACCATTTGGTCCCCTCTACCTGCCTTTACATTTCTTACTTGTAGTTTAGGACCACCCTATATATGGAGAGCACACAACCTGTAAATATCAAAAAGTAATAATAAACAGGAGACTATTCCAAACAATCCATGCTTTCAGCATACACTGAAAATAAAATTGTCTGTGTATTTTAGACAATAAATGCAAGATTAGGGGGAAGTTAAAAAAATGCTGCTACAGTTCCTTGTTTCTATCTTTTAATTTCTGATGTAAATAATGTAAAAGTATATCAGGCGAATTAGTCACTAGAAATAACATTGTACAAGATTTAAAATATTTTTAAAAACTATTTTAGCCAAAGCTCGTAGAATTAGAAACTTTATATAAAAACAAGTTTCCCGTCAGTTTCCAGTAATGGTGTTGTTTGAAGAAACGAAATCTTCACGGACTTAATACACAAAAGAAAATAAACTAATTGTGCTAGGGACTCGAGAAAATTCAAGATGATTCTTCATAAGCTGCACCTCATATCGTAATAAATGAAGCAAGTGTTTTTATGAAACTTATTTAAAAAAAATTCTTCAACAGAGTTGCACAGCTAAAATTTCTGAAAGCTTTGTACTATAGCTGATAAAGGTTTATCATTTATTACTGTGTATAGAGAATTTGGAAGGGCTTGATATAATAGTTTATTTGTATTTATGTACCAAAACACATGATGTTCTCAAAATACATCGTTAATTGAAATTCTTATTTTTCCACCCTCAAAACAGAAACATGAAGCTGATGTTAAAAATATCATCCAGAGATGTCAAGCAGCTCAAAATCAGTTAAATTCAGAACAGATGCAAACCCAACAAATGCATATTAAAGCTCCTATACCTCAACAACAAAGTCATGAACATAATAAGCAAAATACATCTAGCTCTAATACTCAAAATGTTAATTTGGTAAATCTTCTGAAGCAAAGCCCTGCTATGCCTGTAAGTATTTTTTTTTTCTTTTAAATGTTATGCACATTTTCCTAACAAAATTATTCTTGTTCTTTTATTATACATGAATTGTGTCTGATTGTTTAAATGCTGACCCAATCTTATTAATAATTTATCTGTACTTATTATAAAAGATGTCTGTGGGTGGGTGTGTCAGCGGCATTACGGGAAAACTTCTACACCTAGAAACACCAAATTTGGTACTCGGGAAGTTCTAAACATGAAGTTGTGCACCTCGAAGCGATTTTCTTCTAAATTCGGCCTAGAATTTTTTTTATTGTATGTTTTATGCGATGTTTGGCTTTTTTTCTCACCTAATTCGTAATAACGGCAGAAATTACGCTTGCAGCAAAACGGCATTTGCATCATCGTATAGAGGTAAATTAAAAAAAAAAAAAGTTTGTTCTGAATACGTAACATGATTTACCAATTTTTAGGAATTTTTATACTAAGCATCTGTTTTGGCAATTTTTTTTGTAAAATAATTTTAAAACTGTTGCACCTTAAATTCTGTCCATCATAATTTTTTGATATTTTGACAAATCGTGAAATATATAATGTGACAAATTGCATTTTCTCCTCTTTTAAAATGAAAACAAAAAAATTAAGTAAATTAGAGGATTTTTTACAAATTTTAATATAACTTAATGATTAGAATTTAATAGCATCAACGTGGATAGCTTACACCATTGCATTGATAAATCATGGCATAAGATAATTTTGTTGCATTACCACAGAAAGGATTAGAAAAAAGGTTTTTTTCCATCTATTGATAGAGGTTTTAAATGGGTACTGGATTTTCAGTTCGTAAGTGAGGATCTATGACGTCAAATGCTTTAAGAAACGTAAAAATTATGCACAATTTTAACACATTTATCCCTGTTTTTTAACAGAAGCAGGCAATATTTTGACCAAAACTTTCTATGAAATAAACTAAGAAATTCCTGATTATTATTATTAGTGGCATTTTAATCCGTTGCTTATTTAAAAATGTGTATAGGTTTTCTAACATATGCATGTTGCGAGTATAGTTTTATTTTAACTTTGGATTACTCTCCTCCATAGGGGGTCCTTTATAAAGCAGAAACATTTTCAACGTCTTTGTAAGTTTTAATAAGGTACCGTTGGAAAACTACTGTGCGAAATATCTAAATTAACTCCCTCAACCAACCGGGGTATCTTTTACGGCAGTTAAAATTTTTAAAATGCATGAAATTTGCAAACTCTGCAACTGCATTTTGTCACAATTAAAGCGATTCTAAATAGCTCCTCGAGATTACACGGTTTGATGTTTTTCAGGAGACAGAACCATGGAGGATTTATAAGATAATCATGCATTTAATGATAAATTATAAAATGCATGAAATTTCCAAACTCTGCAACTGCATTTTGTCACAATTAAAGCGATTCTAAATAGCTCCTCGAGATTACACGGTTTGATGTTTTTCAGGAGACAGAACCATGGAGGATTTATAAGATATTGCTATATTGGATATATTGATATTTAAAACGGCACTGCTTGGATATTTTCCACCACCTTGACATGAAATGTTTTACGGTGCTAAATATGCAAATCTTACAAAACTATGCATAAATTAAATATTATACAGAGAGCTTCCTTATTGGCTACCATTATGTGAAATGATAATTGTTTATCTAATGCTTAAATTGCAAAGAATCGCCATAGAATAAGAAGATCCTATTGGTACCAAATAATCTAAGCTATTTCTTTTAATCAAGCCTTAAAGAGGGAGTAGCGAAGATAGATAGTATTGATATACATAATAGGTAGTATTAGTAGATTTTTAAGGGTAATATGAATAAATCACAATATACCACGTTAATAAATATTTCATGAAATTAAGTGTTCTGTTTATCCTTTTCCAAGGGTTGGCTTACAACCAACTATACAATAAGTAATTCTAATTCGCATTAGTATATCCCGCAGTAATTTCAACAGAGGAAATTACTTGAACTTTTTAAAAAATGAACTTCTGTTTTTTCAGATGCAGATATGATTTTAGTAAAATTTTAATTTCTTCCCAAATGAAAAACGGGTGCACAGCTATTTAAAAATACCGGTTGTAAATTTCATGTAGTGTCTGAGGTATTTAATGCTACAGCTTGAACCTAAAAAAGAGTATGACGTAGAAATAAGTCATTTTGAAAGCCAGGAGTTCTCTGCAAACCGTTAAACTTTTCAATTTTTTGATCACGAATCACACTGATGTAGTTTTTTGTGTCATTGTATTTCAATGATGCCAGATTAATACTCATGACGCAAACTTTAAGTCAAGAGTAAAATAATTTGGCTTTTTGGGGGGGGGGTTCCACTTTGCTGGAATTAGTTCGAATTGCACATGTAAGGGAAAACTTTTGTTTCCTGTCGTTCGAAGAACAGGCACGCATCTAGTATTTTATAATAGCATGTTTTGTGAATTTTCATTAGAATATAGTGCAGGGCTCAAAAGCTGATAGCAGACACTATTCAGCTTGCAGCAAAATCTTAAATTTTCATAATAACCATAAATTGCCTCCCCCCCCTCTTTTTTTTAAAAAATGCCATTAGAATTATTGATCACCGTGTCTGTTTGGGCTAATCTCATGACATTTGCTGTAGTTGCCGTGACTGAGGGTTGCCTGGTTTAAATCATGTTGGTTAACATTTATTGAAAACTATTATTTTACCCCAAAAGTTAGTTTGTATAATAGTGTAAATTCATTGTATTTCTGGCATATTTAAAAAGTAATAAACTCATGTGTGAAAGGGGAGTAAAGAGTATGTATGCACTTAGTAGATTTTTTATTGTAAGCTTTAAATTCATGCTAATAGCTTATTAACTTAAGAAATGTGCTAAAATAAAAAATTGTAACTTTAGAAAAAGGGGGCCATGTAGACCTGTATGTTATCTGATGTGAGGTTTTTAGAAGATATTTATCAGTCCTGTGCACTAAACTGAACTGTTCAAAGTTGAATTTGAGCTTTTCAAATCTTCTTTTAGAAAATGTGTTCCTACATAAATTATTATGTAGGAACATCTTACTTTTTAAATCAGTTAAGTTTATTTTTAGGTTTAGGGCTAAAATTTTGATTTTAATATTTTCAAATTATAGTTTCTCTTAACCAGTTTATGGTTATTTTATTTAGGTGACATCAAAACATAGTGCAGCTCCTGTTACTACATGTTCTGTAACAGTCTCTAGTACAGTAGTAGTTACAACTACAGTTACACCTACAGTCAGTGTTTCAACACATCAAAGGGTATGTGAAATTTCTTGGTAATTCCTCCTCCTTAACCCTTTGATGTGCAGTGGTGCACTGTGAAACCACCTTATTTCAGCACTTTCACTGCTGATCACAATATATAAATAAATTAAATGGTTAAATGTTCCCAATGCTGAAAAAGTGCATACGTTGTCATCAATCCATTTAATTACCTACAATATGATGGTCAATCAAATTGTCCACCTAGTGACACAGACTAAAGAAGTTTTCTGACACAGCTGGTTGTGTGGCCATGTAGCCAGTTGTGTCAGAATATTTCTTTAGCTTTTTGTGCCAGATGAACAATTTTATTGACTTCCATACTGTTGGTAGTTAAATGGATCGATGGCAGTGGATGCACTTTTTCAGCTTTGGGTAGTCTATCCAGTTGGTCATCTATATTGATGTGAAAATCTTTGTGCTTCAAAGGGTTAAAAAGGGGATTTTTCTCTCTGTGGCTGATAAATCCTGTAGTCTAAATATTTTTTACCAAATTTTTCTTCATTGTGTACTGGCTGTGTTCCTATTATCTGTATGAAATTGGTATGTAATATATTACTTTTTTTAGTCTCTAAAAATCAATTT
The DNA here is from genome assembly GCA_038373885.1 of Cheiracanthium punctorium. NCBI lineage: Eukaryota > Metazoa > Arthropoda > Arachnida > Araneae > Cheiracanthiidae > Cheiracanthium > Cheiracanthium punctorium. Next base: position 331,815 of record JAWZYV010004217.1, read on the forward strand.
ACCTTGCATATTGCAGATATTGCAGAACGTTTAAAAATACTTAATGCAAAATTTATTTAAAAATCGTATGAAATTACTTAGCTAATCCTTTCTTCCTTCCTATCCTATCCTTAATCCTATTTTTTATCCTTATTACAGACATACAAAATCATAGGATTTTGCACTGTGCCTCAGGCTTTATCTTATTTTGGGCCTCAGGATTTTTAAGAGTTTATTCAGAAATTTAAACTTCCCAATTTTATTCATTAGATTCACAAGATGGATTCTTATTCCTTTCTTGTTAATCGGGCTCAACAACTTCAGGGCATTTAATTTGAAATAATGCATCCAAAGTTATTCTAAAAGATTTATAAATGAATGCTCGTTATTTATCTAGAAATATGCTAGAAATTTCAAAGCATGATTATTAAAAGTATTTTTGCTAAAAATTTAGATTTTCAAATTTTATATTTATGAGGTATATTTATATATATTTTATACATAAAGTTTCTTTCATGTATTTTGATTTTGTTTTATATTTTCTGATATTTCTTGAGCAATTTTCAAAGCTGTATTTACATTTATACAACTCAAGTAGTACAATACTAAGTTTATATAGACACATATAGCAATTAAAGAAGCTACTGATTATGTGTGCATTTTACACTGAAAAAAGAAGATATGCATAAGAAATCTCAGTTGTGACTTAAAAGCCTGAGATCTGCTTTTTTAAGTTTGTAAACTTGGCATGTCTGCTACTACAATATTCTGTTGAATTTTTGTAAATCTAGTGTTGCAGAGAATTAAATGTGCATTGTATATTTTGAAAAGAAATATGTCAAGTTTTAAAACTCATTTTCTAAAAGTTTTTGTTAAAGGTGGCATTTAGTTGAAAAACATGGTTCGGACGGTGCTTAAAATACCTTAAAAAGTACTTACTTTTTTTTTTTTCAATTTTAAGGCCTTTAAAAAGTGCTTAAAAAGTACTTAATTTTTTACCTACATCCTTAAAGTTTCTCAGTATAGCCGCAAGGTGCTTAAAAAGTGCTTAATTTCTAGTGGTAATCGACCGTAAAATCATCTGGCATCGAAACTTTTCGTTCCCCTTTTCCAGCCTCAAGCTGCGTTCATATTGATCGTACCGTAACGCGATGACGTCATACGCTGGAGCCCCTTTTCAATAGCCAAGGGCCCCCTTAGGAGCCAGTCCGGGCCTGAATGTTCTTAAAATACTGAATCTCAACCAAAACTAGTCTGTTGCGCCCGGTGCGAGTTTAACCATTCTACCCCTCCCCCCCCCCCCCAAAAAAAAAGTTCATCTAAAAGTTTATCTATAATTTATTTCTGTTTTTTCGCCGTGCGGCTTTGCGCCCTGTGAAGGAGCACTGTACGGAATAAACACTGCCTTATGCTATTATTAAAGTAAAAACTCGACTACACTACAAGTAATTGGCAAGCTCAGGAAACGCTGAGTGCTTTTAAAATAAACCCCAATGTTATAAATATCAAAAGTAATAAATGAATAGAAATATCAACAACACACAACATTCAAAGCTTAAAACAAACAATTCGCTGAAGCACACTCATTACGTAATCAACAGCTGGCCGTCCGTGGAGAAAAAAAAAAAATGTTTACTTTTGACTGGAGCCTGCTCATCGGATCGCTGTTTCACTTTATCAGCATGTGCTATACTGTCCGAACTTTTTGCGAACGCAAGAAGTTTTTACAAGTTATTTATTTATTTCTATAAATTCGCCTTTGTGAATATAAAAACTGATGTTTTATATAAAATCGGACACTGATTATTTGAAAATGGAAATTGTAAGCTTCGTAAAATAGCAGTAAATACTTTAAAACATATGGGGAAGAGATATTTTTACCACTTATCCCCCCGAAATACATCCCAGTGCGATGTTTCTTTCTTTCTTTCTTTTTTTTTTTTTTTTCAAAGGGAGGGGATCGCGGGTGCGGCATTTCTGATAATTTTCTAGTTAATTAAGCTCATTTTCGTGGGTGCAGCGTTTCTGCCATAAATTACGGTATATGGACATACATGTTACTTGAGAGGAAAAAAAGGAATTATTTTGTCTGTATTAATTGCTTGTACATACATGTGCAAGAAATTGTGGGCTTTTCAATTTTGGAAAATTGGCACATTTGCACTTAAAGCAACAACCTGCCAACTTTACAATAAGAAAATCTAAAGTTTGGTAATAATGAAAGTAATAAGGGGCTTCCATAAATGATGCCACGCTTTTTAAAAAATATTCTTTGCCTCCTGCTCACACTTCACCATACCACCCTTGGCACATGTCATGCTGTATTACATTTACATATACTTACAGTTTAAAAACAAAGCACGATACTAGAAATCAAATTTAATTTTCTGATTTTAAACGTTTTTATTTTAATGTAAATGTATGTCACACATCTTGTCCCCCCCCTCCCCCCTCGTCACAATTTCACAGCCCTCCTTTCCTCATCCTGTGGTCCATGAATTGGGGTCCTTAGTGCAACTAAAAAGTTCATGAGGTCATAATGCAAAACAAAGTTTTTTTGGGTTGGGGAAATAATTCCTGTAATTTGATGTCTCAGCAATTTCTTTTTTCTGTATGTGTAGATATGAGTGAATCATTTATTATATGCAAAAAAATTACTCAAAAATGCTTATATAGTTTTCATTTTTTTCCCTTGAAGTAAAGTTTTGTAAAATTTGGGAGAAGGAATGAAAGCTATGTTTTGAGCTGCAAGTTTGGTTGACGTTCTTTCTAGATTAATGGATCTACATGCTGCCCTTCATTTAAAATAACAAACGCAACCAGATGAATAATGATATTTTATTTCTTCATTACATGTCAGTGAGAATGTCAAAAAGAAAATATAACATTCTGCACCAAAAAGATCCATGAGTTTAATCCTTTCTTAATATCTACGTAAAAATTATAAATGAAATTGTTCATAATTAATAATAGATCACTCTTAAAATTATATTAAGTAAATTTTTTTTTTTTCCTTCCCCCAAAGTTTTTTTTTTACTTTTAAAACTAACATCAAAATTTTTTATTTCATTTATCTTTCCCAGTAATTGAACAGCCACTGACTGACTTTACTGTAGAGATATTTGTCAAAAGTTAAATTTTAATTCATATATATATATATATATATACACAGTCGAGTTCCAAAAATCCGCCGACCTAAAATCTGCAAACGTCCGAAATCCGCACACCTTCTCTGATGTAAATAATGAAATTTGCAGTCATTCACTAGTGATGAAATTGGTGAAAAGTGCCTTGAATCTAGATAAATATGATTCTGATGATGATGAAAACTTAAAATAATGATAATAATAATTATATTGTAATAATAATAATAAAATCCATTTAATAAAAGTTTAAAGTTAGGAGAAGAATACATTAAATTTTTAGAACAGCAAAGTTTGGTAATGAAACAAGAATTAATGATAATTTACTATTTGCAAAAATAAATAAATAAATAAAAGAAAGAAAAAGAGAAAAAAGAAAGAAACTGAAAGTAGAAAAAAATACTTTAAAACAAATCACCATAGAACATGCTTTCAAAATTAGAAAAAGGAAATTTTGAAACCATTTGCTTGTCTTTATGTAATTTTTTCTTTTTTCTCCTATGCTTTTGTATTTAGTGTGAAAATATAACTATATTTTGACTGTGTTTTTATTTCATTGTAATTGCATTCTACTTTTTTAAAATCAGAAATGCAATAATTTTTCTTTTATGGCCTGAAATCCGCAAAATCCTAAAATCCGCCCTAGCCATGGTCCCAAGCTGTGCGGATTTCTGGCTCTGTACTGTATATATAATATGAGAACAGCTGTATTCTTTTTGGAAATTATATATTGAAACTATTTTATTTTTTAGATTGTTAATCAAGTTGTAACTCCAGCTCAGCAAAGGTTGCCAATTGTTCACCAGCAAAAGCCGCCACCTCAACAAGAGAGTTGTCAGGTAATTTTCTTTTATATTTGTGTATTTTATTTTTAAAAAAGGCTTAATTTTGCATATTGTATAACCTCTGTAAAAAACTACCGGAGGATTTTTCATCTTAAATTTTTCCTGTGAAAGTATGTTGTGGGAACAAGGAAAATAATTTGTGATAATCTGGGAGCAAAAAAACAATGTGGAGAAACCTATGATTTGAAAATCATGAATATAATACCTTAACATGTATTAGTTAATAATTTCTCAAGATTTTTAAAGCGAGAAAAGCCTTAAATTTTTTACTGAAACAAAAAACAACAACAAAAAAAAAGTTAATGACAATTTTTTCCACTCTAGTTGAAAACTAATGTCGTAACCGTAGTGTCAATAACCAAACACTCCCCTGTATTTACGATAACCAGGTACTGTGTTACCCACATTAAATAGCTATACTCCCCATTTGTTTCGTTACCCATTACAGACTTTATAATCAAGTAAACACTTACTACACAACACGAATAATAATAAATAAAGAAAATTAATAATTCATAATAATGTTTGATTATGCTTATCGTAATAAACATGTACAATCTGTATGTACATGAGACAAAAATGGGTATCTTAGTACCTTAAAATTGGATAATGCAAAAAGTATAATGCATGAATGCCTAACAAAAAATTTTCCCAAAAGGGGTTGAAATTATATGGTTAGTTCAGATTAATGTAAATAATGAGGATTAAAAGCAATTTTACAGGCTTAGTTAGAAATGACTAAATCACGATGACACTTGCAAGAATGTATCTGCTTTCCGGTCTTTCGAGCTACGGTAAAAAAAAGCATTGTTTCGATTGATTGAGTTATTTGACTTTAATTAGTCATTAAATTTTCAGGGCTCCCATGGGTCAAGGAGAACCTAGAATTGTCTGGGAATTTCGCTTTTGCAGAGGATGTCATTGGGAACATGTTGACTGAGAATCATTAGGGAATATTAAAAATTCTATTTCAAAACCTGAAAAACACCGAATTTGACCTGGAAAATGATTAAAACCCACAGTTGTTGGAAACAATCATTCATTTACTTCCCCTTTAATTTCCCCTTAAGCAATTTAATGTTTTATTCTATTTATTCAGTAAAATTACCAAGAGAAATGTTTTTCTGAAAAATTAGTAAAAACTAGAAAGTCAGTATGTATTCTAGACTATTCCCTTCTTTACTTTTGAAAATCAGAAGGTAACAAGTTGGAGGCAGTAGTATTCCAGAGGTGCAGAAAATTTTCAGTTCCAAATATTTCCCCAGAATACATTTTATTTTTAAAACAAAATCTCTCTCTCTCTTTCCCCCCCCTCCCCAAATGGTAGAATTTTTGCATTCTAGTTTAATCTATTATTAGTATTACTGCACTTAGGTTATTAGAACTATAAAAAATCCTAATATTTATTGAATGAAAAAAATCTAATATAAAAAAGTTTTTTAAATCAAGCTTTTTTAAAGGTTTAAAACAAGTTTTGAGAACATTTTTGAGCTGAAACACTTATTACAACACACAAATCTAGCCTAGTTGATCAAACATTAGCTGAGGAACTTAAGACATTCATGAAATATTACTTTTTTTTTTTTTAACGTCATTAAAGACCAATAAGAACACATATTTTCCAATGTTGTTTCACTCAAGGGTTGAGAAAACATCGAACCTAGTAAGACAGCCCGTATTTTTGGAGGAGACAATGCTGTTTAGCCTTAGGAGGAACTGAAGTTCTCAACAGACGTTCTGGGTTTCGATGTTTCACAACAACTGTAAAAAAGAATGAGAAAACATCAAGAACTGTATCTATAAGAATAACCAAAATCCCTTTTTCCTTTATAAATACATTTGTGTAAAAAAATTTCCCAGTGCATCAAAATTTTCCCAAACTTTGTTCACGTGTTCAGATATATTCTGCACTCCTGTAGTATTCTTCTAATGGCATGATGCTACAGTGAATCATTTCTAACAAGAGATGATCCAGTGTATGGCTTAATGAGGATTATATTATGTTACACTGAAGTAGCAACTTTTAATATCCCAATAAACGCAGCGACTACCAATTGTAATTTTAAGAAAAATGTCTGGAAAGCCTGGAGTAATGAGAGAAAATTTTTCCAGAAATTGATTAGGAACCCTGATTATGTGTAGTTAAAAAGGTTTTAAATGTGCTTTGTCTAAGATGATATTGTGTAAAATATCTTATTTAAATTGTAGTAAAATACATATTTGTTCTTAATTATTTTGTTTGTACAAACAAATCAGTTGCCTATTTGAAATGAACCAAAGAGGATTTTGAATTTGATTATGTTTATAGTGTTAAAATGTCTTTTCTTCTTTTAGCAGCAGCCTCAGCAACAAGTGATAGTTCGTTTACCAAAACCCCAACAGCAACAACAAAGCAATCACATCCTCCAGCCATCTCCAAGTGTAGTTCAGTTAAAGGTAAGTTTATATTTTAATGCTTAAAAAACCATATTCATGAATTTACTTTAAATTTTTGCTGTTTTGAGCAGACTTAAGAATGAATCACTTAAAAACTGGTAATTTGTAAATTTGAGAGAATTTTTTGTTAATAGCGGGCGGGAACTTGCCAATTAGGCATTGTCCCTTACAACGGCTCGAAGGTGTGACCATTTTATTATGGGGGCACCCAGTGGGCGGTCAGTGTTACCCCCTATGAAGGGACTGGCACAATGACAACCACGCCCAGTCGGGGGTTGAACCCGAAACCGGAGTACGGTGCTTTACCCACCATACCACTCAGTCGGCAAGAGAGAAATGTAAAATTGCATTACTTCTGAGTATTTTGATATGTGGATTTAAGATCAATATTACTGGTGTAAGAAAATCTTTTAAATTAATGACTGTAACTAATTATAATTGTTATAAATTCTTGGGATCAATTAAAGAAAGTTGTGTAATTGTCCGATGTCTGGTTGTGAGAACTGGGAAATATTTAATCTTTGTTATGGGGAAGTGTAGTGTTTCTTCAAAGCTACCCTCTTTTTCTTTTTTTAAGTTTTGTTTAATGGAAAAATTTTCATTATGATGTATTGCAGAATTAAATTTTTGGCAGCTTAAACTGATTATTAACATGAAAAAGTTGATAATTAATGTTAACGAAAGAATTTGGTTAATATTGGTTTTAACTAGCTATGATCCTCGTGGGAAGTAGTAATAGATGACGCATATTAGTAGTGTTTACATTTCTTTTGAAAAGTAGCTAGGCAGATTTATTTAATTGGGCACTTTGTTTAGAACAAAAGCAATTTTCTCGGACATCTCACTGGAAAAGAATTGACATATTTTTTCTTTTTATAATGGCAGAGTGCATGGCACTAATAAAAAGTTCGATTGCAGTATCCTTTGAAAAACATGAAATCTTACCATGCATATTAGAATATATAATATATTAAAATATATTTATATCACTTGCTTCTCTAAAGAGCGGATAAAAGAATTTGTAACCATTTAAAAGACAAAAAAGGCCAAAATTGATATTCACGATCATATATATATGTATATATTCCAGAGTGAATGGCATTGTCATTGTGTTGATTATTCTTTCCACACACCCCACCCCCCTCTTCTTCTCTCCATTCCTTTGGAGAGTAAGGGTTTCATTAAGTTTAGTTTTAATATTTGATATTATAAGCATTTATCATTTTCTTAAATTAAGAATTCTAATGTTTCAATTGAATACTGAAGTCTATACCCCCCCCCCCCTCTAAAGAAAAAGTGAATTTTAAATATTAATACATTTTGTTTCGAACGTATTAATTTAAGGTATGTTTTGAATGATTGAATCGTAAGTTGATATCTTGTTTAAGTTGTTTTGAAAACAAATTTTTGAATAATTAAAATTTGAGCACTGTGATTCACTTATTTTTGTATTAAGTTTATACAATTTTGACAGTTTCTGACATTTGTGACAATATACCTGATTATAACCTTACAATGTCTCAAAATCTTGTCAACCCTGATATAATAAGTGTATATATGAGTAATGTGCCTACATATTATTTGTCAGATAAAGTTTGCATTTCAACTTTTTTCTCTAATTTCAGGCTGCTCCACCTGTAAAGAAGATTGTTAATACAGTGCCTAAGACTGTGCTGTAAGGATGCTTTTTTATTCAAATATATTATGTAGGACTAAAGGTTGATTGAGTTCTTACATGCTTTAAAAAAACCCTAACTTTTACCTCTGGAGCCTTAAAATATTGTAAAAGCATTTTTTATGCTTTTTATATATTTTTTTTTTTTTTTTTTTTGTAAATATTAGACTGCACTAAAATTTATTTTTTTGTACAAAGCTGTGCAAAAAGTGCAATATTAAAACTAATAATGTTCAGCTATTTTCCACCTTTTTCAGTGATTTACTATGTTTATAATCAATATTAAATTCAGAGAGAAAAAAATAACATGTAGATTAGTGTTTTACTAATAATTATTTTAATTTTCACATATTTTTACAATACTTAAATACAAGCATAACTATGAGTGTTTAGTTCGTTTCAGTTATAAAATGTGTTTAAAAAATCTTAGACAATTTTGCAAAGTGTATTGTATTTCTAAAAATTAAAAAATTTCACAGTGTAATAGAATGCTAGTTTTTTTTTTTCCCTCCAAAAGTTTTCATAAAAGGCATGTGATTTTCATGTTTTGCTAATTGGTCAAAAATATCCTGAATTTTTGAAAATTTTTATTTGACTTATTAATTTATTCTTGTGTTAAAAAACTGTAAAGTAGGTGTAGTTTTCCAAATAATAGCCTTAAATGCGGTAGCATAAACCATGCTGCATGAGAGTGGGCCCTGCAGTTTTACAACTTGTAGATAAACTTTTGTTTCTGATCCTGATGTTGCAGAAAATTCTGTTACCACAATCTAAACGAGAAATTTTAATAATTAATTTGGATCCTTCCTCTATTGTATGCAAAAATTTAATTATTAATCTTAAATTGGGTACGTGATATAAACAATAGGATGTTTTCAAATTTCATGATTTATGTAAAACCTACAGGTGTTGTATTTTTCTATTTTAAGGAATTGAGTATTACATAACATTTTTAAAAATGTTCAATAGGTAAATAAAACCTATAATGTGTAAGTACTGGTCTTGGCTTTGACTTGGCCCTTAGTTATTTTTTCGCCTTTATACTTCTTTGTACTTGGAGAACATCAACTGCCAAACACTTTGACTGGAAGAGTCAGGGGAAATGGTTTAAAACCTGGAAAGAGATGGAGAGACTTAGAAAAGAAAAACTTAATGATTACATCTATTAAATAAACAAATAAAATTTAGAAAAAGATTCATTAAAAACATGTTTTTGCTATACTGTTTCATTTAAAATTTAGTTTTTGCCAAAATCTACTTCTGTAATGGTACACTAAAATATTTTCATTTTGTAGACTGTTAATATTTAAAGAAACACTGAAATCATGATAAGCAATTCCTTTAATTTTTTTTTTCTTTTACACTAACAGATATTTTATGTATACACAAATTATAACCTGCTATTAAATATAGTCTGGTTTCTAGTTACAAAAGTGAAGTGTTTCTGTCCTATGAAATACAAATTCTATAATGCGCATGAAAGTTTGTATGCAAAGCTAAAAGCACACAATTTTGTTACTTAAAAGATATACAAATTTCTGTTAGATTGATTTTGTTTGCATGACTAAATTAAAAAAAAAAATTTAATAAATAAATAAATAAAATTGTGTATGAAATACAAATTATGTAATATGACTAATTTTATGTGCATCAGCCTATAAGCCATTTCTTTCTTGTATATAGGCTGTTTTTCAAACAAAAGATCCCTTTAAGGATTAAAATAGACCTCTTTTTACCAGAAATTGACATTAAAGTTTTGTTGTAAGCCCTGTTGTGGAAATCCACTTCTAGTTCAAAGAAATCAACTTGTAGTATTTTTCAACTAATCAAGCATTTGTATAGCTCTGTATTTGAAATAATGTGTTTTTATGTATTTGCATGTCAATTTTATTTATTTATTTAGATTTAATGAACGGCTTGCTAAAGACCAAAATGGAGCACTATGCCCAGATGTAAATACTCCTTTTAAATCCAAAGAGGATGCTTGTTGCAGGCTCTTAATGTATCATGTACATAATTCTCAAGTTCCATCCTTCAAGGAAATCCAGAAAGGTATGACTACACTAAATTTATTTTAACTCTTGAGATGCTGACACTTTTTTTCCCAATAAACTGAATTTTAGTTCTGACCACTGTATGTTAAATTTTCTGTAAGTAAAATTGCATTTGTTTTCAATTTTAAAACTAAGGATCTAATAAAAGGTTATTTTTGCTTAGAAAGCTACCCCTTCTATTACTTCTCCCCTTTCTTCATTTCAAATTCTGTTAAAACTGTGTGAGATTATTGTTAGTAAAAATTCGTATCTTGGGATCTCTGAAAGTTGATGGCTTGTCTTAACAGAGCCTTAATTCTTCAATACTTAAATGAGCCCAATCATCATTAAAAATTGTATTGTGAAAAAAAAAAAAAAAAAAAATTTTTTTTTCTGTGTGTGTGGTGGTACACATAGGAAAACTGATATAAGAATAAATCTTTTTGCAAAAACTGATTGTTCTGTGACATATGTTGCATTTAAGCATTTTCTGCTTCTTCGGCATTGGCATGTCAATTTCTCATTTTTAGAAACGCTTATTTTAATCAGCACTGTAAAATAAATAAAATACAAAATTACTCATTATGTTTTTTATTTTTTGAAAACCGAAGTTTATGAATCTTATCATTTCAATGTTCATATATAAATTTACTTTTTTTTTTTTTTCAGCGGATGAAACTTTTGAAGTGGTTTCTGTAAGCTTATTAGAGAAGAAAAGGCGGTTAGAAAATAAATTTCATCTTTTAAATCTTAAGGAAAGCATGGTAAGATATTTGTTCTTGCAATCCCATTGTTATGCAAAACAGTCTCAAAACCAGTGTCATGAAATTCTGATCCACTAGTTAAAAGAAATCATGTGATTTTACATGCATATTTTTTAAAACATAATAATTATAACAGAGACCTGAAAATCCATAGGAAGTCTCTTCACAATCTCTACTAATATACTGTCAGAAACAATAAATTAATGCAAGTTATGAAATTTTCAAAAGGAATTCTCAAAAAATACAGTAGTATTGTTTTACACGTACGGAATTTTACAGTGTGCTGTTTTATCTTTAATATAATTTTTGAAAGCTTTGTAGTTAGCTTTGCAGTAGGTTTATATCATGTGTTAATGTGTTTTAAGAGACTTTTTTTTTTTTAATCTTTAGAGTGTGACGCAACACATATTTTTATTTGCATTCAAGGACTGTGAAGCAGGCTTTTTTTTCCTCCAAGTAAAGCCATAATACGAAATAATGCACCATAATATGTTGAATTATACAAACTAGAAGTTATACAAGTTTAAAATATCTTCAATTCATCTTGTTTACTTCATGAGAAATGGCATTTAATAACTATAATCAGTACTTTCCAAAAACAAGTCGAAGTCAAGTTATATATATCCCTAGAAAAATACAGTAATATCTCAATTTATGCTACCCCATCTTACGCAAACCCTGAATTACAGGATATTCAAATTTTACCAATTCGTCTTTACTTTCAAGATCACAAGTACATATAATTTTTAAACATTATCTTGTAAAAAATTAAATTAAAAAACCGAAATCTTCAAAGTGCAAGACTAACAAGGTAAATCCAATGTTATCACCTTGATATGAGTTTTTCAGTTTTGTCCAAATTAATGATACATGTCCATTAAATTCATTGAATGTCTGTGTTCATACTTATAAAACAGAATTTCAAAGATATTTTCAATTAATATTTTTATTCTACTCAGCTGCAGGTTAATTCATCATGTAAATAGTCTGAAATCAACTGCAGTCAAAACATTTTTCAGTACTATGGTTTCACTCAGAAGAAATCACTTGACTAACTGTAAATCACAATGGCATTCAATAAATTAAATTGCAACAATACAAATTAATGATGTAAAAATGCTAATAAAGTTTGAAACAACACTGACAGAATCACTGATGCCTTCATTGCATTTATTTTTTTCCTAATAAGTGCATTTATTTCTCTGAACAATGTAACTTTCGATATCTTTTTTTACTAGAGCATTGAATAAATAATAATTCTTGCATGAGCCCAAGCTGGAAAATCAGTATTGTCCGGTTAGCTATATAATTGGAGAACTGCTGCTATATTTATTTATGCAGATGCATTAAGTTTGTTATTGATAGAACATAAATAAAAATAAATAATTTATTTGTTTTTACAGAGGCCTTGCTCTACTCCAGATCAGGTTATGTTAGAGCGCTTATTTATCAGAGATGAAGAAGAAGCCTTGGAAGAAGATAAAGCTGCTGTAGCAGAGGGAAAAAGTATGAATCACCACCCCTCTTCTTTCCTTTTATTTAATATTTTCATCATTCTTTGTATGAACAGTTTTGATTTTTAAGAAACTTTGGCAACAGTGCTTCCAGAAACAAAAAAAATATCGTTACATAAACTTTTGTTTTTCAATTATTTCTTGACATTTTTTTATTCTTTTCTTTCTTTTTTTAAAATCTTAATAGTACAAATTTAAATGTAATGAAACTTCATTTTAACAGATTTGATCTTCATTCCCCTGAATTTTGTTATTCTAAAATTTTACAGTATTTATGTATTCAAAACATTTCCTTTTTGTGGTAATCTTCATTTTTCTTTCAGAATTCTTACTGTAAAAGAACAGTAAATAGATTGAAGTCATATTTTGTTTAAGAAATTATTGATTAGCTGTAATGTAATTAAACATTTAAACATGAAAATTTTATAAATTAATATTAAAGGTTTGAGAATTCAAACATTGAAAAATGAGGAAGTGCACAATTATATGGTGGTTTCAGTTCAGTATATTTTATAGCAAAAATTGTTTTGATAATGTGTGGCTACATAAAAATCTTCGGTAATTTTATTTCAATCTAAATTGTCTATTTTTTAAGTGAAGTTTAAAAAAATAGTCTTACTCATGAAGTGAATTATTAAAGGGCACCTTAACTTTCATGTGTGCCATTTGAAAAGCCAAAGAGCTATAGCTTCAAAGTTGACCTTTTAAGAAATTATGCAACTTTTGAAGTTTTTATTGGAATAAAAAGCAAAAAAGAAGGGGAAAAAATGCTCAAACTGTACTTATTATTCTTATAAGCTATTTAATTTTTTTTTTTAAACAATTAGGATAAAATATTTAACATGATGTATTTTCAATTTTTTTCTAAATGGTATCCAAGCAGGTTTTGAAATGCAATTTGTATGTGATTTTAAAACTTATCAAAAGCCATTAATGAGCCTCCTTACTTTTTGTCACAAAATTATATGTTCTGATCACGAAATATTGATTTGTTTTATATCTTAAAATAAACATTTTCTTTTTTTAATTCATGACTAATATTTACCAAAAAGATTACTGTATTTTCAGAGCTCCAAAGCATAGTTAGTATGATGTCTTGCACGAATGTACAAAGAACATTTTTCTCATACGATTATTCATGTTGATATTAATAGTTGAAGACTGAACATTACCAAAGAATTTATAACTATAAACAGTTTTAACTAATGGGCTCTTTGACAAATCATTTAATATATTTGTTTTTAAAATTATATTTATGGATTGATGTAACTGCTTCGTATTTTTTTCCTTCATCACTGAAAGTATATTGGTTACTAGGGAGATATTACACTTGTTTTGTTTCAGCATATTGAATGGAACATTTCTGTATCTATCTGATATTCTATTTGTGACTATTCTGCAATCTACATCATTAATTTTAAATGTTCTCCTCTAAGACTCATGAGGTAGAAAAGTGTGTTAAAAAGAAATGCCATATCACTTGGTATAATCGTTCAAAATAAAGAACTACTTATGAAATTTTCACAAAGATGGGCAAGGAAATTGAGGATTTATTTTTTCTCAATCTATGTACCCACCCTGTTCTAAGTGTTCAGATAATTCTTTTGTGCATTTATTGTGTTTTTGCTAACACTTTCCTGTTTTGTTTTGTAGCCTTATCACTCCCACCTGTTCCAGCAAGTTGGGTTGTAAAAGAACTTGATGAAGCACCTTGTGATATGCCACCTCATCTGACTAGCTGTCAAGTTGAGGAAGTGACAGTGAAAAAAGAAATTGAAGATGCCCATTCCACAGAGTCTAGTGATCCAATGCGCGAAGACAGCGATCCTGTATATAAAGATGATGATAATTTAGAAGCTCCTGTGATCGATAGTTGTGCTGACATAGTAGTGCCCCAGCATGATGAAAACTGTGAACGAAGCCCTCCTACTCTGAAAAGAATAGTGATAAAACCTGAAAAAAACTCTGACAGTGATGAAGAGTTTTTACCCACTAATAAACGGTTTAAGTGTAATAGCTATGAGAAATCTGAACCGAGTTGCAGTGAGAGAAGCAATGAGGTTGCTCCTATTCAATCTAGTGCTGTGAAGAAAGAAAGTGATAAGGATCATGAAGTTGTTAAGACTAGTAACAATAACAAATACCTTCATGATTCATTGACTAGGGGGTCTTATACTGAAAATATAATGCACGTAATGGTGACAAATTTAAGAAAAGAGTTAAATATGTCTCCCATGGAGATGGATGATGATGACGATGATGACCCTGTCAGTAGCCATGTTGTGGACTTTGAGCCACCCGGTGGGGCAAACAATTTGGCTGATTTTGAGCCGCCTGTGGCAAGGACAGAAGAGTCGTGTGATTCAACGCTGTTGTATAATAATGTGAGAAATAATTGTGATGTAAAATATGACTTTGACATGTTGGGTGTCTCAGTGTGGGATGACAATTACATCCACCATCCGTCTAACGAGTCCGATGTGACTGCTGGCAGCATCATGAATGATCATGCTAACACATCTGAGCTGGACCTATCCGGATTGGATGGGCTGGATCACTTGGAGGAAAGTCAGCCAAGTATTCCTAATGGCATCCCAGAATTAGCTGCAGAGACGGACATAAATTACATTGGGTATCATATTCCTAAGCATCACAAGAGGTTTCAGGATGTGTCTGTGCAACCCAGCAGTAACTGTTCTAGCTCCTCGGAACAAATTCGTGCCATTAAGAGTATTATGGGAACATCGTCTGATAATCGTTCCTACTACGGTGCCGATGAAATGGAATTTTTGCCCATTAACAATAAAACAAGCCATACGCACACTGCAGACTACGGCAGGAGCTTAGACTCTGAGATGGGTGCATCGAGCAGCGCATCAGATCCAGTTGTGGAGGCAGCCGTTCGCAGCATAACGTCGCTGAGATGAGTGAATATTCCATTTGTCATTTTTGTAAAGCTGCCTGCGCAACATTGTGCACTTATTTATTGTTGTTGAATTTATCTTGTTGCAAATTATGATTTCCTTCAAAATAGTTTGTGATATTTAAACAGTAAAAATTCTTTTCAAATTCCCTTGAGTTGTTGTTGGTGAGCAATAATCAATTAATAGCAATATAGCTTACTCAAAATATGTATGAAAAAGGTTTGAAGACTGTTTCTTCCATGCTCATGTGTATATTTAGTTTAAAGTATTTATTCTCATTATGTAATTTATTAATGTATCTTTTGTGTTTACTGAAAGTTATGCCAATTATATTAGTACAAAGCTATAATATTCAAATTGAAATGTGTTTATTTTATCTGTAGATAAGTTTTGCTCAAACCTGAAGTACTTAATGATGCTCATCATATGCTATTTAATATTATCTGTTGTATGACATCTAAATATATGTTTATTTGTAAAATAATCATTTCACACCTTGTCCTAAATACTCTTGCTGCATATCATAAGGGAAAAGTTAACATTTTGCTAATATTTTTTGTAAAAACTATCCCAAGTATTATTTATTATTGGGTGAATTATGAAAATGAATCAAATTTATCAGCATTCTGTTTAAAATCTGTCAGTCCAAATCGAAAAGTTTTAGTTCATTGTAACACATTCAGATCAATATAAAACCCCTGAAATTAATTATTGCATTATTAATCATACTGTTTGAATGCTATGCAGCACTATAGCACTACATTTTCCAATCTCATGCAGTGCAATGAATAAAAGAAATTAGCATTAAAACAGCTAAAGAGAAATATTTTCAAATGAACTTTAAATAGCTTTTAAAATCACTGAAAATGGTTTATATGAAAGAAATGAAACAAAATCTTTATTTATGCATCAATAAAATAATTTTTTTAAATTTGACTAAAATTATGAAGTTAATGCTTAAGTATGGAAGACACCTGGGGCCTTATTCCCATTCTTCAGTTTTTTAATTAATTATGTGGGTTTTACTTTACCATTGACATCAATATATTTTAATATTGCTTAAAAGATAGTTTCTATAAAATGAAAGCTTTAGTTTTCTAATATGATTTGTCATGTTTACTTATACTGTTTCTTTCAAACAGAGTAGTACATGCTTTACGTATTTATAAGGTACTTGCAAGAATGCAGATAGATTATAGTTCAACTCAAATGTCTACTTATTCAAGGCTTAGCATTAAGTGTTTTGAGCCATACATAACATCTACATCTCTTATTAAAATTTCTATCGTATCTCAAGATTTCTTCTTTAGTTCATTATCAGTTTTTATTTATAAATCTATTATCTAGACCTGTGCTTTTACTAAAATCTGATTTTTCTTTTTATTTGCACCTAAAGCTTTCACTTGGGTAATATTTTTTCTACCCCCCTGTTTATCATAAATGTATTTACTATGAGACTCAAATAATTTCTGATAAAATTGTAATCTTTTTGTTAAGATCTCTTCAATAAAAATGCAGAGGCCTCTCCATAATTATGAAACATTTAGTTTTTTTAAATAATACTTTTGTTAAAAATGATTCTGTATAGGTATTTATTAGAAATCTTAATTGATTATCTAACCACACAATATATTCTATCTTCATATTATATGTTTAATTGTAATCTTTCTTCTAGTTTAAAATCTGACTATTTATAGCAATAAAAAATGTGGGATTATTGCTAATTATGTTCATTGCTTTTATTTACACAAGGATAGCTTTTAAGACCGTTTTATTTATAAAAGTTAAATTAGTTTTTAATATGAAAATAATTTTTTAATCGGAAGAGTTTCTTTTAAATTACACATTTTTAAGTTTAATATTTATTCTCGTTATTCATAGTTTGTTATGAATCTTATGCCTGGAGATGCCATTTTAGGGGTAGGGGGATCTTAAGGTTAAATGCATGCTGAATTATGTTTTCAAAAACAGTGTTCGTATTGACTGATTTGTGTTCCTTCTTGCAATCTCTGCTCACATCAAATTTTTGCTGGTTTATGGATCAAAATTGCAATCCACTTTGTAAGGGGGAAGGCAAAGGAGAGTACTAATTTTTTATTTTCCTTAGCACACCTTTATTTTAAAATATTAAAGAAAATGTAAAAGTAGTTTGTCATTTTAGCTTACATTTTAATAAATGTTTTTTTTTTTTTTTTTTAATTTTAGTGTTCACATCCTCCACAGCCTTGTTCATTTTGGAACGTTTTTTACAAGTGCCATAATTACTTTTATGCAAGGAAGTTGTCCCTTCATAAAATGTATCTTTAATTTTGCACCAAATTTAAATTTTTGTTGTATTTGTGCAATAAATTAAATCATAGCTTGTTAGACTTTTTTTTTTTTTTTTAACATTGTTGCATTCAAACCCATAGCTGCCAACTCTTCCTGTTTTCCAGAAAAACTTCCTGATTTTGAATATTTCTTCTATCTTCCTGCAGGAAGATTAAAGCTTCCCTTTTTTAGTTTCCTGCCATTTTCCCTTACATGCTGCTAAAATTAAAAAAAATAACAGGAAATTTTAAAGTAAGAAGTGTGAAGATGTCAATTATTCTCACATTTTGAACACAACCTTATTCACATTTGCTGAAGCACCGAAAAAAAGTTGAAGTACGTAAAAAGCAAGTCAGTAGTAAAATTTAAAATTGCTTCTCGACTGTAGGTGAAACATCAGTTAAAGACCGAATGCTTAATTAATAAAGCACAATTTACCAGTCAACGCTGCCGATCATGCTGATCCATGATTTTGAAAAATGTTTCTTAATTCAGAATAATGAAAAAATATATAAATGTGAAAGAATTAAATCTTATTGGAATCACATCGTGGATGAAAAAAGAAAAAATTGATTTGCAAAATTTGGCATCAAAGCTGCAAACCCTTAATTAGGCCAAAAAAAAGAACAAATGCAAAAACAATACATACCCGGTGTTTTCTTTGCGTCTCGAGAGGGGAGGTTGGGAGGTCAAGTTTTTTTTTTTTTTTTTTTTTGAGTAAAAGAGGAACATGACTTTAAAAAAAAAAAAAAAAAAAAAAAAAAAGAAATAAAACTTAAATAAATTGAAATAGTTGACAAAAAAAAGAACAAACACGAAAACAATACATCCCCGGTGTTTTATTTGCGTCTCGAGAGAGGAAGGAGGGAGGTAAAGTTTTTTTAAGAGACACTGCCGTTGGATGATTTTAGATTTTTAGCGACCTTTATTGAAATTGTTACCGTGGGTTGCTCTCTTTCTAAAAACGGGACATTGAAGGGGACATTTTCTAAAAACGGGACATTACGGTGTCCCGAAGCTGTGCTTGGGGACAACGGGACAAGCCACCTAAAAACGGGACTTCCCGTTCAAAGCGGGACGTGTGGTCACCATATGTATACTTCAGTTAAAATTGATTTCAAGAAGTTGTACAAAATATGCAAATATAAAGGCAAGGGAGGGCATTGTGCAATTTCCCAAAGTAAAATGCATTGGTCAGGAATTTTTTTCCCGGGACCTCCCAAAAGTCAGGAAATTGTTTTTCAGAAATCTGATAGACACCCTGCTTTTTTACCTTAATCTTCCAGTTTTGTGTCAAGATAGGTTGGCAGCTATGCAAACTTTACAAGTAGATCTTTTTGTACCTAAACTACTAATTTGATGACAAAATTATAATTCTTTTTTATCTAAGATATTTTACTCCTTGTGGTTGTTAATCAATCTTCTGCTGTTTTGAAAGGTAAAATTTTCTACCATATATATTTGTTCAATGTAGTACGATGTCTATCAGGTAGGATTATTAAGGCGATAACCACCTTCAAAATTCATTGTAAAGCTATAGAAAAAATTATTATGACTCAACATTCACAATTATTGCTTTTAAAGTGGAAAATTAGGCAGATTTTTTTCTTCTTTTTTTCAGTAACCATTGTTTAGATTTAAAAAAAAAATAAGTAATGTACTATGAATAAAATACCCCCCCCCCCACACACACACACACACGTTATGATTTTTGATTACTTTTTAATTTTTGTCTGTTAGCTAAACACTGCTATTTGTAAATAATATGTTGTAATTATTTGTTCTGTATATGTATAGTTGATTTTATTTCCTCCTTTTGTGATACCAAAGAAGTAGTGAAGGTTGCCTGAAGAAGTGTAGCTTTTATGAAGTTTTTCTTGCAATACATAAGTAATGCAGCATTGCGGGATTTCCAACCCCATACCATGACTTAAAACAGTGTTTAGAATTGTGCAGGAAAATTTTGCTCAAAGGAAATCCTCTAAATGAATTACACTGGGGAAATTGGGGGGGAAAAAAAAAAAAAAAAAAAAACCCTTTTAAAACATAAAACACTAAATGCAACAGAGGATTTTTTTTTTTTTTTAAGTTAGTAAAATGTGTTGGTTCTCCCCCTTCCTACTAACACACATTATTAATATATTATTTTCTTCATAGCAACCCCTAGCTCTAACAAACAAATAGAAAATATGTCCAGGTTGTTTGTTACATGTGGAAAGCAAAATTAACCTATCCAGGTGTAGCCCAGAATGGTTGGAGCTTCCTTTCCAATGCAACTTTTGGTTATGCTAATATTCAGTGAATACATAAGCTCATTTTCTGTCATTAAAAACATATATCCTTATGGCGTTTTGGGCTTGGAAAAGTTGGCATCTCTTAATTGGTTTGAAAGTATAAGTGGTCTCTCTTTAAAATGTTGACAACTGGACAGTTTTCTGAAGCAGTCAAGTGCAGAGTTTCTTAAACTGTGGGTTGCAATCCGAATTATATTAAATCCAGTTATCAAAAATTAAGTATGACCTAAAACTGCAATAGTATACTACAGTATATATGAAGAAACTGGTTGTTTCACTTGCACGTGTATCGGATTTGAGCATTGCTTATGGGGTCCCACCAAATTTTCATAAATATGGGGTCCACACACCAAAAGTTTAAGAAACCCTGGTCAAGTCTAGTTTGATGAAATTGAAATTTTGCAAGTGGTAAATTAGTTAGGCTAGGCAATGAAATTTGATTGTGTAGGCAGGCCATCAAAAAGGTCTTGGGAGAACCTTGTATATTATAGTTTGTTTATTATAAGTATTTAAATTTATTCATATTTGATCCTATTTCTTTCTATTTTATGATAATTTTTATTAGTTATTTATGTTTAGAATTATTTTACTAAAGTTTTTAATCTTATATAGTTTATGAAAGATTGTAAATTTATAGTAGCAAAGCAATATTAAGCTTATCAGTTCTGTAATTTACATGCTCATTATGCTACAAATAGCTTGAATGAGGATATTGGTCTCATATAAGCATAAATGGTTAGTATTTATTGAATATTTGTATCTTCATGAGAGTAGAAAAAGAGAAATTTTAAGGGCATATTATAAAATGTCTTCAATTGATTCATGCATTTCCCTTTTGCATTGAATTATGCATATATAATCTTCATGTTGATTTACTAAAACAATTTGGAATATTTTTCTTCTAATACAATAAAGTCAGCCAGTGTGATACATAAATAAAGTAAGACCTTCAAATTATTATGCTTTTATAATAGTTTTCTCTTTTTTTTTTTTTTTTTTCTTCTTTCTCCAAATCCATGCACTTGGAATAAGTATCTCTGTTTAACAGAAAGCACTCAAAAGAAACTGGTGTTTAAAATGTGCGAAAATTTTTCCATCCTTCATCAGCAGAAGTCCATGCACAGTAACCTGAGATTACTGTAAATGGACTTCTGCTGATGCATGAAAATTTTTTGCTCGAAACACATGTCCAGATTAATAAGTCCATTTTATGTGTGTTGTTTTACAAAGTTCTGATTACTTCATCTTATTTTATAAGTCTGCTCATTTGTTGCTTTGCTACTCAAAATTATTGTAGTCTTCATATTTAATGAAGTTGCTGACACGTTAGGACGGCCATGTTAACAATTTCCCAATAATGAATGTGATTTGATGAAGTGACTAAATGAAACTTGAGCATATTAATGTTGTTTTCAATTGCTATAACAATCAGGTGAGATTATCTTTGAATGAGTTTCCTTGTAAAATGAAGATGTATGTGCTAGCTTATGCATTGATTCTGAATGCACCCTTTTCAAAATGTTGTTCTGCAGGCAGCTTGATAATTTGCCTTCAAAAAAATAAAACATGTTTTACCTAATTGTTTCTGCCACGAATGAGTGATGCCATTGTGTTTAGTGAGTTTAAATAGTATGAGTTAAATATATAAGAGGATACTACATGAGAAAGCTTAATCTTCGAATAACTTTTGTAAGTATTTCGTTCTAAGTTCAAATGAAGCAAATGCTTTTCTCCTTTCTTTATATCTGTTGTGTGGAACTTATCATTGACAAAGCCTTGTAATTAGTTGTATGAAGTTCCTGTTAATCTTTTGACAACTATGGCAGTTTCACAAAACTAATTTCGCATTTTTCTGCCATTTTTGAATGTTCCTATTTCACACCAGAGCTATGATTTCCCCCCCCCCTCCTCCTCCCCTTTTTACTATGCATTAGTTTCGTGTGCCTTATGTGACCAAAACAGAAATGTAAATTATGCACTGCAGCCATTAGCGTGATAGCATATTAGTCTTTACTAAAATAATTATCATTTTGAATTTCTTTCTTCTAAGAAGAAGGTAGGAAGGCTGATATGTGTTCACAATATTTGTAAAATCTTAAATTGTGATGTGTGTGCCTCAACACACCCCTAGTCTTAAAAATACTAATTTTGGCTGCATATCCACATTTTATATCCGTGCCCCAAAAAAGTATAAAGTAAAAAAAAATTTATATCACAGTAAATCTTAAGTTTAATATTAATTTTGTAACTCTCAAGATTTAATGAATAATAAAGAAGATATACTAAAAAGAAATTAAAAATAGTAATTGAAAAATTTCACAAAATTTACTGTCAAATTTTGACATAAAAATGGACACCCCTTGTTGGAAGCTAAAGAAACAATGTATGCTTATGTTTTTAGCTATTGGTTATATTCTTAGTATGCTTTTTAAGTTGAAGGGAAAAAAAGTTGGGCTTTAAAAATACCTCATTTTTTTTATTCACATTTTCCTAAACTTAAGACAGGAGACTCTAGTTTTGTGAAACTGGTGTTTGACAAAAGAAAGTTATGACAGATTTTTGATTCTGTCATTGCATTATTTCAGTATTTTAATATTTTCTTTTTGTCAGTTGATAAGTCCACTCTTAAATACTAGTCAGCATAAAAATTCCACTTCCCCTCTCTTTGTCTCTTTAATGTAGTATTCTTTTATATGAATTCTGTCATTCTGACTATAGTGAACAGAAATTATTTTCAAATTGTGTAAAGAAAGAAAACATTGTACATATGACCTTTCACGTTTCTAGAAAGTGCCTAATGGCTTAATGCAGTTTTAATGTATATTGCAATTATTTATTTTATCTGACTTATCATTTTAAAATGTTTTATGTCTTGTAAAAAAAAAAAAAAATCTTAGTATGGGAAAATTGGTTTCAATGATTTCATTCTTAGTTTCTCAGGAAATTTCTTTTTTAAAAATGATTTCTAGAAACCTGAAACAAAAAATATCATGGGAGAAGAATCACATTTCTGGAACATGTAAATTGTACTGATTCATTTGTTGAAAATATGGATGTACTTAAATACTATGTTTATATTGTCTTAAAAAAATCTAATACCATATTTTCATTGTGTTCATGATTTGTTTGTAAATTGATAATTTAAGTCATGTAAATTATGCAGTTTTCCCCATTGTAGTTTTGTGAAATGTTTTTATGAATTATAAAGAAAAAAATAAATACAAAATAACTGTTCATAGAAAATTTTCATTATATATCTCTATATATATAAAAATCCATATATATATATAGAAAGATGTATATTTTACTCTGTGGTAAAGCACACTCTTTGACTGTGATGTAGTTTTGATTATGGTGAAGCTTGGGGAAAAATACTCACCAATATTGTTAATAATCATCTGTGGTGCCAGTTAGTCTTTCAGTTTCAGCAAATGGTGAGAGAATGTCCTCCCATTTCTATTATAGTTCCCTAAAAAAAGTACTGAGAATATAAGACAATGGGCATCGCTTGAAGAAAAGAATGTATCTATGTATTTTATGTGATAAAGCTCAACCTGTAAATTTCTGATTTGTACTGTCATTTCAAATTAATTGTAGCATCTCAGGGGTAGTCATTTACCTGAAGAAGCTGTACAGAATAATTGTATCTTTAATGAACATTTTTTCTACAAAATGGTTGTAAATATTTTATTAAACATCCTGAGCTGTCAGCAAAATATAATTGTGTATTTTTATTTATTTATAACACAATGCACTCTTACAACAGTACTCAGTACTAGTTCCTGGCATTGCGTACACAGAATAACATTGAGAATAAAACAGGGAGCATAAATACAGAGAGGCGCAGTATAAAAAATTAATACTGTTGTCTTTCTATTTAATGACTTTCTAGGAACCTCAAAGAATCGTCCTTAAGTACAATAATTTTTCAAGAAATGTCACCATGCTCGTGGCTTCGTAAACTTTTGTCTTTCTTCAACCAAATCATGCAATCTCTATATATAGTTATATTAAAATACTGAGACAGATCAAGGCAGATTCTTGGAAGACGATTTTGTCTTCCTTTTGACCATGCACTAACTCTCCCAGATATATCAGTAACCAGATTAAAAGATTTTCTTCACACATAAGTATGGCATTTCATAAGACATTATATCAGTTTCACGTCAAATTAAAAAGCATGAGGAAGAATTAAGGTGAAATGTATTAGCAAAGTTCATAAATTTTAAAATTGCTAATACGATCGTGTGGATAACATGAGCTTAAAATTTCATGTTATTCATTTTTTTTGAAATTATATAAATAGTTGCATATTCATTTGGCAGTTTTCTTCTGAAAGCATCAGTTTAATGATGTCAGATGCTGAATCAGCTGAGCACAATCACCTATCACTTTCGTCAACCTAAAAAATCACTGCGCTCGGCGAGTTTTTCAGTCATGAGTTTGAAGAGTTATGCACAAGTTTCAATTCCAAAAGAACTAGATGAAAATGAAAGTGAACAAATTAGCAATAAGTGCACCAGTTAAGGAATTTGAGGACACTTAATTATTAAAACTACATTCATTGACAAGCTTGTGTGCTCTTTCTGAAAATACCCGAAAAAAACCTATCTTCACACATATGCTTCAACCAGATTCTTTGATACTGTTTTAGCATGTGTACTCTCGCCGACCAATGAGTTGCCCGAATAAAGCCTGCTTTTACACATGTGAATGGATTTTCGCAAGATGCTTTTTGATACTGGATTATCTTATATTTATTACTTATTTTGAGTAAGGTATGCTGTAAGTAAACAAAATCTTTGAAGGTTTCATATAATGTGCGTAAGATACAAGGTGATGCAAATTGTTTAGGGCACTTGATATATAGATTCTCTTTGCTTCTGTAAATGAATATCTTAAACTAAGACAGATTCTTGAAGATGCATTTGATACAGTTTGACCATGGGTGTACTCTCCCCGACCAATCTGTAACCAGAATAAAGCCGGTCTTCACACATAAGTAAGGCATTACATCAGTTTCACATCAAATTAAAAAGCACAAGGAAGAATTAATTCAATGTATTTCTGAAAGTTCATAAATTTTCAAATTGCTAATACGATTGCTTGGAATACAGAAGTTTAAAATTTTAGATGATGCATTTTTTCAAAATTATATAAATTGCTGTATTCATTTGACTGTTCTTTTTTCTTTCTGTAAAATAAGAGATCACTTACTGTGAAGTTTAATTTGTGACTCAATTTGTTCATTTGCAACATGTTGGCAAGATAAATTATTTGGCGTGTTAATTATGCATTTATAGAAGTTTAAGCAAGTTAAAATAAAAAGCAGTGTTTTATTCGCAGCCTTAATGCGAAATAATGATCAATTATATGTAAATGTAAGCTGCTAAATTATGAAAAATCACCATAGATGGCAAATACAAAAGCTGTTCGCCCAAAAATTCTGCTCATGTTGGCGAACTTCCCAGACATGGGTCTCGCCATGTCTGGGGGTCTCGTTTGCATTGGAGATATATAGCTCCAATGCAAACTCTGGGATGATGCATGCACTTTATCATTTATTTCTTTGATTTTTTAGTTTTCCATCTCATATTGGATCTTTACCGCTGAGGGCAGCTTGAAAAAATGCAAATAAAGCAGGGAGCGTGTGCACTCACTGTGGCAGATTAGTTCTTTGTCCCTCGCAGAATAAAGAATCCGTTATTCCAGGGCTGGGAAGTAGCGAAACTACAGTAGTTGCTACTTTTTTTTTATAGTTTGTAGTGTAGCGTGCTACTTTTTTTAAAAAATAGTGTAGTAGGTAGTGCGTTTTGGAAACTACTTTTTAAGCTACTTTTGCCAGGTGTCATCACTTACAGCGATTGATCACGTGGTGCAATTGCTCTATCGTCTGACTCCAAGCATAGAACTGGAACTGATGCTTGAAAGAGCATCCAGCCCCCCCCCCCCTCCAGGGGAAGAAAAGTGGGGGGGAGGGGGTTTGCTTTGCCTGAAGCCTGACCTTGTACATCCCTTTTATCATTCTCAGTATTGTTTGCAGAATCACCACTCTGCCAGAAAGGGGACAGTAAAAGACGAAGGAAAGAGAGGTCCAGAGCTGATTATATTTAGATGTGGCACTGGGTTACTTCATGGGCCCCTTTACTATACCATATCAAGCATTTTAACATATTTTCAGAGTCTGATCGCGCAGGCAATAGCCTGGGTCCCCTGGAAAATAAGGGCCTCCCAAATCTCTTGATTTATTGTATTAAATTTATAGGGGAGAGGAGGGAGGAGTGGGACATCTAAAATTGTGACAAAATAAATAACTTAATTTTATTTTCAGTTTCACCAACATATGTCATACATATAGCTTCTTGTTGTTTCCTATTTGTAGTTTATCCAGCTTCAACTTTCAGCTCATACTCACTTGGAAAAAGTTAAATTTCTCATCTCCAGAGAAGGTTTCAAAACTTTTTTTAGTTTTATTTCTCTACTCAAGTATTTTGTAGAACAAACAGAATAGGATGTCATAGAATACTTAAAGATATAATGTATGTTTATCTGCAGTTTAGTTAAGCCTAAAACCAACATGGTTTATGTGATAAGTTATTTTTTAAAAGCAGTATGTAGAGGGAGGAGTGGGACACTCTGAAGGAGGGAGGACTGGGACACCCCAGTCCTACCTTCTATTATTAAACATAGCAAAGAGTAGGGGAAAGGGGGGCACATATGGACAACTCAACTTTCCATGATAATAAAAAAAATGTGAAAATTATGAAATAATTATATTTAGTTACTTAAATAATTATATTTAGTTCTCATGTGCATGATGACATGGAAATAGCACAAGAGATTGACTGGATGGAAGACAAACCAAATATAGGGGAAAATGGTTTTGTGCTTGTCAAATTCCTTACCAAACAATCGATTGTTTACTATGATGCAAGGGTGGAGAGTATTGACAATGACACTGAAAGCTACGATGTTCAATTTTTAAGAAAAGACATGAAAGGGAATTTTAATTTTCCTCAACAGGATGACTATAGTATGATAGGAAAAATTTTTTATTATCATGAAATTGCTGCCCCGCAATTAGTTTGTGGGACCAGTAGAGCACAGTCTTGCTTTTTGTTTAGTGTTGCCCTTTCTCATTATGATATTCGCTGATTTTATTTAAATTTTAAAATGTGTCCCACTCCTCCCATACTCATGTCCCGCTCCTCCCACCCGTGAGGGAGGAATGGGACATAATTCTTGTAATTTGTAATTAGTTAAAAGTAATAAATTATTCAACATTTAAATGTTGCATATTTTTTTTAAATAAGCTAAAACATGTAAGTTTATTATCTAATCATTTGCATCTACAATAAATAAGGGATAATGAATATAAAAATATCTATGAAAAAATGTCCCAATCCTCCCTCCTCTCCCCTATATTCTGCAATAATAATTTTTGTACATCATAATTGTGTAACAATAAAAAGGCTTTGAGACATTTCCCATCTTTCTAACTCAATAACTACTAGAGGCATGACCATCTTCCATGAATATGTTGAAGTCTGCTTTCTTTCGTCAAAATTTTTAAAGTGTCTATTATATTTAAATTATTAGGTTTTTTGTGTAATAATTTTCAGAATTTAATATGAAAATATGAGAATTTCTATTAATAATTAATAGTTTGTAAAATCCTTAGGCTTATCTCTCTCTTACCCTTAAAATAACAATATAATCTGTAAAATTCTTTTATGCCTAAAACAAAGAAGAAAAAGTTGTGTTGATGATTATAATTTTTAAAATTTCTCTAACATATGTAGAGGATTTTTTTAATGTAATATTTTAAATAGATATATCATGAATTTAATTAGTAATTGCTCTCATTATTTTATAATTGTATATCATATATGCTGTTTTCAATTAACATATACAATGTTACATGGATCATATGGGTTCCACTTATAAAATATTCTGGTACTATTTTACCATATCCTTTCAAAAATCTCAATTCCAAATACACCTGCATCAGTGGCACGCCTCAGCAAGTAAAATTGAATCATTCGACTTTTTAAGATTTTATAACTCCATAAGGGGCATTTAGCCGAGAACAGGTACAGGCTCAATTTTTGTAGGATACCACTAGACATTATAGATTAGCTTAAATTGTTCAAAATGCAAACGGAATGTGTGAAATCCATAGTCGGTGGAGGGAGATGACCCTATGATCCACTCGCTGGAGTTGCCTTTGCATTTAGCAAAATATGACAGAGTTTTTACAAAAACACCGTCTTCACAGAAAAGTGTGGTGGTTGTAAAGTGAAATTGTACGAAAGTGGTCCCTAAAGACAGATAGTATAGTCTCTTAGCCAAGGTGGCCACTTTAGTAGGTTCCAGTGTATATGGAATGGTGATACATATTATTTGACAGAAGAACTTTATTTACACTCAAATTTAAAAAAAATAATGCTTTATGGTCTAATTTCGACCACTGGCAGAAAACTATTATTCATAAAAAGGCAGTCTAAAATACTCAGTGGCTTTCTATCAGTGAGAAAAGTTTTAAAATCGGTTCAGTAGTTAGCGAGATAGAGTCTAAATGTATAATAACTATTTAGAGTGTCCCTGTAAAAGAATTATTTACGCTGCATACATGAGAGCCAGCCTATGATAGTCAAGAATATTGTATCTTTCTATCGGTAAAAAATGTTTAAGAATCAGTTTTGTAGTTAATCAGATGCCCACAGAGCG
This sequence comes from Cheiracanthium punctorium, assembly GCA_038373885.1. NCBI lineage: Eukaryota > Metazoa > Arthropoda > Arachnida > Araneae > Cheiracanthiidae > Cheiracanthium > Cheiracanthium punctorium. The sequence continues at coordinate 360,462 of JAWZYV010004217.1, forward strand.
TAATATAATTCTTATGAGTCTCTGAAAAAGAATTACGTATTTATATCTAACCAGTGGCGCACCCAGGATTTTAGTTAAGGGGGGGCTGAGCTGAAAATACTGTTGAACTCGGTTATAGTGAGATCGAAAATAGTTACAACCCTCTTATAACGTGAAAATATTCTGTACCACTTGATTTGCCCATACAACAGAAGCCACAAGCAAAAACTCATTATAGAGTCATAAATAATTATCTGATCTTTTCAGTGATATTGTAACCGACTTTAGAAGTGTTTCATAAACTCTCTGTAAGTATTTATTTAAAAACTAACATCTTTTTAGGTAAAACATACTTTAGAAATAATTTGAAGACAATAAATAATAATAATAGTAATAATTCATCAGTGACAATTTTCATTTTTTTTTTTTTTTTTAGTTTTTCACTGCTAACTGTCCACCTTTAGAGGGGGCTTGAGCCCCCATAGCCCCCCCCCCCCTGTGGGTGCGCATATGTATCTAACTATACCTGCATGAAAGGCAGTGTATAATTTTCAGGAATAGTGTAGCTTTTTATTGGTGAGAAAAGTTTGTGAATCGGTTCAGTATTTACAAAGATACCCATAGAGGGTATTGCATTTGAATTATTTTGACAATTCCTGTAAAAGAAATATCTATGCTATATGCATGAATTTTAGCTTATGATACTCAGGAATAGTGTAGCTTTCTACCTGAGAAATATTAGAATCGGGTCAATGGTTAAGGATATGTCAATTTTATGTATTTCTTATGAGAGCCCTGTAAATTGTGATATATGTATGAAAGGTAGCCCATATTACTCAGGAGTAGCATAGCTCTCTATCAGTGAAAAAAAAAAAAATCAGATTCAGTTCAGTAGTTACAGAGACCGTAATGAATTAGAATTGCTTTGAGTGTCCCTGTAGAACTATTTACGGCAATGCATGAAAGGTATTCTATAAGTTAATACAGTGTATAAGAGCTTTAACGCATACATTTACATGTATTTCAAACAATTACTTCTATTTGTTTAATGTTATTCTTTAAAAATTTAGCTCATTATCAGAAGTATTTTATTAGCGGATTTTTAAAAAGCATAGTTATACCGTATATTTTTGCCTTAAATCTAACGATAATGTCCCTTTGTTCAAAGGCATTTTTAATATAACCCTTTGATTCTAAGTGCATTATGGACACACATTATAAACAGCATTGTTATATCTTGTATTTTTGAGATATTTCCAACAATGAACGTCCCTTTGTTGAAAGTCATTTAAAAAAAAGGTTTAATCCACTGTTTCAAAGTATATTATTGGCACACATTTTTAAAGAGCATTGTTATACCGCGTACTTTTGCATTATTTTCAACAATTACGTCCCTTCGTTGAAAGTTATTTTTAATAAAGGTATAATGCACTGTTTCAAAGTACACTCATGTCCATAAATTAAGGATAATTCAGAATCACACAGAAATTGATCTCTAAAATAAAAATTTCACCTGTGGAATGATCACACACATCTTGAGGAAGAATATGCAAATTACAGGAAACCACCAGACGGCGTGGATGGTACGTCACAATGACGAGACTGTAAGAGAGGGGTATATAAGGAATGGTGGCAAAGAAGTAAAATTGTTCACAAGCGCTGTGAAAGCCTTTCAGTGCAAAAACCGCATAGTTATGGCACAACGGAGGCATTTGGATGATGTTTTACGTGGCAGAATTATCGGACGACTGGAATGTGGACGTACCCAGCTGGAAGTATCCGAGAAACTTGGAATCGCCCGGAGTGTCATCTCCAGGCTTTGGCAACGATTCCAAGATGATGGTAATGTGAGTAGACGTTACAGCACAGGTCGCCCCCGAGTTACAACGCCGAATGAGAACCGCTATTTGGCAGTTACTGCGAAAAGAAACAGACGGAGTACAGCATCAGACCTGTCTCGTCAGCTCTCTTCAGCTACCGGTACGACAGTTTCAAGACAGACCGTGTACAGACGCTTAGGGCACATTGGTCTATATGCTCGTAGGCCTGTCAGATGTGTTCCACTTACCGCAACTCACTGTCGCCTGCGATTAACCTGGAGTAGAGAGCATGCATTGTGGACACCGCAACAGTGGTCTTGTGTGATGTTTTCCGACGCGTCCAGGTTCAGTTTGGAGTCTGATTCTCGCCGGACATTCATCTGGAGAGTGCCAGGTACCCATTACCACCAAGAGAACACCATTGAAAGACACTGTTACGGTGGTGCAGGATGGCTCGTTTGGGGAGGAATTATTCTTGGTTCCAGAACTGACTTGCATGTTCAGAGTGTAACGATGACAGGCCACATCTATCGGGATGTCATTCTGGAACAACATGTACGTTTGTTTCGGGGCGCCATGGGTGCTGAATTTGTGTTTATGGATGACAACGCCCGTCCTCACCGTGCAAACATTGTAGACGAATGCCTTCAATCGGAGGATATCACCCGTATGCATTGGCCAGCATACTCAGCGGACTTGAATCCAATAGAGCATGTGTGGGATATGCTTGGCCGACGAATTGCAGCCCGTCAACCCCCTCCCACCTGTCTACCGGAACTTCGGAGTGCATTGCTTGATGAGTGGTGTAATATTCCCCAAGATCAGATTGATCATTTGATACTCAGCATGCCTAGGCGTTGTCAGGCCTGTATTGCATCGTCCGGGAGACATACTCCGTATTAACCATCCTACTAACCATGTTATACTGTTTTTGTAAATAGGTTCTTTTTTTAAATTTGGTCAAGGGAGTAAAACTTGCAATTTTTATTAATTATGTCAAACATATAGCATCTTTTTTGCACTTTACTTTTTGTTTAATAAATAGACTTTACAAATAAGTCAAATTTGTTTTGCTTCTTTCTCTTTCTTTGCCTGAACTTCATTATCCTTAATTTATGGACATGAGTGTATATTATTGACACACATTTTTAAGGACCATTGTTATACCGAGTATTTTTGCATTATTTCCAACAATTACGTCCCTTTATTGAAAATCATAATAAATAAAGGTTTAGTCCACTGTTTTAAAGTGTATTATTGACACACATTCATAAAGAGTGCTGTTATACCGTATATTTCTGGATTATTGACAACGATTACGTTCCTTTCTTGAAAGTTATTTTAAATAAAGGTTTAGTGCACTGTTTCAAAGTATATCATTAACACACATTTTTAAAGAGCATTGTTATATCGTGTATTTTTGCCTTATTTTCAACAATTACGCACCTTTGTGAGAGTCATTTTAAATAAAGGTTCAGTCCACTGTTTCAAACTATATTATGACACACATTTTTAAGGAGCATTGTTATATGGAGTATTTTTGCCTTATTTCAAAAATTACGTCCCTTTATTGACAGTCATTTTAAATATAGTCCACTGTTTTAAACTATGACACATATTCTTAAAGAGTATTGTTATACCGTGCATGACTGGATTATTCAAAACAATTACGTTCCTTTATTGAAAATTATTTTAAATAAATGTTTAGTCGTGTATTATTGACACACATCCTTAAAGAGCTTGTTATACCGTGTATTTTTGCATGATTTCCAACTTTTACCCCCCCCCCCTTTGTTGAAAGTCATTTTAAATAAAAGTTTAGTCCACTGTTTCAAAGTATATTATTGTCACACATTTTTAAAGAACATTGTTATATCGTGTATTTTTGCCTTATTTTCAACAATTACGCCCCTTTGTTGTAAGCCGTTTTAAATTAAGGTTGAGTCCACTGTTTCAAACTATATTATTGTATTGACACACATTTTTAAGGAGAATTGTTATACAGTGTATTTTTGCATTATTTCCAACAATTACGCACCTTTCGTTGAAAGTCATTTTAAACCAATTTTAAACTTTCATCCACTGTTTCAAAGTATATTGTTGACACACATGTCTAAAGAGCATTGTTATACCTTGTATTTTTTAGATATTTCCAACAATTACGTCCTTTTGTTGAAAGTCATTTTAAATAAAGGTGTAGTCCACTGTTTTAAAGTGTGTTGTTGACACATATTCTTGAAGAGTATTGTTATACCGTGTATTTCTGGATTATTCCCAACAATTACGTTCCTTTGTTGAAAGTTATTTTAAATAAAAGTTTAGTCCACTGTTTCAAAGTATATTATTGACACACATTTTTAAGGAACATTGTTATAGCGTGTATTTTTGCCTTATTTTCAATTACGCCCGTTTGTTAAAAGCCTTTTTAAATAAAGGTTGAGTCCACTATTTCAAACGGTATTGTTGACACACATTTCTAAAGAGCATTGGTATATCTTGTATTTTTTAGATATTTCCAATAATTACTCCTTTTGTTGAAAGTCATTTTAAATAAAGGTGTAAAAATTCCACTGTTTCAAAGTATATTATTGACACACATTTCTAAAGAGCATTGGTATATGGGGTATTTTTGCCTTGTTTCCAACAATTACCTCCCTTTATTGAAAGTCATTTTAAATAAAGATTTAGTCCACTGTTTTAACATATATTATTGACACACATCCTTAAAGAGCATTGTTATACCGTGTGTTTTTGCATTATTTCCAACATTTACGTACTTTTGTTGAAAGTCATTTTAAATAAACGTATAGTCCACTGTTTTAAAGTGTATTATTGACACACATTCTTAAAGAGTGTTGTTATACCGGGTATAGGCGCACCCACGGAGGGGGCTATGGGGGCTCAAGCTCCGTAAAGGTGAAAAGTTGGAAGTGAAAAGCATGAAAAATACAAAATTGTGCCTGATGAATTAATTTTTTTGTTTTTAAAAATTGTCTTTAAATTATTTCTAAAGTACTTTTTACCTTAAAAAAAAAAAAAAAAGAAAAAAAAAAGAAAAATGTTAGTTTGTTAGTTTTTAAATAAATACTTACAGTTAGTGTACGAAACGCAGTTCAACTCGGTTTCAACGATACTGAAAAGATCAGATAATTATGGACTATAATGAGTTACATTGCTTCTGCGCATGTTGTTTTATTCGCAAGTCAAGTGGCACAGAATATTTTGACGTTATAAGAGAGTTATAACTATGGTCGAGCTCACTATAACAGACTTCAACAAAATTTGTATCCCAGCCCCCCCTAAACTAAAATCCTGGGTGCGCCACTGACCGTGTATTTCTGGATTATTCCCAACAATTACGTTCCTTTGTTGAAAGTTATTTTAAATAAAGGTTTAGTACACTGTTTCAAAGTATATTATTGACACAATTTCTCAAAGAGCATTGTTATACCGAATATTTTTGCATTATTTCCAAATAATACGTCCCTTTATAGAAAATTATTTTAAATAAAGGTTTAGTCCACTGATTTAAAGTGTATTATTGACACCCATTTTTAAGGAGCATTGTTATATGGGTATTTTTGCCTTATTTCCAACAATTACGTCCTTTTGTTTAAGTCATTTTAAATAAACGTGTACTCCACTGTTTTACAGTGTATTATTCACACATTTCTAAAGAGCATTGGTATATTTTGTATTTTTTGGATATTTCCTACAATTACGGCCTTTTGTTTAAAGTCATTTTAAATAAAGGTGTAGTCAGTCCACTGTTTTAAATTGTATTATTCACACACATCCTTAAAGAGCATTGTTATACCATGTATTTTTGCATTATTTCCAACAATTACGTCCTTTTGTTATAAGTCATTTTAAATAAACGTGTAGTCCACTGTTTCAAAGTATATTATTGACACTCTTTCTCAAAGAGTATTGTTATACCTCGTATTTTTGCATTATTTCAAAATATTACGTCCCTTTATTGAAAATCATTTTAAATAAAGGTTTAGTCCACTGTTTTAAAGTGTATTATTGACACACATTCTTAAAGAGTATTGTTATACGGTGTATTTTGGATTATTCCCAACAATTACGTTCCTTTGTAAAGTTATTTTAAATAAAGGTTTAGTGCACTGTTTCAAAGTATATTGTTGACACACATTTTTAAGGAACATTGTTATATCGTGTATTTTTGCCTTATTTTCAACAATTACGCCCGTTTGTTGAAAGCCGTTTTAAATAAATGTTGAGTCGAACATTTCAAACTATATTATTGACACACATTTCTAAAGAGCATTGTTATATCATGTATTTTTTATATATTTCCAACAATTACGTCCTTTTGTTGAAAGTCATTTTAAATAAAGTTGTAGTCCACTGTTTTAAATTATATTATCCACACACATTCTTAAAGAGTATTGATATATCGTGTATTTCTGGATTTTTCCCAACAATTACGACCCTTTGTTGAAAGTCATTTTTGATAAAAGAATAGTGCACTGTTTCAAAGTATATTAATGACATACATTTCTAAAGAGCATTGTTATATCTTCTTTTTTTTTTAGATATTTCCAACAATTATGTCCTTTTGTTGAAAGTCATTTTAAATAAAGGTGTACTCCACTGTTTTAAATTGTATTATCACACACATTCTCAAAAAGCATTGTTATACCCCAGGCAGCACATAAGCTTAAATCAAGCTTGACATTTCTTTGAATTTGACGTATTAATACACGCTTGACAGTTCAATCCAATTTAAGCTTGCAGGAGTCAAGTTGAATTGTCAAGCTGGATTACAGCTTGATTTTCCCTTTCGAAAGCGTGCGTTGATGGCGCCATCTGTGAAAGAAAATGGACATTACTTGGCTAGCGTTTCTCAAATTTGCTCAATAAAGAAAAGTTCGTAAAAATTGTATTTTATTTATTATCGCACAAAACCTGGACATTAGAACACGCAAGGGGAAGGAATGAATCGGATAAGCCCCTCTGAAGTGTAACACGAGGGGAGTTTTAGTTTTATTTACATATAATTAACATTAGTAACTGCATTAACTAATTTATTAGCCCTAAAAATAAATTTTAATATAATTAACACAATTTAGTTAGTTAATATACTTCACTTTATGGGTGGTAGAATGAGGCGCAATCCGGCCTTCACAAAATAATTAATCACTCATAATGTACTTGACCATAGAATTTAAAAAAAAGATTCTATATTTCCAAATATGGAAATTCTTTAAAATAAAATACAATTATACTACGAAATTGATTTCAAAATTAGTGGTTTGTCTCGATTTTGGCCAGCAGTATTGCTCAACATGAGTGTTGCGATATTGAAAGTTTCGAAACGTATCCTGCTTTTAAGTTTATATTATGGTTATTTCCCTATTAGTAGAGTCTATAAATCACACATAACATTACTTAAATTTTGATTCATCCCTTGGAAAAATAAAAGAAACTTATCAGCATGCCCAGACTGATCGATCTGGCCAGAAAACGGCGTGACAAGAGTCACTTCAAAATTCAGTCATAGCCGCCCGAGGCTTATTGGCGGAACGGTTAGCACACCGGCCTTCCATTCCACAGTTCCCGAGATCGTTCCCAGGCGTGGGCGTTTGATCGAAACAGATTAAAATAATTTAAAATTTCAGAATAGAGGGGAAAATGCGTGGAAAAATAAAGTATGTAGGGCGAGATCGCCGACGGGCGCCTCGTAAATATAGAAAAAAAAATTTAACGAACATTTTTTAAGTTTGAAATTAAGCTTGCTATGTCGTGCTTAATGCAAGCTCGGCAAGTGTAAACTAGAACACTTGATTCAAGCTTGCATTAAGCTTACACGCTTGAAATTTTCAAGCTTAATTCAAGTTTATTGACTTGATAAATCAAGCTTGCTGCAAGTTTGCTGCGTTGTCTGGGACCTCGTATTTTTGCATTATTTTCAACAATTACTTCCCTTAGTTGAAAGTTATTTTAAATAAAAGTTTAGTCCACTGTTTCAAAGTATATTATTGACACACTTTCTTAAAGAGCATTGTTATACCGTGTATTTCTGCATTATTTCCAACAATTATCGACCCTTTGTTGAAAGTCATTTTTAATAAAAGTATAGTTCACAGTTTCAAAGTATATTATTAACACACATTTTTAAACAGCATTGCTATATCGTATATTTATGCCTTTCTTTCAATAATTACGCATCTTTGCTGAAAGTAATTTTAAATAAAGGTTGACTCCACTGTTTCAAACTATATTATTGACGTACATTTTTAAGGAGCATTGTTATATGGAGTATTTTTGCCTTATTTCCAACAATTACGCCCCTTTAATCAAAGTCATTTTAAATAAAGATTTAGTCCACTGTTTTAACGTATATTATCACACACATTCTTAAAGAGCATTGTTATACCGTGTATTTTTGCATTATTTCCAACAATTACGCACCTTTTTTGAAAGTCAGTTTAAATAAAGGCGTAGTCAACTGTTTTAAAGTGTATTATTGACACAATTTCTCAAAGAGGATTGTTATACCTCGTACTTTTGCATTATTTTCAACAATTACGTCCCTTTGTTGAAAGTCATGTTAAATAAAAGTTTAGTCCACTCTTTCAAAGTATATTATTGACACACTTTCTTAAAGAGCGTTGTTATACCGTATATTTCTGCATTATTTTCTACAATTTACGACCCTTTGTTGAAAGTCATTTTTAATAAAGGTGTAGTCAACTGTTTTAAAGTGTATTATTGACACACATTCATTAAGAGTATTGTTATACCGTGTAATTCTAGATTATTCCCAACAATTACGTCCATTTATTTAAAGTCGTTTTAAATAAAGGTTTAGTCCACTGTTTCAAACTATATTATTGACACACATATCTAAAGAGCATTTTTATATCTTGTATTTTTTAGTTATTTCCAACAATTACGTGCTTTCGTTGAAAGTCATTTTGAATAAAGTCGTAGTCCACTGTTTTAAATTGTATTATTCACACACATTCTTAAAGGGTATTGTTATACCGTGTATTTCTGGATTATTCCCAACAATTACGTCCCTTTGTTTAAAGTCATTTTAAATAAAGGTTTAGTCCACTTTTTCAAAGTATATTATTGACACATTTTCTTAAAGAGCATTGTTATACCGTGTATTTCTGCATCATTTCCAACAATTAACGACCCTTTGTTGAAAGTCATTTTTATTAAAAGTATAGTGCACTGTTTCAAAGTATATTATTGACACACATTTCTAATGAGCATTCCTATATCGTATATTTTTCCCTTATTTTCTACAATTACACACCTTCATTCAAAGTCATTTTAAATGAAGATTTAGTCCACTGTTTTAAAGTGTATTATTGACACACATTCTTAAAAAGCATTGTTATACCTCGTATTTTTTCATTATTTTCGACAATTACGTTTCTTTGTTGAAAGTCATTTTTAATAAAGGTTTAGTCCACTGTTTCAAAGTGTATTATTGACACACATTTTTAAAGAGCATTGTTATACCATGTATTTCTGTATTATTTCCAACAATTACGTCTCTGTTGAAAGTCATTTTAAATAAAAGTTTAGTCCACTATTTAAAAGTATATTATTGACACACGTTTTTAAAGAGCATTGTTATACCGCGTATTTTTGCATTATTTCCAACAATTACGTTTCTTTATGAAAGTCATTTTAAATAAAGTTTTAGTCCACTGGTTCAAAGTATATTATTGACGCACATTCTTAAAGAGTATTGTCATACCGTGTATTTTTGCACTGTTTCTAACACTTATGTCCCTTTGTTGAAAGTCATTTTTAATAACGCTTTAGATCACTGTTTCGAAGTATATTATAGACAAATATTCTTAAAGAGCATTGTTATACCGTATATTTTTTAATTGATTCTAATGATTACGTCCCTTTGTATAAAGTCATTTTTAAGAAAGATATAGTCTATTGTTCCTACGTCTATTATAGCCATATTTTTGAAAAGCATTATTATACCGTATTTTATAGCATTGATTTTAAAAATTATGTCTCTTTATTGAAAGTCATTCTACTAATATGATAAATGTAAAAGTTCGCATGTTTGTGTGTTTGGGTGTTTTTGACTCAATCACGCAAAGACCGCAGAACGGATTTGAGTAAAATTGGAGTGAAAATAGCTTTTGCCTTGGATTAATATGCAGTCTACCTTTTATGCATATAGCATGAATAGTTCTTTATAGGTACGCTCAAAATATTTCTAATACATTATTTTCTATGGATATCATTGTAAGTACTATACAGGTTGTAAAACCTTCTTCCCTAATAGAAAGCTACACCATTCCTGAGTTTTATAGGCTAACTTTTATGCATATTTCAAAAATAGTTCTTTTACAGGGTGACTCATAAGAATTGTATTACGCTCTATGGCATCTCCGTAAATACTGAACCGATTCGCAAACATTTTTCATGGACAGAAAGCTGCACAATTCCTGTGTATTATAAGCTACCTTTATCCATTATATCACATAGTTCTTTTGCAGCGACACTCACAAGAATTACATTACGCTCTAAAGGCACCTCTAAATACTAAATGCTTTATATATATATATATATATATATATATATATATATATATATATATATATTATATCACATATGTTAGATTTTCGGTTTTTCCTGGCACCCAGATATTAAAATTATTCTAAAATTCGTACCCTACGCGTGAAATAATTAAATTTTGCATTTTGTTGTATCGAAATCGGTTAACTAAAACGCGACGAACGGAGTTTTGGGTTTGCCCATTGGTTAACATAGGGTTTTCTTGAAATCTCGTTAAATATTGATGTTAGAGCTTAGCTGACGTCACTCCTGGGGACTTATTTTTGGCGCCAAATTTGGCGATATTTCGCCAAAAAACGTCGCCAGGCTTGGTGATATTTCGGATATTGGGCGCGCTTTTCGCAATGGGGCCTATAAATTTGGTTACTTCCCACACATCGGCACGCCAAGAGATCGCCAACAATTTCATCCCCTTTTCAAGAACGATCAGTGCGTGACCCTGCAGATCTAGACTCACGGAAAATATCACGAGGATGGGCCCCGTTCTAAAGTGGGGATGACAAAAGCGGGAGGATAGCAACCCATAAATTACTCCAGCCAGTGTCATTCGGAGATGTCTAGCAAGGGTATAATAAGAGTTCCTTTATCAGCAGCAATAATTAAAACTTGTCTTTAGAAAAATATTTTAAAACGCTAGAAGCATCGTACTTACTATCGCTTATTTTGGGGAAAAATAATAATAATAATAATAATAATAATTTATTCTTGTTTTTTCACGATTTTAAAATTCGCTAATTTTAATTTAAAATGCGTGCGCTCACTGTCTCAGGAAGGAAGGAAAAAAAGAAAAGAAGGGAAATTTGAAGAAAGAAAATTGCGTTAACTATTTACATATATTTACCTCAAAATTTACTTATTCGTTTTAGTTGTGGACGCAGGATCTTATTTTAGGCTGGGTATTCGGAGCACGCGACATGGCTCTTCCATTTTATAGTTGTCCTAGAAACTGCACAGATAGTATCAAAACGCGTACTAAAATAATCTTTCACACATTATGAAGGTTTAATTTCTACCTGAAAATCAAAGTAAATTATCTGAATATTTTAATTGAATCCAACAAATTATTGGAAGAGTTTAGTTTCATAAATTGACATTTATTTTCTTATTTTATAAAGATAGTTGCAAGTTATGCATAAATGTATAAATTTAATAATATCTGATGCTAATAACTAATAAGTAGTTCGACAAAATCCTCTAAAGTTTTATACATTCTAAAATTTAAACTTTTGGTCAGAGAAAAGAAAAAATTAGATTTTTTTTTTTCGGAAACATATATCGTAATTTAATGTGTTCTATTAAGTATTTGTAGAGCCTGAAATATTTGACCCATTAACCGTATATAGAACATTGTAAAACTAAAATTGAAAAAAAAAAACCTGTTAATTTTTTTTTAAAGCATTTTCTTAAATTCATGTTAAATATTTTTTGCAATTCCCCTAAAGAACTCTTGAGCAATGTGACAGAGGCGTTTAAAACTTTAATGTTAAGAAAATCTTCATGCACGGGTGATTTGTGAAACGTAAATTAATTTCATTTAAGTAATATTCCACAACAATTTTTTTTCGGGGTTTCCCGCAAGTACCCTACAGAGGGTGTTCACACATTTTTGTAACGATTTTGCAAAGATATATATAGATATAAATATAAGAATTTTATTTTCTAATGTGTTCAGTCTGATAGCCCTTTCTTTGAACCATCATATTACATCTTGATTTCAAAGATGAAAGTCCTTTTCTTAAAACATCAAGGCTGATATTGTTCCACTCCTCCATCACAATCTCCTCCATCACAATTAGTAATATAATCTTTTGTAGTAATATATGAATGCATCTTGTGTTTGCGTGATTATGGCAACGCTATACTAGGGCAATCTGCCAAGGATGGGAAGGTGCCTAGGTAGGAGAACTTTCTAAGGGGTTCTAAAGCTTATTCACATTACATCTGGAAAAAACCTACCAAAAAACCAGACTGTTAGATCGACAGCTACTCGATGGGACCCGATCCGGGACCTTCACTCTTCGGCAGTCTACCATTTTCAGTGACATAACTACTGTTCGATGGTAAGGCTATAAATGTATCTTAAAGTAGAAATATAATTCAAATCATCTTCGTTTAGAAATATATTTAATTTTATATTTCAATTCCATTCATTATCACTGAAAAATAACGTTCAATAAATACTTGTCACACATTTTTGCTTTCATGCCTTTTAAGATGCAATTTATTCCATGAAAAACTCACGTATATATGTAAAAAAAAAAGTTACTATTACATTTGTTTGTTCATCTTAAAATACACTGGAATAAAATAAACTAGAAGTTTCTGTAGAAAATTTTACTTAATTGAAGTTTTAGACGTATTTCGTATTTTGTATGTATTAAGAAAATAAATGTATTTTGTAATTTTTCAATTTAGAAAGCATTTTGTATTTTGTAATTTTTTGTGTTTGAATAAATGTAATTTGCATTTTGCATCGAAAATACATTTTTTTTAAATGTATTTTGCCCAACTCTGCGCTTCTGTAGCTGCTTTCAAAGAGCATTGCAGAGCAATCAGTAATTATTTTTATTTCCAACGGAGGGGAGAGTATGAGGGAGCGTCCTCTAAGTGAAACTGTACTCCCCCTCTCTCAACAACGGCGGATGAGGGGGAGAAAAGCAATAAACTTTAGGTTTACCATTGCCGATCTTTGGGAAGATAGGATAAATTTCGTTTTCCTGCATTCATATTGCGTAATAGTCTAATGATTCAACTGTATTCGTATGACGTAATCAAAATCCGCTCTTTAAGAGGATCCTTCGAGATATTTCTAATACCTTCTGCGTCCCCTATAAATACGACTGCGTGCTGCCCCGGTTCAGTCAGTCTGTTTTCGACTGCTATGAGAAATAGACGTGCGTACTGTTGAGAGTATGACTCTGTGTTAGCGCTTATAGAAGCAGTCATTTGCATGTTTTTAAAAGTGCGTTTTTAAGTGCTGTGTAAATTCCTCATTGCTTAGTCTTGAGGGACTGCTTGCGAAATCCCGCGTAAGATTCCACTGAATATTTTGCTTGTGGAAGTATTTTATTTTGGGTGTGAATTACAACATCTGAGAAAGCTTCGGTACTGAACAGACTGTTATAAGCAAGCTACTGGTCGTTAGTGCCCAGGGGTGGCGCCAGAGGGGGGACGGGGGGCCATGCACCCCCCGTCGGCGATGACTGGCCCCCATGTCGGGGAGTTTCGTCGGGGATTTTTTTTAGAGAATTTCTTGGTTTAGAAAAACGAAGGAAATTTTGCAACCAGATAAAAAATTCCATTCGAAGTGTCTGACTTTATGATTTCCCCAACCGTAGAGGTTTGGTTCATTTCCATTCTCATTCTGCTTGGAATTTTACGATATTCATATACTGACTATTGATTATCTGCAGCTAGGAGTATGTTTCTCGGGTTTCGAAGGAACCAGCGAACAAGATCCACATTTCTAGGGTAAGCAGAGTTCCCCGATTGCCTTCTTTATTACCTTTTTAACTACGACTTTGATGGAAATCACTGGGCTTTCCTGTTAATCAACAAGAGATAATTAATGACCATCTCATCAGCGGCTTCATAGAAAAGGAAACGGTATTCTCTTCGCAGGGGCGTAGCCAGGGGGGGGGGATATCGGGATATATCCCCCCCGAAATTTTTGGATTATTGATAAAATTCCGTCAATTTATACACATATAAGTTCATATCCCCCCCCCGAAAAATTTTCCTGGCTACGCGCCTGTCTCTTCGTGCCATAGGTTTTTATGAAAGACGCTAGAACTGTAAAAGCTGTGGTCACTGTTTGTCTATGCATCACCAGAGAACACATAGCACTGGTTAAAATGCACACAAGTTTGTTGGTTTGTTTTCCATCTTCACTACGTCCTATTAACATATTCAGTGGCGGATTAATGCAAGTTTGTCTGGTTGGAGGCAGTTAGTTTGTCGGTGGGGACGGTGTGTTAGAAAACTGACAGATACATCCATTTTATGGAAGTAAAATAGGATCTTTTACATTAATTTCTTTTTTCTCGGGGGGGGGGGCGGTCGCCTCTCCGCGCCCCCTCTTTAATCAACCCTTGAACATATTGCGCAACTTGTGACTCTAGTAGATGGTACTTTCTATCCCATTTACCTCTCCTCCCTACTAGCAATTTTGCTCGGGCTTTCACCGGCCACGTAGCCTTGAGCCGATGAGAAGGAATCGGGCCGTTCACTGTGAAACTGCTCGGATACACGCAGTTTATGTCCCCTCGGACGTGGAAACGTCCGAAGTAGTCTAACCGATGAGTTTTCATCGGGTTGGACACGGATTTAGGGAACTGACCTGTTCACTTTATGCGTGAGGTTGGCCGAACACCAGGGTGCGTATCACTTTTCGATAAGTTCTAATGTGGTGTTGACACATGCATTTAAACCTTTCCGCAAGGGCGGATCCAGAAACGTTTTTCGGAGGGGGCGCAAATAGTGAATACTCATTTTATCTAGTGTAAAGAACACTCAATTTTGGTGAAAGCCCCATTTATCTAGTGTAAATATATTTTTCTCGGAGGGGGCGCGCGCCCCCTGCGCCCTCCCCCTGGATCCGCCTTTGCTTACACATGCCATATTTTGCAAAATGTGACACTTATAAAACATCAAATACATTCAGTGCTTAAAAAATTTTCTTAATTTCAAGAGTCACACATTTGTTTATCTTACAGTTTGGAGCAAAATAAGATGGACGGCAGCAAGTCAGGATGGCCGAGCGGTCTAAGGCGCCAGATTTAAGCTCTGGTTCTCGAAAGAGAGCGTGGGTTCGAACCCCACTCCTGACAGGACCTCCATTCTTTTTCTAATGCAGAACAAAAAACTCACCTTCCGTGGTTCCCTTTTTTTTTAATATCATGAGCTTAATTTATTTTTACACATCAGTTTGCCTCTATTTATAAAAAAAATTTAAACCACAGCCTTGAGCACTTATGAAAATAAACTAATTGTGTCATAGTGTCGAAGAGTTCCTACTAATTTGTTACGCACTGTTACACATGCCATATTTTGCAAAATGTGACACTTAAAAAACATCAAATACATTCAGTGCTTAAAAAATTTTCTTAATTTCAAGAGTCACACATTTGTTTATCTTACAGTTTGGAGCAAAATAAGATGGACGGCAGCAAGTCAGGATGGCCGAGCGGTCTAAGGCGCCAGATTTAAGCTCTGGTTCTCGAAAGAGAGCGTGGGTTCGAACCCCACTCCTGACAGGACCTCCATTCTTTTTCTAATGCAGAACAAAAAACTCACCTTCCGTGGTTCCCTTTTTTTTTAATATCATGAGCTTAATTTATTTTTACACATCAGTTTGCCTCTATTTATAAAAAAAATTTAAACCACAGCCTTGAGCACTTATGAAAATAAACTAATTGTGTCATAGAGTCGAAGAGTTCCTACTAATTTGTTACGCACTGTTACACATGCCATATTTTGCAAATGTGACACTTAAAAAACATCAAATACATTCAGTGTTTAAAAAATTTTCTTCATTTCAATAGTCACATATTTGTTTATCTTACAGTTTGGAGCAAAATAAGATGGACGGCAGCAAGTCAGGATGGCCGAGCGGTCTAAGGCGCCAGATTTAAGCTCTGGTTCTCGAAAGAGAGCGTGGGTTCGAACCCCACTCCTGACAGGACCTCCATTCTTTTTCTAATGCAGAACAAAAAACTCACCTTCCGTGGTTCCCTATTTTTTTTTAATATCATGAGCTTAATTTATTTTTACACATCAGTTTGCCTCTATTTATAAAAAAAAATTTAAACCACAGCCTTGAGCACTTATGAAAATAAACTAATTGTGTCCTAGTGTCGAAGAGTTCCTAGTAATTTGTTACGCACTCTTACACATGCCATATTTTGCAAAATGTGACACTTAAAAAACATCAAATACATTCAGTGCTTAAAAAATTTTCTTAATTTCAAGAGTCACACATTTGTTTATCTTACAGTTTGGAGCAAAATAAGATGGACGGCAGCAAGTCAGGATGGCCGAGCGGTCTAAGGCGCCAGATTTAAGCTCTGGTTCTCGAAAGAGAGCGTGGGTTCGAACCCCACTCCTGACAGGACCTCCATTCTTTTTCTAATGCAGAACAAAAAACTCACCTTCCGTGGTTCCCTTTTTTTTTAATATCATGAGCTTAATTTATTTTTACACATCAGTTTGCCTCTATTTATAAAAAAAATTTAAACCACAGCCTTGAGCACTTATGAAAATAAACTAATTGTGTCATAGTGTCGAAGAGTTCCTACTAATTTGTTACGCACTGTTACACATGCCATATTTTGCAAAATGTGACACTTAAAAAACATCAAATACATTCAGTGCTTAAAAAATTTTCTTAATTTCAAGAGTCACACATTTGTTTATCTTACAGTTTGGAGCAAAATAAGATGGACGGCAGCAAGTCAGGATGGCCGAGCGGTCTAAGGCGCCAGATTTAAGCTCTGGTTCTCGAAAGAGAGCGTGGGTTCGAACCCCACTCCTGACAGGACCTCCATTCTTTTTCTAATGCAGAACAAAAAACTCACCTTCCGTGGTTCCCTTTTTTTTTAATATCATGAGCTTAATTTATTTTTACACATCAGTTTGCCTCTATTTATAAAAAAAATTTAAACCACAGCCTTGAGCACTTATGAAAATAAACTAATTGTGTCATAGTGTCGAAGAGTTCCTAGTAATTTGTTACGCACTCTTACACATGCCATATTTTGCAAAATGTGACACTTAAAAAACATCAAATACATTCAGTGCTTAAAAAATTTTCTTAATTTCAAGAGTCACACATTTGTTTATCTTACAGTTTGGAGCAAAATAAGATGGACGGCAGCAAGTCAGGATGGCCGAGCGGTCTAAGGCGCCAGATTTAAGCTCTGGTTCTCGAAAGAGAGCGTGGGTTCGAACCCCACTCCTGACAGGACCTCCATTCTTTTTCTAATGCAGAACAAAAAACTCACCTTCCGTGGTTCCCTTTTTTTTTTAATATCATGAGCTTAATTTATTTTTACACATCAGTTTGCCTCTATTTATAAAAAAAATTTAAACCACAGCCTTGAGCACTTATGAAAATAAACTAATTGTGTCATAGAGTCGAAGAGTTCCTCCTAATTTGTTACGCACTGTTACACATGCCATATTTTGCAAAATGTGACACTTAAAAAACATCAAATACATTCAGTGCTTAAAAAATTTTCTTAATTTCAAGAGTCACACATTTGTTTATCTTACAGTTTGGAGCAAAATAAGATGGACGGCAGCAAGTCAGGATGGCCGAGCGGTCTAAGGCGCCAGATTTAAGCTCTGGTTCTCGAAAGAGAGCGTGGGTTCGAACCCCACTCCTGACAGGACCTCCATTCTTTTTCTAATGCAGAACAAAAAACTCACCTTCCGTGGTTCCCTTTTTTTTTTAATATCATGAGCTTAATTTATTTTTACACATCAGTTTGCCTCTATTTATAAAAAAAAATTTAAACCACAGCCTTGAGCACTTATGAAAATAAACTAATTGTGTCATAGTGTCGAAGAGTTCCTCCTAATTTGTTACGCACTGTTACACATGCCATATTTTGCAAATGTGACACTTAAAAAACATCAAATACATTCAGTGCTTAAAAAATTTTCTTAATTTCAAGAGTCACACATTTGTTTATCTTACAGTTTGGAGCAAAATAAGATGGACGGCAGCAAGTCAGGATGGCCGAGCGGTCTAAGGCGCCAGATTTAAGCTCTGGTTCTCGAAAGAGAGCGTGGGTTCGAACCCCACTCCTGACAGGACCTCCATTCTTTTTCTAATGCAGAACAAAAAACTCACCTTCCGTGGTTCCCTTTTTTTTTAATATCATGAGCTTAATTTATTTTTACACATCAGTTTGCCTCTATTTATAAAAAAAATTTAAACCACAGCCTTGAGCACTTATGAAAATAAACTAATTGTGTCATAGTGTCGAAGAGTTCCTCCTAATTTGTTACGCACTGTTACACATGCCATATTTTGCAAATGTGACACTTAAAAAACATCAAATACATTCAGTGTTTAAAAAATTTTCTTAATTTCAAGAGTCACATATTTGTTTATCTTACAGTTTGGAGCAAAATAAGATGGACGGCAGCAAGTCAGGATGGCCGAGCGGTCTAAGGCGCCAGATTTAAGCTCTGGTTCTCGAAAGAGAGCGTGGGTTCGAACCCCACTCCTGACAGGACCTCCATTCTTTTTCTAATGCAGAACAAAAAACTCACCTTCCGTGGTTCCCTTTTTACTTCCTTGTACGTAGTATAAGGAAGTAATGTGATTCCGAAAAATTTTGGGGGCCAAATTTCGACAAAAAAACCGATTTTGACTACCTCTAAATTTAATTTTAAAATTTTTTTCGATGCATCTCATCGTAGGCTAGCATGCACGATCATATTAACGTGTCTGCAACTCATTTTGACCAGCGGCCAGTCTATTGTGGCCAGTTTTTCCATGCCGTCTGTACGTACGTACGTACGTATGTATGTAACTCGCATATCTCAAAAACTATTGGTCGTAGAATGTTGAGATTTGATATTTAGGATTGTTCTATGATCTAGTTGTGCACCTCCCCTTTTGGTGGCAATCGAATGGATAGTTTATGTACAGGACCGCCCAAAAGATTCGAAATACATTACGCTCTATGTGCCGAAAATCATTAAACTCGCCTAACTCAAAAGCTATTAGGCGTAGAATGTCGAAACTTCATAAATTGGATAGTTGTAACATCTAGTTGTGCACCTCCCCTTTTGGTTCCCTTCGTCTGTATAGTTTATCTACAGGACTGCCCAAAACATTCGAAATACATTACGCTCAATGGGCCGAAATTCGTTAAACTCGCATATCTCAAAAACTATTAGGCGTAGAATGTTGAAACTTTATATTTAGGATTGCTGTAATATCTAGTTGTGCACCTCCCCTTTCGGTTCCATTCGACTGGATAGTTTATCTACAGAACCGCCCAAAATATTCGAAATACATTACGCTCTATGGGCCGAAATTCATCAAAGCATTTTTTAGAGGTATTGGGCTATTTCAAACGACTCAGAAGTGATATATGCTGTAAAGAGTTAGAAAATGAATTTCTCCATTAAAAAAAGTGTCTTTATCATTTATAGTTCTGCTACAGGAACACTCAAAAGATTTCCATTACATTACGGTCAATGGCAATTTTAGGGGCATTCATCCATTTCAAGCACAATACCGTCCTACCACATAAGTTAGGTAATGGTCCGACCACGGTCACGTGCCTCCCTCAAGAACTATGCCAAAAGTCGCCAAGCTTGGCGACTTTTGGTGTACGTGTGTGCATATTTAACTATCAAATCTCAAAAACTATTATGAAATTTCATATATAAGATTGTTGTAACATCTAGTTGTGCATCTCGATTTTTGGTTTCAATCTACTGGAGAGTTTATTTACAGGACCATCGAAAAGAATTTCAGTAATTTAATGTCTATGGACATCTTCAATATAATACAACTGTAGACAGTCATTGTTTGGTACATGCCCAAAATCTCGCCGTGTGTCCTCGACCTTGGCGAGTTTTGGCGAAATATCGCCAAATTTGGCGATAGTCAGTCATTTGGTCCATGCCCAAAGTATCGCCATTTGTCATCGTTCTTGGCGAGTTTTGGCGAAATATCGACAAATTTGGCGATAATTTGTCATTGTTTGGTCCATGCTTAAAATCTCGCCAAATGTTGTCGACATTGACGAGTTTCGCCGAAATATCGCCAAATTTGGCGCCAAAAATTATTTCGTATTTTCTATAACTCTAAAACTTTAACCAGTAGAATTTTGAACTTTTGTATTTAGAACTATTGTAATATCTAACTGTTTTCAGTATCTTTTTTGACAGCAATCGACTGAGAATTTATTTACAGGGTGAGCCAAATGACTTTAAATACATTGAGGTGTATGGATGCATTCAATTCATTGAAAGTCTGTGGTCAATGACTACTTTAGCTATCCCCAAAATCTCGCAGACTATCTCAAGTTTGTCGGCTTTTGGTGAAATATCGCCAAATACAGTGTCAGAAGGAAATCTTTCAAATTGAACTCAGCTTGGCGATATCGAAATATTGGCTAGAAATCGGTAAACCTTCCTATTATTGATATTTTATCTCTTTCAAACAAATAAGTTTAGAGGAAGTGCGTTGAAAATACTTTTGATCTAATAGACGTGCAAGGAAGTCATGTGTTGGACACATCAGATTTTTTTTTAATATTATGAGCTTAATTTATTTTTACACATCAGTTTGCCTCTATTTATAAAAAAAGATTTAAACCACAGCCTTGAGCACGATTGAAAATAAACTAATTGTGTCATAGCGTCGAAGAGTTCCTAGTAATTTGTTACGCACTCTTACACATGCCATATTTTGCAAAATGTGACACTTAAAAAACATCAAATACATAAAGTGCTTAAAAAATTTTCTTAATTTCAAGAGTCACACATTTGTTTATCTTACAGTTTGAAGCAAAATAAGATGGGCGGCAGCAAGTCAGGATGGCCGAGCGGTCTAAGGCGCCAGATTTAAGCTCTGGTTCTCGAAAGAGAGCGTGGGTTCGAACCCCACTCCTGACAGGACCTCCATTCTTTTTCTAATGCAGAACAAAAAACTCACCTTCCGTGGTTCCCTTTTTTTTAATATCATGAGCTTAATTTATTTTCACACATCAGTTTGCCTCTATTTATAAAAAAAAAATTTAAACCACAGCCTTGAGCACTTATGAAAATAAACTAATTGTGTCATAGTGTCGAAGAGTTCCTCCTAATTTGTTACGCACTGTTACACATGCCATATTTTGCAAATGTGACACTTAAAAAACATCAAATACATTCAGTGTTTAAAAAATTTTCTTCATTTCAATAGTCACATATTTGTTTATCTTACAGTTTGCAGCAAAATAAGATGGACGGCAGCAAGTCAGGATGGCCGAGCGTTCTAAGGCGCCAGATATAAGCTCTGGTTCTCGAAAGAGAGCGTGGGTTCGAACCCCATTCCTGACAGGACCTCCGTTCTTTTTCTAATGCAGAACAAAAAACTCACCTTCCGTGGTTCCCCTTTTTTTTAATATCATGAGCTTAATTTATTTTTACACATCAGTTTGCCTCTATTTATAAAAAAAAATTTAAACCACAGCCTTGAGCACTTATGAAAATAAACTAATTGTGTCATAGTGTCGAAGAGTTCCTAGTAATTTGTTACGCACTCTTACACACAAGGGCGGATCCAGAAACGTTTTTCGGAGGGGGCGCAAATAGTGAATACTCATTTTATCTAGTGTAAAGAACACTCAATATTGGTGAAAGCCCCATTTATCTAGTGTAAATATATTTTTCTCGGAGGGGGCGCGCGCCCCCTGCGCCCTCCCCCTGGATCCGCCTTTGCCTTTCCGTCCCTGCGATGCAATTCGAATGATAACATTTGCAAGTTTTTTGCAGATTTCTTTTATATTTGAGATGTATTTGTAATCGCATTTTTCTTATATGATAATGCAGTGCAGAAGCAATACAGAATAGAAGAAATACACTTTTACTACGCGTCGCATATGCATGCATGTACACCCTCCAAAGAAAGTATTCGAGCAAGAGATAAATTTCTTGCGTCGGTTTCGTATATTAAAAATTATTTATCATAGAATATGAATTAGGCTATGTATAAAAATAACTTTCCATATTTCTATCAAGTTATGCGTTTTTCAAAAACTTAATTATTATTCGCAAATCTAAAGTAGGAAATTTCTCTCTTGCTCGAATACTTTTTTTGGAGGGTGTAGGTATGTCGTATACTCCAACTATTTACGTATATAGTCGTACTATATACCTAACTATACTATACGTTAACGTACTATAATCGTATACTCCATCTACGTATGGAAGTAGATACGTATGTTACATGTTCGATTTGTTAGCACCAGAGTGCTATTAATTTCACCCTTGCTTTTTGTGTAGACACGATTTTGGTACAATTTTCACGTCGAGTCATTTTTGAAATGTGTTTTTTTTTTTTTTTTTATGAATTGTGTGGCGTTTTTTATAAATATATTTCGAGTATAGCTAGAAAACACCTGGCGAATATTGTAAAATAGTTTTAGTAGGCGATTTTAAAATAGATATTAATTCCGAAGAAGTGTTTTATAGAACAGCGAAGACAAACACGACACACTGATAGATTATAATACACTTTCCAAATGGTATTTATAAAAGTGAATAAAATATAGTTTGACTATGCCAGGCGAAAATTGTTAAACAGTTTTGGTAGGTGATTTCAATATAGATTTCTATTCCGAAGAATTGTTTTATGGAACAAGGAAGTGGATTATGATGCCCATTCCAAACAGTATTTAAAATGTCTACGGGATATACCTGGAATACGCCTGGAGAAGATAGTAAAACAGTTTCAGTAGACGATTTTAAGATAGATTTCGATTCTATCTTAAAATAGCCCACTGAAACCGTAAGATGTGTTTTACGCTACAAGAAAGCGTTGATTCCTATTTTAACGCCCCCGCTCTCGCTAACCTAAAAAATCCCGCACTTTGGCGAGCTTTGCAGTCATGGGTCTCTAGGACTTATGCACAAGTTTCAACACTCCCAAAATAACTAGATGAAAACTACCGTGAACAAATTAGCGATAAACACACCAGTTGAGGAATTTGAAGATACTTAATTATTAAAACTACATTAATTGGCAACCCAAAATAAATAAAAATGTAACGAAATGCTTTACTTACATGTAGTTCCAAATCGCCATTTTAATTCGAAATTACGATTGCCACATAAATATAAAAAAATCGTCGTAGTACCTCCATATGTTTAATGTTCGCCACCTTGGCGAGAGTCGGGGCGTTCAAGTAGGAATCAACCCAGAAAGAGAAACACGGCACATTCTTGGATTATGATGGACATTCGAAACAATATTTAAAACGGTGAAATATAGTTGTAATATACTTGGCAACGATTGTAAAATAGTTTTATTAGGCGATTTTAAGATAGATTTCGATTCCAAAGATGGGTTTTACGAAACAAGGAAGCAAAATACGGCACAGTCATGAATCATGATACACTTTCCAACTTAATGGAATAAGGAAGAAAAAGAGGGACGACGCATAAACTATGATACGCTTTTAATATATAGTACTTTGGTGCGTATTTAAAATCTGAAAGTGTTTCAGATTTTCTTCCTTTTATTTTTTTAACTAGTCCGAGTGCATAGCGCTCTGAACTGGAAGAAGGAAGGTGCCTGGTTCAAAACCAGATCGCGTCCTCCGACTTAACCGTTCGGAGTTTTCCGTAGTTTTCTCCGAAACTTAGCGTAAATACGGGTTAGGACCCCTTAGAAAGACCCCCACGGAGGGCACCCAGCCCAAAGGCCTAGATTCCTCATGTAGATAATTGACCTTAATCCCAGAACTTGCTTTAACTAGTATTTTGGTAATGTCTATAAGTACACATGCTGCATTTTCGATCTAGTTTGATTAAATTTGAAGGACGTCTGCTCGTATGCATGTACTTATGTACGTATGTTCTTGTGTAATTCGATTAACTCAAAGAGGAATAGCCGAAGAAATGGGAAATTTAGGACTGCTTTAAAACATAGTATACATTTCCCTTTTTGATTCCAATTGAGTGAGTAGTTTATTTACAAGGTTATATGAAAAACTTTCGGTGCATTTAAGTCTATGGACATGTCTTTCACATTAAAAAGACCTGAACTATCTCTTTTTAGCTCATGCTCAAAATATTGCCAACTGTCCCCAAGCTTGGTAAATTTAGGGGCAATATTACAAATTTTGGCACCAAAAATAAGTACGTATCTCGAATAAAAATAAAAACTATTAGCCATAGAATATTGAAATTTTGTATTTAAGACTGTCCTAACATTTGGTTCTGCCCTTTCATTTTTGATTACAATCCACAGGCTAGGGTCACTATTTGGGTCATGCTTAAAATCTCGCCGTTTGTCGCCAAGCTGACGAAGCAGAGAAAAATGCCAATTTTTCAGCCAGGAATAAGTTTTCAATGCTGAAATCTCATCTTGGTGATATCTCTTACGCTTAACAAGATATTGAAGTATCGCATTTCAGTTTCCAATACATTTAAATGAAGTGCATCCAGAATGTGTAAAGTTTATCAGCCATACAAGAAAATTGTGTAGAAAATTGTGAAAATTTCTATATTACTTCAACTCCCTAGAAAACGTTTTTTTTTTTTTCTGAATAGACCCCCTACGTTTTCCCCAACACATCGGTATCTCGAAAAATTTTCCCAATGCACTCACAAAGACAGCAAAACATTAGGTGAAAGAAATTTTTCATGTGTCCGGCAGTAGAACAGTTGGTTAAGCTCGGTTCCCATTGGAACTCCGAAAGGGAAGCAGCACCTGTTTGGCCAGTGCCTAGAAGGGTAAACTCTTTCTCGACTGAGGCTGATGTAAACCGTGTACGCTGTAGGGAATTAATGCACGAAAAATGTTTTATGACTTCAATGTTTTCCATGTTCAATCCATATCTCTCTTTGGGGTACCAATCCAGCTCTTAGGTCATCCAGCCGTCATCTGAAATTGGTTCAAAATTTAGGAGGGAGACCCGGGATAAGTCGGTATTCCCCTCACTGGGGATCAGCAAAAAGGAAGCTGCCCAATTAAGGCCATTTTCGTTTTATATAAAGGATCTGATCCCGCTCTGCAGTTGGCCAGAGGGTTTTGAAGCAACAATAACAATTTTCATGTTCTGCGTTTGCAGAATTTACCATGATTCAGACTGCAGGATGCAGAAAATGACCCCAAAGACGGATTTTTATATATCCCTTCTTTTTTCAACTTTTGAACCCTCTGAAGTCTTATGTCATGTCAGTTTGTTTGTTTGTGCTGTGATGGCAACGCTAAGGGGGGGCGATCATCCTAGGATGAGGGGTTATCTTAAAATGTAATTTTTAAAAATATAATTCCCAAATTTTGTACATCACCTCATTAGTGCATGGGAATGCTTTTGTACGAGGGTTATATAAAAATGTAGAAAGTGTAACTTTTTGAAAATTAACGAGAGGAATTTTTTTAACGGAGTCTTACTTCCGACCTCATTTTTAACATTTTTTCAATTTGAACTTGTACTTTACCTCATTTTTAACATTTTTTCAATTTACACTACCCACTTATCTCTAATAGATAAAGAATTAAAGCCCGTTACCACCTTTTTGGAACACCCTGTATCAGTCTGGTTTACAGTATCCGCAGGTTCTGAAATCATCATTAACCAGTGCTCTGCTTCAAAAAAAAAAAAAAAAAAGAAAAGAAAAAAACAGTGGTCTGGTTTAGAAAAGAAAAAAAAAATCACTGTATTTACGTATACCATTTCTAAGCAAATCTAAATTCTTCATCAACGCGGGTTTCGAAGTTTATAAAGCGAAACAAAACAGTCGTTTGAATATCAAATCAATGCTGTACAGCTTCTCATTTCCATAATCCTAAGAATCTGCGCTTTATGCCTTTGGAAACTATCTTGGCGAGTAATCGCATCGTTTGGATTTTTTTTTTTTTTTATGGTCAACGGATGCAAATAATCGGTACTTATTTTACCGTCGATAATTCACGCCAACAGGTTTTTTCGCCAAAATGATTGCAATGCACTATATTGTAACAATGAATCTGACGTATTCCACACGCACACGAAAGTCACGCTGGATTTAAAGGCATCTCCAGTAACCAAAAGCTAAAATGAACGAATCTCATAACTTGAATTTTTGCAAAGTAAAAATCCAAAATATTTTTTTTTTCTATTTTTACCCTTAGAGCATCGGGGTTGATAGTAGAAGTGTTCGAAGACAGCGAGGTAAACTTCAATTTCAGTGTCTGATTTACTATTAAGCACAACAGGCTCACGGCAAAAAATGCACTGTATAGATATTACACTTTCAGAACATTTACTTACATTAAAATAGGATTATTTCACACTTTGATAGTTTATGAATTGTTCAAGCAAGAGTTGATCGAAATTGCATTGTTTTCCATTACAACTAAGGAAAAATAAACTGAAAAAATAGTTCTTCGATTAAATCTGCGAATGACAGGTACGTAACAGGGAACCTGTTTCCGCCGAAATTTGGATTTCTGTTCATTATAATGAGGACTTTCTGTGCGGAACTCAACCTTTTGCCCACTCCCTACCTCGAATTTTTTGTTCTCTCTTCAATTCTGACATTAACAATAATAAAAAACAAATTCTTAAGCAGTTCAAAAACTACCGCAGTTCTAAAACACCACTGGAAAAGAAAAGGAAAGGCACCTTAACAATACTTACTGTTCTTTAGCGAAGGCAAACATTGTAGAATCCAAAAGTGAAAGGGCAATCGCCCCTTCCTGTGAGCACACTTAATCTAAATAATCTCTCGAGTTGCTAGGGAGTTTAACACACTATTAAATCCATGTTAATTTGTTAGCCATCTTCATTGAAAAGGCGCAATGGAGAAGCCTTCCCTTCTGTAACTAGTACTGCTTTCCAGCACAGGTCTTTGAATGCTCCCCTGGGGCCCAGCTTTGTGTAATCACTGGGTGTTAGCGGGGCTTTGAAGGAGCACTATGTAGTGCAAAAGGGGAGCCCACACACGAAGAAGATTTACAATACTCAGACAGAGCGATGCCAGAGGTATTGTCAATAAAGGGCAGTCAAAATTGCCCCATAATAAATTAAAGAAATTTATAGTGGGCAGCTGATTTACAAGATTCAGAGATAGTGGTGCCAGGTGTGTCACTAAGGGACAGTCACAATTGCCCCATAATAAATTAGAGAAATTTATAGTGAGCTGGCTCCGATGGCCAATATTACGCAGGAAGGCGTAGGTCAGGAGGCGGTATAAAATAAGGAAAGAGAACCAATCACAGAAATGGAGAAACAAAAAATTATGCACGTAAAGGGGGCGTGTACAGATTGACTCCCGGACTGGTGTGGGAAAAAAAGAAAGAAGAAACGAAAAGGGGCCCAGGAGAGTCTGAGAACACGAGAGTGAGAGGAAGTCCAGAGTGGACGGACTTAGAGTTGATGGTTGTGGAGTGAGTGTGCAAAAAAAAAATGATTGTAAAAAAATTCTAAGTACACCACAAATTTTACTAAAAGTTAAATTATTGTGGCCGAGGTCCTGGGCGGGGATTTCCGTGGAATCCTGCTGACGACTGCCGATAGAGATGAATCGGTGCGGAAGGCATCAACTGCTGAAAGATTGATATGTGTCGCCCAGCCTAGACGTCAACGTGCCATCAAGCAAAAATGTCCGACCAGTGCGTCATTACAGGAGGTAAAAGAACCTTGTATTGATTTATATTTAATTTTGGGCCGCACTGTATCTCCCCGCTCTCCCCTATCTACCATACCTCCACGATCTCACCACGATATATATATTTAATGTTAATCTTATTGAATATTAAAAAAAAAAAACCCAAATGATGTCACAGTTATAATTTATAAATGTGTAAAGAAAAGGAAGATAACAAATAGTACGAATGAATTGTATAAGATATTGTATGTTTGGAAGTTAAGTTTAAGTAATAATAATTAAAGAAAATGTTTTAAAATCTGTCCTTTTTATTGAGCCGGTAATTATATTTTGTTTCAGGAACCTTTAAATAGGAAATTTGTATCTTCTTTTAGGAGTTGTAGGTTGAAGGATTTTTCCAGCAAGGTAGGATTTTGGGATTATTGCGGATTTGTACAACCACTTACGAATTTTTAAAAAAAGGGGTAACTTATGTAACCTACCTAAATTAATAATTCACTTTAAAATTTCTTAAGGCCAAAAGAAGTAACACCACCATTTTTTACTTCAAACATATTTAACCTGTTCGCTTTTATCAATGAAAAGAGGCAACGGAGAAGACTTCCCTTCTTCCCCTGACCCGGCCATTAGTGTTGCTTCCTAGCGTCTATGAATGTTTCACTTTGGGCCCAGAGGAACATTCAATGAAAGACCCGTGCTGGGAAGCTGGTCTCAGAAAGATTCTTTTCTGTTGCGTGCATTTTTTCAATGATGAGAGCATACAGATTAAACATGGATTCAAGGCTGAAAATGAGCAGAGGAAACAGGAACGACGCTAGTCTGATAAAATACTTTGTCATATATACTTATCGCCCCTCTTTTGAAAGTTGTCTGAAACTGTCACTGGGGCATGGAAAGTTTTAACTTGAAATAGAAAAAAAGGGGAATACGGATGGGGTTTGGATGCTCAGCGATAAATTTTACTCCCCAGAAAAGTAAATTTTCTCTATAAATTGATGGTGTGACTTGAGAAGAGAAGGTTTTAAGGTCTCTCTCGACTCAATTTGATGTGGACCGTGGAAACTAAATGCATCTGATGGATGTCAAATTGGTCGTTGCTTTAAGGCCTTACCCCATTGACTTTTTGTATAATCCGGCGGATCAGTTTGATTTTGAAGCTTTTTCCTTTCTCAGACACGGAAGGGACGTTTTTATTGGGCTTTAATGGCTTTTTATGAGCATGGATATTTTTCCTCCTGAAAATATATGTTTGCGGCGAGAATTTCCAGAGGAGTTCTGAATTTGTCACGTTTAATTTTCAAGCATGGGAATTTTCTGGTTTTTTATGGCTTTAAGTGTTTTTCTACCTTTATTGTAGTACGTGTTCAAACGATACCTCTGAGAGTGCCAATCCAGGTGCTAAGTCTCTCATTTGGCAATGATTCAAAGTTAGGAGACCACTCATAAGGGCAACTTTGGGATGCCCAATATGTGTCCAGTAATGAAATTACCAACATCATCGGCTCTTGTAGCGGTCAAGCCTAAAGCAGGCCGCTGACCCGGCCATTAGAAAGAAAACAAAATTTGCTATTACTCTGTTCAGGAGAGCTTCTTAAGCTGTATTGGGAACAGAAATTCAAAATTTCTATATCAACATCCCCTCCCACTTTCCCCCTCAGTGCACTTATTGGTGCAACTAAAAGTTTTAAACACATTGTTATATGAAATTTAATGAAATTTTTTTCTGTATTAAAACCGCTAAGCTATTATACTATAACCGCATAATACTTATAGCTGTAAAATATATTTATATTATCGCTAAGTATATTTTAAAGTTATACATACAATACACAAAATTCTATTTAAAAATAGTTTTGTTTGTGCGTATAAGAATATAGTAATTGTTAATAATATCTGAATATATTATGATTGAGTGTATGTATCATTGTACAGCAGGATTATCCACGGAGGGGGGGGGGTACGTCTGTTCATCCATTATTAAGCTGTATTTTCTATATTTAGACCAATGTCCGATCCATTCTTAAATCTTTCATAGCTTCATTTCTTTTTTAAAGTAGCACTGATTAGATTTTAAAAGCTTAGAAAGTTTGTATAGCAGTACTTCAAATTCATCTGACACTAAATTAGAGAGCAAAATCATCAAAAATGTCACTTCGCTAAGTGGAAAATTTTATTCACTAAATGCAGTGAAAAGGTGCTAAATTTAGCGACAAATTCCTTAAATTGGCAACTCTGGCTGTCTGCTTTTAATATGGTTAAATTACATTAATAGACTTAACGCAGAAAAAACTATTCAAACATACATTTCAGTCAACTTGACTTAAATAATTATTGATTCTATCTCAATTGTTCAGAATAAATTTGACATGCGCTTCAAGTCATCCCCCCTTTCCATTGTGGGCTTTTTTTTCGAATAGGCTGACCAAGAAAGTATTTAATTTTTATTTTCCTTTTAATTATTTATTTAATTAACGTCACTCTCGTAGGACCTCCATTAGTTTCTCACATGTTTCAGTATTAGTAATGCAGGTTAATTAAAAGGAAGATAAACGGCCCCACAGATTTAGCATATACATGTAGAATCCGAAGTTTCAATCAGAGCGCAGCTGCTTCACCCCTTCCTGTGAGACCCCCCCCCTCTGACGTGGGAGGTCACGTGATGTTTTGTTTTTCGTGGCTGGAAAATTCGGAAGAAGCGAGCAGTTAGAGAGAGTGAGGTTGAGAGAGACGGAGAGAAGTATTGAACGGGGTTGGAATGGAACTTTCGTGTATGCCTGTGTGGCTTATTCTTTCTTCCTTTTTTAAGCATTGAATCCTGTGTGGATGTTCTGTCTACTTACCTGAGTGGTAACATAATTCTGAGATACCCTTGTAAATAGAATAATTATTAAATGTGTGTCCAAGTAACTTCGCCTCGTCAATGTGTACTTAACCTCTGTCTAATTTGAAGCGTATAATAGTGATTCGTCAATTCATAGGGTCAGTACGACCCTATATTCATTCAATGCGGTAATACTCGAACCTTACATTATCACGACCATTAAAGTGGTATTGGTGGAGATTTAGTTCATTATTAATGTTTGCTTCACAAACTGAAGTCTATTAATTAATGAATTTTTTGCATCTATAGTGCTTGAGGGCCCCAAAAATGTTTGCAATCAGGCCACTTCCAACAGAAGGGTAGTCCCTGATTGTTCGAGGAAGTGATATAAAGTACGCAATAACTGGAAGATAAAATTAAAGAGATTTAAAATCAGTATAGTATGTTTATTTTTTAATTTTGTAGAAAAAATAATGAAAATAGCTTTCATTTTTACTTTCCGAACATGTACCATGTAAGTATTGTAATCATGAAAAAATTCGACTTCGAGATTTTGGTGTTTTTACACGCTTTGAGGGCTTCTGAATCCATTTATGCTATTTTTACGAGATGTATGTATGTATGTGTGTATGTGTGTGTGTGTGTATGTGTGTATGTGAGTGAACACGATAGCTCCTGAACGCAGCATTCGATTGAGCTCAAATTGGATATATATGTCATAAACCACCGTCGCAAGACCGGTATTGATTTTGGTGTGTATAGGACTTATAGTTTTTCTACAGGGCTACGACAAAGATTTCTTTTACATTATGGCCTATGGGGGAATTTCTTGAAAGTGCGCTAGCGTTTAAACGGTAGATTCGATTGAGCTCAAATTGGGTATATATGTTATAAACCACCGTTGCAAGACCGGTATTGATTTTGGTGTGTATAGGACTTATAGTTTTTATACAGGGCTACGACAAAGATTTTTTTTACATTATGGCCTATGGGGGGAATTTCTTGAAAGTGCGCTAGCGTTTAAACGGTAGATTCGATTGAGCTCAAATTGGGTATACATGTTATAAACCACCGTTGCAAGACCGGTATTGATTTTGGTGTGTATAAGACTTATAGTTTTTCTACAGGGCTACGACAAAGATTTCTTTTACATTATGGCCTATGGGGGGAATTTTTTGAAAGTGCGCTAGCGTTTAAACGATACATTCGATTGAGCTCAAATTCGGTATACATGTTATAAACCACCATCCTAAGACCGGTATTGATTTTGGTGTGTATAGGACTTATACTTCTAAAGGGCTACGACAAAACTTTCTTTTATGTTATGGCATATAGGGAGAAATTCTTGAAAGTGCGCAAGCGTTTAAACGGTGCATTCGATGGAGTTTCAATTTGGTATATATGTTTGAATTATTCATCGATTAAAATTTATAGGTGCTTGATAATGATCTTAATCGTAAGTGTTCGGAAAGTCGAGTGGAGTCACTCCAGATTTTTATATTTAGTATCGCCACCACTGCTGAAGTTATATTTCTTTCATAATTTGATGTAATTAAGAATATTCTTATTTAATTAGTTGTACATTCGGCACATCTCTCTTTTAAATATTTAAAATGCCGATTAATACAGCCAAATTTTAAAATTTTCTGTTGCTTAAGTTCAATATCTACAGAGAAAATAAGTTTTGTAAGTATCCATAACGTGAACACTCACGGTAAAGAAATATTTGTGTTTAAAATAGTTCGTGCTATCTAACCTTTCCAAACACAATAAATTTCTATACAGAAACTATCGGGACGCGTCATGTAAAAAATATTTTACAGAAAGTGTTAACGAATGTTCGGTTTAGGCAATAGGATAAACTGACGGTAACGGTTTGATTTTTAACAATTATATTTTGATAGATAATTTTCTGTCACTAGTTTTTACAAAAGTGGGCTACAGTTTTTGAAAAATGTAAAATGACAAAAATAGTCTTGTTTGTACAAGTACTAAAATGTAAAATTTTGGAGTTTTATCATTTGACCTCCCTGTCGGGGAAAGTCTGGCGCCACCACTGTTAGTGCCTGTGAATTTTGTACAGTTAGAGGCAATAAAGTTCGTGTTCCATCCTAACAAGTGGACTCTTTACTAGAACTTTCTACTCCTACTGGACTTTAGAACGATGGACTCAGAAATTAAACAGAGTTTTCTGCAACAACTGCAGAATTTCTGCTGGATACCTTTCATGAATTTCTTAAAAATAAAATAAAAAAAAAGTTTAAATAGTTCTTTTACTCGGACACTCAAATTAATTCTAATACATTAAGCTGTATGGGTATTTCTTAGACGTCTGCACTGATTCTAATTTTTTTTTACTGATAGAAAGCTACACTATTCCTGAGTATTATATGGGTTATACCTGTCATGCATATATCACAAATAGGTCTTTTACAGGGATACTCATTCACTATTCCTGAGGGAAAGGTTCACTATTCCTGAGTATTGTAGGCTACTTTTCTTGTATATAGCATACATAGTTCTTTTACAGGGACACTCATAAAAATTACGGTAAGCTCTATGTGTACCCCCGTAACTATGACTAAGCCGATTCTGAAAGTTTTTTCACTCATAGAAAATTACGTTATTCCTGGGTATTAAAGGCTACCTTTAATGCATGTAGCACAAGTAGTTTTTTTAAACGGACAATCAAAATAATTCTAATACATTACGCACTAAGGACATCTCTATGACTACTAAACCGATTCTAAAGATGTTTTCACTATTCCTGAGTATTATGGACTACCTTTTATTTCTCTCTATTCTAAACAAAAGTAACGCCCACTGCCGTCGCTGTCAGAAGCTTGTTCTGATATCTCCTTCTAAACCGTGGGGATTTGAGTTTCGACGAAGGTGTCCACGAATTCGGAAAATTCCGGGGAAGCCGATAAGTTGACTTAAATTTCGAAATTCGAATTATTTTAGAAACTGAAAAAATAAGCATAATGGATGCTAGGCTAGGCAATTTTCGCCAGCATAAAATCATTCTTGCATTCGCAACAAAGCAATTCCAAGTATGTAGAATCGCGTGAAATTGACAAACATGAAGTTGAATGACACTAATTTTACGCTAAATTTAAAAGTTTGTGACATAAATAAGTCAAAGTGTAGTACACTAAGTTGACAATTTTCAAATAGTAAGTTCCTTCAAATAACAGGAGTTTAGAATTACCGATTATTCGTTTTTCAAAAACAGAATAACTAATAGCTGATTTTAAAAGCGCCATTTTGGCATCAGGTACAGGTACGATCTGGCAAAAGACTATCTCTCCAAGCAGGGTAACTCTAAACCGCGTTTTTCAAAATGTTAGCACCCAGTATCTTGAAAATGAAAAATAATTAAAATGCAAATTATAGTAAAGCCGGTTAGGATCAGCTTATCTGCTACCAGTAGAAATATTTGGCGGCGTTAACTATGCCATTATAGCAGTTATAGTACAGCTTGGATATTTGTCAGCGCCGTGAGATGATATATTTCGTGCTGCTAAATATGCCAAACTGCAAAGAATTAAGTATATGAATATATGGATAACGTTTTACACGGTAACCTTACATGAGCAGTAATTATTAGTTAGTGTAAATCGCCAAATAATGAAAAGTCGCCATTGGTGGCAAGCTATTCTAGTAGGGATCGACCGATACCACATTTTCGCCGATGACCGATACCGATACTTTTAAGTTATGGTATCGGCCGATACCGATACTTTACATAATTTAATGACATTTAAACCTACATCTGTATTCTGGGCAGTTTTTGTAACGAGAGTGTAGTTCTCGTTAAAATGAATAACAGCATGATGAAATTTGATCCCAGTAGAAAGCATTAAAAAGAAAAAGCAGTGGATACACTGAAGTGTGAATTAACAGTAGTTCTAGTTTTTTTTTTTCTATTCAATCATGCCGACAAATGGCCAAATTTATAAAAAGCTGAGCACTGGGAAGCGTCTCAGTGTGCAGGTTCGGAATTCTTTTTCCTCGCATGGCTGTCGATCTAGTGGTCTAGAGTTTTGGGCGATTTTCTCCAGATGTTACGTGAATATGCGTTAGACTCCCTTAAAAAGTCCTCCGCCCAAGCCCCCCCTATAGGTGGATGCCCCTCATTTAGGCTTGACAAAACACAAACAAGGAGGGGGGGGCGTTAAAGGGATATACTAATAAGAGAATCCATTTCCAGTTCCGACTGGTGCAAATATTTAAATCAATTTTTCTCAACCGCTATTTTGTCGCCTAATTGTTGCTATGAGGCAGATAAACGGTTTCCATATTAGACCCAAAACAGCTTCCTGCTTGCTCGTACTATATGTGTCTTTGTTTTTGGTTCATGCCTCGATTTTGTGCTTACAAAAGTAAATACATGAAATTTATTCAACTTCAAAGCTTGTAAGTTTTATTTAGATTTTCTTTAATTACAATTCTTTCACATATGAAAATATTTTTTGCATTACTTAAACTGCATTAAAGTGTGATAATGTATAAACTGTACAGTATTATGTAAGTACATATATATGTATTTTGACATTGTTCATTAAATACGTATGTAAATTCTTCCCTTAAAATGCATAAGAAGTTCACATTAATTTTAATGGTTTTATTTATCTGTTCCAATTATTTAACCACTAAGTGAATTACTAAATGTTTTAGCAAGATTTCTTTTTAATATGAACTCATATGATCATTTTTAAATCTACCTTTAATCTACTTTAAATCTACCTTTTTGAAAATACAAATATTTTGATTCTCCGGACAGGATAAAGATACAATTAATCCGGATGATCCATGTATTTGATCTTTTCCGTACGAAGAACAGGTACACACCGATTATTCCTGTGTTTTCCTTATATATATACCAATTACTATTCACAAGAAATATGTTTTTTACCCTAAAATTTGAAATAAACTAAATAATAATTTGATATTGATAATTTTTACACTTCCAAAAAAAGAATGATACACAAATCCTACGTTCTCTCATTAATCTGATAGATAATAAAATCATTAAATGTTTGATAATTCGTAATTTTGATAGTGTGTAATGTTTTAAAAATGAATCATTTAACTTCTGGACCAACATAATTAAAGTTCACGGGAGTCGCCAGTTTTCAAGTCACTGCCAAAAAGTTAACTTCTTTGCGACACAAAGGAATAAATCGTTTTTACATATAGGTTTCGTTTATTGTTTTAGTATCATTAATTTTGTTATTTAAACAGCTACAATATGAAGAAAATGATTTTTGCTTGTTTTCAAACTACGCCTTGGAGGGTCTAAATAAGAGATGCTTAAAAATGACGAGATTAAATGAAGGTTAAAGAAAAATCCAAAAATGGTAAACTAAATACAATTTTCAAGTCTTAAAAAAGTTGCTACTTAAAGTGATATATTTAATGAAATTGATCTTCAGTGTTTTTGTTTTTATGATCGTTGTTAACATGTTTTTCTGTGATTAATCTGAACAAATTTTATCTGTTTTAATTCTAAGCTCTGAGCAGGGGCGGCGTGGCACGGTAAGCAAGGTCTGGGTGCCATCGTCGAAAGGGGGCCATTTCGAACTAAAACTGAGAGCAGTGGTTCCCAAACTTTTTTGTTTTTCTCTTCAAAAAAATCTTCAACTAGATTTTTTTTCACTACCTACTACTACCTAACGATAACCAATATAGGCTATATAAAATAGTATAGTTTACTATATATATAGAACACTAAAGTTTAATTCCCCCCCCCCCTTTCCGACCCACCGAAATTGCTCCCGTGACCCAACGATGTGTCACGGCCCATAGTTTGGGAACTACTGATCCAGAGCACAAAAGGGGCGCCTTTTTTTACGTTTGCAGAGGGGCATCATGGGAAAGGGGGATAGTCCGACAAACGTCATTCGGTTCAAACCCTATCACCGTTTGCATGCGCAAAGATGCGATTCACTTCCGATAGCAGAATGCTACTTTCGGTTTCAAATATTTCTGGCTGACTAATATTAAAATGTCTGTATCTGAATTTCTATAAGCTAAATGGAAACAAATTCCTCAAACGTATTTCGAAGGCTGAAATACTACACTTTAATACACATATGGGCAACCGCCGGCCCGCCACGGCTTTTGATCCGGCCAGCGGAACATTTGAAAACTCCGTATAAATCAGCCAATATCGCATGTAAATCCCAATTATACGGCCCGCCATTTTGCGAAAATCCGCAAGTTTGGCCCGCGACTTCGCTAACATCCTAAAATTTGGCCCACAACTTTTCAAAGGTTGCCCATACCTGCTTTAACACTTTAAAGGTCGTCATCAGCTGAAATATCAAACGATGCCAAGGACCGTCTCCCCCATCAATTTTGATATCTATATCATACACAAGCCGAATGAGATGTCCTTGCGGCAATTTTTTAAAATAAAAATTTAAAGCATGTCTCTTAACCGTGAAATCTATATCAAGAGCTAGACTTTTTCCAATGATATCAAAAGCCTATATATACAGTAGAATCTCCCTATAACGAAGTCTCCTTACAATGAATTTCTCCCTATAACGAAATTTTTCATGGAAACGTAAATTTAAGGCTTAAATAACACTATAAACATTCTCGATATAACGAAGAGCTTTTCTTCCCATAGCGAATATTTCAGATTTACCTTTGATTTTTTTTTTTTTTTTTTTGTTAGTTTCGAAGAAAATTTTAATTTTTGAACGGACCACTTAGAGGAAGAGTAACAGATGATAAAAATGGAGGCCAGGAAAGTGAAACTAACTCCGATAATGAAGACACTTCACCAGCGCCCGATTATGACCAACAGGGGCACCGGGCATTGATAGATTTGGGGGCCCCCAATCCGTGAAATTTGTTATATTTTTCATAAAATTTTGATATAAAAAAGAATATTTCAGAAAAAACATTTAAAATTGGGGTCCCTTTAAATCGGGGGCCCTGGGCAAACTCCCGATTTGCCCATATAATAATAAGGCCCTGCGCTTCACGACCAAAACCGCATCAAACTTTAATGCTTCAACCTTTCAAAACCATTAAAAAGAGGTTTCCAAATGGAAGAAAATGTGCCTCACTCTAGTTGCAGCGGACTTTTAAAATGTGAATATTTTTATGAAAATTTAAAATCACAGAATGCATAACAATGTAAAATAACGAAATTTTGAAGTAAAATAAATGTAAGTGCATTACATATTTTATTCTCTAAATTCGTGGATTGTCTTTACTTTTGAAATTTCATTTATACAATGAAAATTAAGAAACCGTAAGTTTAACAAATTTATAATAAATACCAATTTATTTTTAATTAACAGTCATAATTTAATAGTTTTAAACATCGAATTAACTAAAGAGTTTGTAATATTTGCTGAAATAGCTGCAAAAATCTCTAATCTCTGTACAACGAAATTTTCTCTATAGCGAATTTTTTAACTGGAACCGAGCGAGTTCGTTATACGGAGATTTAATTGTGTGTGTATATATATATAGATATGAATGAACTCTTTTTCGAGTCCACACAGTGAGAAAATAAACGTTTATAAAATTGGAGTAAAATTATAGCCTACCTCTCGACACTTGTTTTTTGCAATCCTTGCAGATAACGTAATTTGGTGTTGGGCACCAATTCAAAGTAATTTAGAAGAATAGAAGATTGTCCTGTTAAACTGTCATCTAACGATTCTCCGTCCATAATTTCGACCACACTTGGTGATATGACTACGACATCCATTTAGCGATGGTTAGAATTTAAAAAAAAAAAAAAAAAAACATAGTTCGAAAACACTCGCGCAAACAAATGTGCCAATGAAACGACGCCTCCCATCTCATTACCAAAATAAAGATTCTAGAATGGTGTTGCGCCTGCGTGGTTTTTTTTCTGAAAAGCGAAATATCGGTTGAAAAGTATCGGTGGAAA
Organism: Cheiracanthium punctorium; assembly: GCA_038373885.1. Taxonomy (NCBI): domain Eukaryota; kingdom Metazoa; phylum Arthropoda; class Arachnida; order Araneae; family Cheiracanthiidae; genus Cheiracanthium; species Cheiracanthium punctorium. The sequence continues at coordinate 398,929 of JAWZYV010004217.1, forward strand.
TGGATGAAAGCAACAGAAACCGATACTTTCCCGATACTTTTAGAATCGAAAGAACAGATGCCGATACCTAAAAAAATAGGAGGTATCGGTGCCGATACTATCGGTTGATCCCTATATTCTAGCTGTTCCGTAGTTTTTATCAAGGAAAACATATAAAGTACTGTTTTTTTCGAACTAATTATCAACTATACATATACGTAAGTCGCTAAATTATGAAAAATCACCATGGATAGCAAATACGCAAGGTTTTACATAATTAAAAATAATGAGAAGTTTGAATTTTTATTCCAAAGAACATGCATAACCGAGCTATGTGTAGCTTAATAACATTCCATCTGATCCAATCTTAGGTTTTTTTCTTTTCAAATTATGCCTTTTTTACGAATACGACTTATTAGGGGCTGAAGGCATCATACGAAAACCGAGCGTTGCGAGTCCAGGGGCCTTGGCCCCTAGTATATAACAAAAATAGTTATTTTATACGGACACTCACAGAGATAGAGCGTAACGCAATTCTATAACTACTAAGCCGATTTTACAACTCTTTTCAGCGATAGAAAGCTACACTATTCCCTGTATTATAGGCTACCTTTCATTTATATAACATAAATATACTCTTTTACACTGACACTGAAAATAATTGTAATACATAACACAGTATGGGCATCTCTAACTATTGAACGGATTCTAAAACTATTTTCACGAACATAAAGCTGCGCCATTCCTGAGTATTATAATTTACCTTTATGCATAGTATATCACCAATGCTTCTTTAGGGACACTCATAAAATTACATTATGCTCTAAGGGCATTTCATCTAAGGGAACTACTAAACCGTTTACATATATACATTTAAATATTTACTTTCCGAACATATACCATGTAAGGAAAGTATTGTAATCATGAAAATATTTGACTTCGAGATTTGGGTGTATTTACACGTTTTGAGGTCTTCTGAATTCATTTATGCTATTTTTACGAGATGTATGTATGTATGTGAGTGAACACGATAGCTCCTAAACGGCGCATTCGATTGAGCTCAAATTAGGTATATATGTTATAAACCACCGTCGCAAGACCGGTATTGGTTTTCGTGTCTATAGGACTTATAGTTTTTTTTACAGGGCTACAACAAAGATTTCTTTTACATTATCGCCTATGGGAGGAAATTCTTGTAAGTGCACTAGCGTTTAAACTAATCTATATATATATATATAAATCTGGAGTGACTCCAATAGACTTTCCGAGCACTTACGATTAAGATCATTACCAAGCATTTAAATAAATTTTAATCGATGAATAATTCAAACATATATACCAAATTGAAGCTCAATCAAATGCGCCGTTTAAACACTAGCGCACTTTCAAGAATTTGTCCCCATATGCCATAATGTAAAAGAAATCTTTGTCGTAGCCCTCTCGAAAGACTGTACGTGCTTTACACACCAAAATCAATACCGGTCTTGCGACGCACAGTGGGGTAGAGGTGGAAAAATGTCAATTTTTCAAAGTCGCTTTTTCATTGATCAGCTCCACTACTTTCACAGTAAATTACCTGCAGAATCAGCCTGTAGTAATAGTTTTGTGGTTACAGTATTTGTTTAGCATGAAATTAAAGTCGAAACGTGAGCAATTTAATTTTTTAGCTTTTACAAGGAAAAATTTTGAAAAATCTCTTTTTCATAGGTCTTTTCCGAATTTTTCTTTAATGATATATATTGTGAGTATAGGTCCTACAGTATCTGTAAAAAATACAAAAGTTAATTTGAAGATGAGTTTCGACATGCAAATCAGTCAAAATTCGGATTTTTGGTGGAATTTGGATTTAGTTACGCGTACAAATCGAGCTTCACCTTCCTTTGGTTTGTCATATTTTTTTTCTTGAAGTTCTGACCCTAATAAAGGATCTCTGAAAGTTTCAGACCCCTTCTCACCCCTATTCGGTCACAGTAAATTTTTGAATATAGTAATAGGCCCCGCCCGCGTCTCATTCTCTCTGGCAGGAACACAATCAGTTCCCCGCGTACCCGCGACTCTGTGTTTTTGTTTCACACTTGTTTTGAGGGGGGGAAAGGGCAGGTGATTAATTCAACATGCTTCTGTTTGAACTAGGAAAGTGTATAATGTCATCTGGGTAGACAATAGTAAAAAGTCTTCGTTCGTACTGCGACGAATACGGACATTTTCAACATTTTGATGATATCTTCAGATCCAATAATCACTAGTTTAAGACCGCTTCCGAAGAAGAAAATCCTTCCGCTAAGTGATGGGGCAAAGGAATTGTTATTTCTTGAAGGTACCTTAAACTGATGAGTGAAACAATCGAAAAAGAAAAGTGAAAAACAACTTTTTAAAGAATTTTCAAAAAATTTTTTAGATTTATTCTGAAATTTATATAAACTGCTTATTTATTCTCAAATTTATTTAAACTACTTATTTATTCTGATATTTTCCCTGAGTTTTTTAAAATGCTTTATCTATTCTGAGTTTTTTTTTTTTTGGGGGGGGGAGAGATTTATTTTGAAATTAATTTGAACTGATTACTTATTCTGAGATTTATTCCGAAAAGCTTGAGTCATTTATCTTAAATTTATTCTGGAATTTCTCTTTTTGTTTATTCATTCTGATACGAGTGGAGGCAGGCCTTCTTCACTCCAAAAATTTATTTTTTTGAATCAATATAAACAGGTATAGATAAAAAATTTATTTTTTATCTATACCTGCTTCTTTTAAAAAGTGATAGGTGCTAAAAAATATTAAAGTGACGATATGCACCAGGTAAATCTAGTATTTTCAAATATGAAACTACTTATAGAACAAGAATTAATTTAATAAATTTGTCGAATTTTTACGGAAGTCGAATGTAGTTGACATTTCATCAAAAAATCCCCCCTGACGATTAGGAATACATTTTTTTTTTTTAACCGCCCATATTGGTAGATCTGTAGATATCTCTGGAACTTCTACTGATCCCTAACATCCCTCAGACTCAGCAAATTCTGTCTTCAAAAAAGTATGAGTTACTTTTTTAGGACAAGAACTGAAAAACACTTTTTAGCAAAAAAAAAAAAAAAAAAAAAAAAGAGAAAAATGCATAAATGCAATAATTCACCGAGTTTTGGGACGAAGGTAGGTTTCTACAGTGAAACTATCTCAAACTTGTCATAATTTACGCGATTAGGTTTTTTCTCCCCGAAATCGGGTGTTTCACCCCACTGTGCGACGGTGGTTTATGAGATATATGTCCAATTTGAGTTCAATCGAATGTACCGTTTAAACGCTAGTGCAAAACACACCAAAATCAATACCGGTCTTGCTCGTAAAAATAGCATAAATGAATTCAGAAGACCTCAAAACGTGTAAATACACCAAAATCTCGAAGTCGAATTTTTTCATGATTACAATTTCCTTACATGGTACATGTTCGGAAAGTAAAAATGAATGTTTGTGGGTGTGTATGACATTGAAAAACTCTATAACCGTTTGACCGATTACCATGAAAATTTGGTACACTTAAGTCTTTTGTCATGGAGAAGGTTTTTATGCTATCCATTTTACTCTAGCTCGCCGCTAGATGGCACTGCAGAACGTCGAATTCTATTCAACTGCTTGCTATGAAAATACCGTTTAACTTATCTTGACGAAAATTGGTACCTATATATATTGGAACACAGGAAAATTTTTACGCAATCCATATTGATATAACTTGCTGCTAGGTGGCGCTGCAGAGCATCGAATTCTATTCCATTTGACCGCTTGCTATGAAAATACCATTCAACTAATTTTGATGAAAATTGCTATTTATGGAAATTTGAACACGGAGCGGGAGAAGGTTTTTATGCTATCCATTTTCCTCTACCTTGCTGCTAGGTGGCACTTCAGAACATCGAATTCTATTCCATTCGACCGCTTGCTATGCAAGTACCGTTCAACAAATTTTGATGAAAATTGGTACGCACGGATATTTGAAGACGTAGAATATTTTTACTTTATCCATTTTGCTGTAACTTGGTGCTGCAGAAAGCCGATTTCTATTCCGTTCAACCGCCAAAGTAGTCAAAGCCAAAGCCGCCAATAGCCAAAGTAGTCACTGACCACAGACTTTCAACGAATTGAATGCATCCATACACCTTAACGTAAGTCATTTGGCTGATCCTGTAAATAAATTACCCAGTCGACTGCAATTAAAAAAATATATATGCACAGTTGGATGTTACAACCATTCTAAATACAATATTTCAACATTATACGGTTAAAATTTTTAGAGTTATGCGAAATTTGAAATTATTTTCCATGCCAAATTTGGCGATATTTCGGCAAAACTTGCCAAGGTCGACGACAACTGGCGAGATTTTGGGCATTTACCAAACGACTGACTATCGCCAGATGGAACTAGTGTTATTATTGTAAGGTCATTAGTTGCCTCGTTCGTCCTAGTCGCGCTTGTGTTTACCCACCAAAACACGATACAATGACAGTGAAAGTTCTGAGGGAGATGGCTAAGATGGAGAGGGGGCGGCAAAGAAAAAATTCTCAAAAGGCACGTCTAGAAGTGGCCCTGTCAACAAAATTTGTGTCGTTTGAGAAATCCAAAAATTTTCTCACTTCCTCCTTTGATGATTGCAGTTTCCCGGATCGCAGGGAACGCTAATTGTAGAGATATACTAGACTAGCTGCCCCGTGCCTTACTGTTCTTTATACTCGGTGCAGTGTCCGTCAAATTATCGGACTCATTTTAATGAAAATCGTGTTTCTTTGTTTTAACAGTATTTGTCATTAAATTTATTTAGGTTACAGGATTGCTAAAAATTTGTGGTGTCATCATAAAAGCCAATCGTAGTCATGGTGGATATGTCAAGGACTAATATTGCAAAACTTTAGCACTTAGCGCACAACACAATCGCTGACACAAATCGGTTAGTTGCTTTTGAGAGATCTTTATAAGGTCGGAAAAATGTGTCACAATATCTTTTAAAATGTCTTTTTGGTGATGTGATTTAACACTGCAAATGTTTGGAGGGTTACTTTGAAACAAAATTCAGCACATATTTTAAAACAAGTTCAAAAGAGTTTATTTAAGAAATTATACATTTGAACATAATATATTTTCTATACACAAATTTTAAACTCTTAATGTACAGCATATCACACATTAAAATACTTTTTTGGAGTTTAAAGAAAATAAATATTGTTAAAATTGAGGATGCAAGCAACAAAATTATGATTTCAGATATCTAATTCTTTTTTCTTTTTAAAGAATGCATTTTTAGAAATCAAGATAAATTCAAAGCACTTTTAAAAATTTATAATCATGTCTGTCTTTCTTAACTGTATAAAAAGTTTCTATACTAAAAAGTAACTATGATTACAATGGTTTCACGTCCAAAAATATTTTTACTAAGATCTACAGAGCTGATCTAGCAGAAAAATGTACATATGGTACAATATTCATAAAATTCATGTTCACGTATCTCCCGTTATTATAGTTAAATGCTGCAATAAATTTATATGTATTGTAAATGTAGATATTTTGGGTAAATTTACAAGGATTACAGATTTTAATGCACACCGGATAAATTGTGTTCAAAATTTAAAAAATATATACAATTTTACAAATGCACTTCATACAGTGAATACACTTCATACAGTGTAATGTATTTTTAAATGATGCAATTGTGTAAAATGAGTTTTAATAACTGCTTTATTTATTAAAATTAACTGACTGTATAAAAAAGTGCAATAGAACTATTTCATGAAAATTAAATTCATAAAGAGAAACTGTAATATTAAATGGAGAATTGAAGCAATATATTTATTTCCCTTTGCGTGCCTATGTGTTATTATGGGTTTTTAAACTTAAGGTCCCAAAATTTCGATACATTTGAAATGGCACTATGAGAAACTTTGAGTAGGTCAGTACAAACAATTTTTTCAAGGGGAAGGTTCATCCTTTTCTTCTTTCACCATGAAAGAATTAAAAAAAAAAAAAAAAACCCCACCTTTAAAAACTTAAATATATATATATATCTAAAGAGCCCAAGTTTCAACCAGGTTTGAGGAAAGGGAACTAAAAAGACCTTACTTTCTCATAATCAGAACTAATTTCAGCAGAGAACAAGCCTTAAAATGTTCAATATATAAAATTGACTAACAGCAAAAAAATGCCAGCAAATTAAAATTTTCCTTTTAATAAGTGTCATGAAAGACATTCCAGGGAAAGATGTGTTTAAAAAAAATTGTGTGGCCTACATAAAAAACATACTCTTAACACACTTGGTGTTGAAAAATTTGTGATTATAATTTAAGTACCTATGAAAATTGCAAAAATATATCTCGTTTTCAGTGTACAATACTTTTATACATCCCATTTTAACAATATGATTTTATGTGTTTGTAGTGTGATTAGGCAAAGCAAACTTCATTAGTTTCAGTTTAAAATGAGGTATTTTTTAAGATAAATGCATATTTTTGATCACAAAGTATGCTTTAGAAAACAAAAAAACAAGCTACTCAGAGGTTGATAATAGCTGTACAATTATTCTGATACTTACTTATTTTTATTTGCTATCTTCCATATCTCCATTTGGAAAGCAATTTGTACACTTCAAAAGAACACTTTTAGGTACTTAAACAATTAATTCTACCATCTGAAAGAGTCATAACACAGCAATCTATTGAACTGGGGCTGATGTATAAAGATATATATATCCACCTACTTCTGTTCTTACAATAGCATAGTCATACATCCCATTGTAGCATTTCTCATCATTTTGTATTGAAATATATTTAGTATTCAATATGATAACCCAAATGTAATATTTCAGTTATATTAAAACAATTCATATCATATCTAATTTTTAAGCAATGCATATGGCCAGAAAAATATTTTTATAGTTAAGATTTAAAAACTAATGTTTATTTATACTAAGGATTTATTTATTCTTTTGCGTGTTGATATAAAAGGTGGGAGCTTTGGACTATCTTAAAAATCACATTATATCTGGATGCAGCTTTTGAAAACTGCAATTAAAACTCAACTGACTCCAGTTTAGAATATTAGCAACTAATGCAATAATTAATTGAAATAGTTACATCCATAAAATTTCAATTAATTCAAAAATAATTCTAACAGTTATGTTTTGCATGATGAACAGAAAAACAATTATTGAAGAAATGCCAGAAATAAATACACCTACAATAGAAATCTTCAAAGTATTTTCTGTAAATTATAACAGAAATATATATTAGCAATTTCTATAATAAAAGCTTACAAAAACCATTATTTTGTAAATTAACATTTAAACAAAATGTGACAAAATCTGGTCTTGAAGAGCTATGTGCTTTTTGATGACAGTATAAATTTAGTTATTTGGTCCAATGGCTTAGAAGTTTTATGCAAATCAATCTGTTTTTAAATTGACATCATCATCTTCATCAATAGCATCACCAAGAATTTCTCCTAAATCATCTGTATCATCATCATCATCTTCTACCTAAAGTTTAAAACAGAATATCACTTTGAGTCATAAAATTATGCAAAAATGCTATTAATTACTAAATTTACAATAGAAATAATAATAAACACTTCATTAATATTAATGCATTGACGGGAATGGAATTAATCATTGCTTATTTTATTTGCCATTTATCAAGTATACAATAAAGCCATATATAATTACTATACAGTAAAACTTCCAACTTAAGTGATAAGTGGGACAGAGAGATAACTGCGAAGTCGAATTTGCATATAAAAATAATTTTGTATATAAATAGGCTATACAAATTATTTTTAATTGAAGCCAGAGACTACAAACAATAATTTAGAAAAGAAAATGTTCAATGAAATCTTAGATAATACATATGGGCGATTTCACAGTAACTCATGCTACATTTTTTTTTTTTTTTTTTAATCACATTTCAAACATGGTGTAATAGTAAAAAATGCATTTAGTTTCTTTCAACAAAATTCTTACAAATTGTTTACTTTACAAATTGTTTTTCAATAAATCATTAAAAATTTTATAACGAATTAAGTTTTGAAATATTAATTAAAATTGATTGGTAACTCATGCTACCAAAAAAAGACATTGAACTATGGGCAGAAAAGTCAAAGTTGCATTTCTGCTAGAATTCTACTTCTTAAGTGCTATCATCCTTATGAGAGTTTGTATATAATTTTCTTATCACAAAGCATCATTAAGTTTTGCATGGGATATTTTATAAAAATTGGTTATTGAATTAAAATACAATAAATGTATGGTAACTCATGCTATACAACTGAGTAACTCATGTGACAACATAGACAAATACGTTTTAAGAATGACTACAAAAGGAAAATAAAATTTAATTTTTATATTTATTTAGCATTACATGTATTTAGATTATTTACATTGATGATAATAATAGTAAAAAATTAACGCTGTTCAAACACATCTATTTCCTCACAGAAGTCATAGGGGGAAAAAGTGCAATATATGAATATTTTTGTAGAATTCAGTCATTTAAGATTAGCTAATTCATCAAATATGTTTAGTGAACAGAAAAGCTCGACTTACATTTGCTTGCCATTCAATGTACCAATGAAATTCCTGTTGATAAAATAGTACCTCTGGAAGTTCCAGCAGTTAGACAAACTTTCAACGGATAAGTAATAACAAATATTTTGAATGAAGGAAGTTGAACTTCAAATTAACCTCAATTTTTTAACATAGATTTAATTATTAGTTCAAGGGACCAAGATTTTTTTTTTTTTTAAATTAATGATGATTTTGAATTAGAGAAATTCGTTATATCCAAATTATGGAGAGATCAAAAAAGAAATCGCAAGACGGTAAGACTAGTATGAGGTGGGGCTACCTGAACACTAACCAAACAATACACAAAAATAGTAACAGATGATTTAGTACAAATGAGCATACTTGTTCTCCCAGTTCTCTTAATCTTTTCTTATATTCTGCGATTCTGTCACTTTGATCTGTTAGCATGATCAACATCTCATCTTGCTCCTGCCTTATGTTTATTAGCTGCCCGTCTATTTCATTTTTCTCATTTTCGAGTGTTTGCAGAGATTCCTCTAGGTCCTAAAGTAAAGCAATAAGTGTATCATTATGAATAAATTTTCAATTCTTATTTCTAAAAAATGACTTTAAAAAAGTATATGGTTTTGATTCTTAAATCTGAAGATTTTTGTGAATGGCCATTTTATAAATCACTTTCTATGTATGGTATACAAAAGATTGATTTATTTTTCTTTTTTTAACTCTTTCAGATGATAAACAAAGCAAATTGCAAAACTGTTTCAGTCTGTAATTCTTTTAGCCTTTATTTGAAAATAGCAAACATAAAAAAATATTTTTTTAAAGGAATAATCATTTAAAATACTACATGCTTATTGCTTCTTTTTTTTAAACAATAAAAAATTACTTTTTCATTTAAAAGCAAATTAAAAAGAATAAAATAAATTTATTTCCTGATACCTGACAACATTGAAATTTTTTTATGACTAAAATTAGTGAGGAAGCATGTATAGTATATTTTTATATCTATAATTATGGCAACCCCACATTTTCATAAAAAAATGTTCAATGTTTGTGGGCATCCAAAAAGAAAATTATATTTTATGATTTTTATTTTAATCTTTGGATTTCATAAGTTTTTTTGCAGAACTATGAAACATTTGCAAATTTTAATTTAATGATGTTACTTATATTTAGATACTTAATGAGAATATATGTTTTGTAAAATCAAATAAAGTGTTTTGAAATTTCCAAGATGGATTACCAGTTCAAAATTTTGAAAAATTTGGAGCAGGGACTTCTCCAAATTTAGAAGTTTGGGGTGACTGTATGAAAGCCAAGAATGCTAACCAGTAGATTACACAGGACTCACAAACTAGAGAGCAAGTTTCATTTATAAAAAGTTTAATAATCTGTATAAACTGCTACAAAAATTAAAACCATTTATGACTGATTCATGTATTGCCAGCTAAGATGTATTAGAATGCAAAACTTTGGCTCAGCTGGCGATAGGAATATTAGCAAAAAATTGATAGCAAGACTTGACTTAGATGTGCAATGCGAGTGAAATAAAAGTATAAATAAAAGCAACATAATATCAATGAATTTTCAAAGAGGAGATAGATAAAAAAGCAAGAACAACAAATTAACTGAAATTTCAGGAGGCAAGTTATCACTGCACACAGCTTTAAAATGTATAAAGATACTTGTTAAAATAAGTTTTAAGCAGTGTTTAATATTTTAATAATGTCAAACAATAAGCATGAACTTGCTTGATATTGTAAGTAGAAAAAGTTGTTTTAAAATTAGCTTTTTTTAAAAAATGTTTCACATATATGTGTAAACTTAACTAAAGAAAAAAGCTAGCATTTTAAATTACATAAAACACACACTTGTATTTTTTTATTCTTTTGAACTAGTTCTTCTTTCAGCTTTTCATTTTCTCTCCTACTTTCTTCTAGTTCTTGCTGTAACTGTTTTATTAGCATTTGGTCCTCTGAATTTGTGCTGTTACTGGACAACTCAACAATCTGAAACAAAATAAAGAAGTAATTATTTTGAAAATGTCCTTAATAATTATACTGGGATTCATTTACCCAAATCTTCTATCTTACACACATATGCATGTAAAATATTGGGAGAAAATTTGTTCATATTCATACTATAAAAATTAGGATTATAAAAGTGAAGATATTTTATTCTGTAATTTTTTCTCCCAGGTTGAATCAGAACATAAACCAAAACTGAAAACAGGAACAATAACTAAAAATTGAACTTATAACTTCTCTGCTCTGTGCTCTTCTCTCAGTCACACTGAGTTGCATCAGCAGTGCAGTCAGATGCTTCATTTAGTATAGTTAAAAGTGTAGAAAAAAAACTCTACTATATTTCTTGGCGTATAACACACACTTAAAAAAATTATTTAATTTTTTCATGTGTGTGTTATATACCTAATATAAAAGGCATAGCATAAAATATAAAATAAATTTCTTGATATATCTTAAACTGACTGATGTGTGTTATACACCAGGATATAAGGTATGTTCTTCTAAGTCATAGTGAGTTTCGTCAGCAGTGGAGTTTGATGTTTTAGTATACTGTGTTGGATTCATTTTCTTTTCCTCAAAAAAGCACTAAGAATTTTTGCTGAATTATTCATCGATTAGAATTTATTTAATGCTTGGTAATGATCTTAATCGTAAGTGTTCGGAAAGTCGAGTTGAGTCACTCCAGATTTTTTTATTGCATATGGATGTACAGCTCATTATCTCTATTAGGAGGAGATATTTGCAAAACTAAAAACATTAGTACCATAATAAGACAAGTTGGTGAAGTTTCTAAATATTTTAGAAATCACCATGTAGCTAAAGGGCTTTTGAATCTTTATGCAAGGGCAATTCCACAACTTCCAAGCAAAACTCAGACAAACAGTCACATTAAGTGCTTACAAACCTATGTACAAAAAAAAAAAAAAAAAAAAAACATGTTTTTCTGAAAACTCAACTCAATTTAACACAGCTGTAGCACTCCTGTATTGTGTACATGCCTTATTCCAATAACATTGTTTTTCCAAAAAGATGTTTTTCCTCCAAATTTGACTAAGGAACATTATTTGGTTTGAAAATGAAAACTGATCAACAAGAATTAAGATAAAATAAAGTTTGTCTTTACTGATAAGTTTGTCTTATCTGTAGTTTTTTTTTTTTTTTTTTTTTAAGGTAAGTTCAGACAGTAATTTTTGTTTGCAGACTCTCAAAAGAAACAACTTGCAGCATCAATACACAGATTATTATAAAAACATTAATTATTTACATTTTGAGTAGCTTCTGCTGATTTCGAATCAAGTTCCTCTTGTTTATTTTGGCATTCAAGTCTAAGTTGTTCTAATTCTTGCTTCAGCTGAAGTACTTCTTGACTAGAATTATTTCCTGATACAGCTAAAATTTAAAGAAATACATGTATAACTTTACCAAAGTATAAAATACAAGCAAATTAAGTTTATCTGTTTTTTTTTTTTTTAATAATTGAAATGTACTAGTCAACATTTATATGAACTTAATAAGCAACTAGGTATATAGTAAAGCATGTACATTTAATAACACCATGATATTCATTCATGACATGAAAATGTAAGTATAATATTGCTAATTATTTTTTAAGTAATGCACAAAATATAAATTTATGAAAAACTGACAAATATATTGCTTTATCTACATCAGAAAATTGGAAAATCATGTCATGCATATTTTATTAAGTAGAAAGTTAATAGAATTTTTAAAATACAAACTCCCCCCCCCCCCCCCCCCAGGAATAAACAATAAGCAGCATAGTTTTGTTTTAAAACAATTAAAAGATTAAATATTTAATGTTCAAGCTCACAAAAATAGTGAATACAAAGATTTTCAAACCTTAGCACCACCACTTTTTCTTTACATTAAGGGCAAAAATTTTGCTCTAATCTAAAGAAAATAATGCCGCTAGATATATGTCTTCAAAAAATTTGAAGACATATAGTTAGTGGCATTAATGCATTTTTAAAACATAATGACTTATGACTTAGAATGATGAAAAATAAAAATTTTAGAGAGCAGATTGAATGTATAAAAATTGGAAGGTGCTTTAATGTACCTTGCTCATAAATGCACCTGATGCCTTACAAAACTTTGGTTTTAAGGAAAATTTTAAAGACAGGATACAAAAAAGACATGCAAATCAAATAAAATGAAAAAATCCTCATGATTATCTGTATAGCTATTCATGCAAAATACCTGAAACTTTAGAAGATTTCTTTAAAACTTATCTACACACATTTCATAATTTAAAAATTTTTAAAAGAAGAAACTAAATATTACTTCAGAATACACTTTGCAATTTCATAAGAGATTCCTATTACAATATAACCTAGATAAACCAGACCTTCAAAACCTGGATACTTTTCCCAGAATTTGCTTTTTTCTCTCCACTGATGGATGGTACCACCAAATTTTTGATACTTTCAAGGGTAGTACAGCCTATCAATAAAATTCCAGGACACACATTCCTGGAAATTTCAGGACAGTTCTGGTGAATACTGAAACTATTCTTCGGTGTCAATTCATGTCAAACACAACATAAAAATTAAACTTTTTAATGCAGTATCATTGTTTTTTTACTTAAAAGCAATATGCTGAACTGAAAATGCGGTTTGGTACACAAAGTAACTTTGTTGTTGATATGGCCTTTCTGTTCTGAATTTATTTGCTGATAAATGCTGGATTCAAGAAATAAATTGTGGAATTTAGGACATTTTTAAGCAAAAATGATATTAAAGTTTTATTTCTACCACCCAGTTACAGACCATTAATTCAGCCTATTTGAGGCATAAACCTGACCCTTTACTTAGCTTAAAATTTGATATTTAGTTTACAAATGAAACTTATAATTTGATACACAGCCCCCCCCCCTTCCAAAATAAAATTCTGGCTACCACTCCAGCCTATGGACATAGGATTGAGGCGTTCTTTAAAATGCCATTACCAAAGTGACTTCTTATGTATAGTGCTAAATTATACAGTAGAATTTTCAAACCCAGACTTATAAACTCCAAAAATAGCATCTTTTTTTTTTTGTGTATAATCTATATATACAAAAGAAGAATCATATCTGTCTGTTTGTTCGCTATAGGCATACAGACCATTCGTCGGATCTCAACCATATTTGGCACACTGGACTAAATAGGACAAGAGAAAGCTAATGTCAAAAAACTGAAATTAATTGGATTAATAGTTTTTTAGTTGTTTTATGTTTTGTCCAGTTTTCGGCCATTTGGAATAAACAGAGGAAAGGAGAAAAATAGCATGGCACGACAGAAAACGGGAATCCCGTGGGAGGGAGGAGGAATTTTCATCAGCCATGAGGACTTTTCTTCTGACATCAGGCAGGGTGAAAGAAAAGATGGGATTAGAAGGTCACCGCGCTACTCCCCCCCTCCCCCCTTCGCACACCAAAACCAAAGAGAGTATTTTATACGAATTATCAATTCCCCGAGAAGACAGTTACTAAATAATTGGAAACTCATAAAATATTTATAATTAAATTAAACCCACTGCGAACCTTACATGCAAACAAACCTGGATTTTTAATAAAATAATTATAAAAACCTGGATTTTTAATTCATCTGTAATTATTTTAAGTTTTTATCTACTGTATATATGCCCAAGGATTTGTGTCCAGTGGTTCTTACTGAATTTGAAATAAAAAGTAACTAGTGTATGAGGTGCGTAGGTAATAGTGATAAATGACAATTAGAATAAAACAGATAGAATCAGAGAAGCCTAGCCAAGTCCAATTCTCGGTAACCTTTGAACACTGAGAAGTCCCCTATTCATTTTTTTTTTCGTTGCAATGGGAAGTCCCACGTCCTTTTTTTTTATCATTGCAGCAGGAGGATTCACATTCCTTCTGATGACTGGACTGTATTTGTTTTTAGTAGCTGCATAGGTATAAGTGATAAAAGACTGTTAGAACACAGACAGGTAGCCCGGTAACCTCTGTACGCTATCAGGTGCTGTGTTCTTTTTTTTTTTTTTCAGCAGAAATCCCATGTCCTTTTTTTAATCATTGCAGGGGGGGGGGGGTGTCACATTCCAGCCTAGCTACATCCAATTCCTGGTAACCTCTGTACACTATCAGGTACCATGTTCATTTTTCTTTCTTTTTTTTTTTTTTTTTGGCAGCGGGAAGTCCTATGTCCTTTTTTTATCATTGCAGTGGGAGGATTCACATTCCTGCCCTTTAAATCTATATTTTAAGTCAAAGGGCATTTGTCTTCCATTGCACAGGCAACGCCTAGCCACACTGCTAGTTCAACAAATGTGTTTTATTTTTCATTGATATCCTTTTTTTAAGTTCAAGAAAGGTAAGTCCACTTTTTTAACAACTTTACCTGATTATTACAAATTTTTATAATTAATATTGCTGGATATCTATAACCCAGAATTGAAAATGTCCAAGTGATTCCAGATATAAGAAGCTCTACTGTATTAACAAAGATAAAAGTATTTGAATTTGTGTAAAGCTTTAATATAAAAAATGCACTGTGTTGTGCTGCAAATACATGGGATGAAATAAATGCAGAACTTCAACAAAATGTGTGGTAGAATCTACAACCAATTATCATATTTAGTGACTCCACTGACAATACTTTTAGAATTACAAAGGTTTCCATTCATCTCAAAAAGAAACAGATAAACTCGGTAGCTAAATAATGTAAAAAGAGGAAAAATAAATCTGGAAAAATTGAATATGGATAAAGTAATGGATATAAATGATGTGCAATTTTCTTAATTACTAAGCAACGTGGAAACTGTTCATAGTGTGCATGTAATGCTGAATTTTTTTAGTGAGTTGTTGTGGGATAACGTCCAATTATCTGCACAAGGGATCTAGGATGAGAAGTGGGAGGGGGAGGGGTGTCTTTCTAAGGGGCCCTAACCTGTATTTAAGCTACGTTTTGGAGGAAACCACTGAAAACTCCGAGCGGTTAGGTCGGCGGACATGACCTGGTTTTGAACCAAGCACCTTCCGTCTTCCAGTACAAAGTGCTATGTGCTAGGCCACTGGTCGGGGTTTTTTGGGTGAGAACAACAGCAAACGATTCAAGTGAAGTGAAAACAGGGGTGACAAATTTTCTATGGAACACTTAATTAATGCATTTGACAAAGCAATTAAGGATTAGAATTAAGAAACTTTACTTCTGAACACAAAAATAAGTCCATTAACTGCATACAAGAGATAACTGCAGAGAAGCCAAAACTAAAACAAACATTGCTAGAGATGTTAAGATAAAATTTATTTTATTTACTTATTTGTAACTTTTTAAATACCTATGTTCTTTATTGCAGTGTTTCTCAACCTTTTTACATCTGCGAACTGAAAAAAATGAAATTAACATTTTGCAGACGAGGAAGAACTAAGATAAATATTATATAAATATGCAATTTAGTTATCAAACTACATGTTATTCAAATATAATTTTTTAGTTAGAACACTTGCTGCAGATTATTTTTAATTAATTTTATACATGGACTGGCAGTAAAGTTTTGCAGGCCATTAATTGGGAAACATTGCTGTGTTGCATGTATTACTAGTGTATTAAATGTTCTTTTCTATTTTTATACAGTTCACATTAAATATTTTGATAATTATAGTCAATTTACATATATTTATAATAATAATTTTTTTAAAAATCTGAAACCTGAAATTGCAGTAGCTTGAGCATTCTGGATTTTCGAGGTTGTACTGTATTTCATAAGAGAAACTTAAAAAATATTAAAACTTACACCTCTGTGCTTTTAGGAGAGCATTTTGATCTTTCAGTTGTTGAATTGTACTTCTCATATCCTCCACTTGTGCTTTTGAACTCTCATATTCCGTCTTCATTTCATCAATTTGTGTTTTTAATTCATGTATTTGCATGTCCTATATTGAATTGAATATTTTGGTACAACATAAGAGGAAAAAAGTAAAAGTTTGAAGTAGTAACAGTAAAATCTCATTACATGAAAATTCCCTTTTATGACTATTTTAGATTAACAAATAAAACATTTCTATTAAAATTATCACACATAAATCATAAATTTAGTCATAATGCATTTTTAAAATTTGATCCTCAGTCACTTGAAATTCATTATACTAAGATGTTGCATAATAAGAAACACTGAAGAGTGATAAGTAAACTTATGGAAAACAACGTATTACTCCCAAATTTGAAAAAATTCTATGTAATGTTTTCATTAAATCAAGGAATTTAAAGAAAAATCAACCAGTAAATAAATATAAAATCAGGGTCGGCAAAACTTTGACTATTACTGTCATGTCAAAACCCCAATTATTTAGTAATGACAATTCAATAGTACTATTACATTTTCATTTTATTTCAACTAATTATAATTTAAATAAAAGTATATGTATCTAAAGACATGAAGTTAATATAAAAAAGGTTCTAAAAGATATTTTAAAAATAACTTAAGATTAATATTAAACAATATAATTCAAAAATTTATATTTTTCTAATAGCCCCCAGGTGATGTGGTCACTTAAGAACGATTCTATTACACCTTAGGTCCAGGTACAAATCCTGGCTTGGTCATGGATATTAACTTGTCCATCCCTTCATAGGGGGTAGCACTCACCACGCACTGGGTGCCCCCATAATAAAATGGCCACAATACCTTCGGGCAGTTACAGTGGACAATGCCTAGTTGGCAAGTGCCCGCCAGTTGAAAAAAAAAAAATAAACAAAAATATTTTTCTAATGTAACTGCTTCAGAATGTTATATATTTTAAGTAAAATAAATATGGTATTAATAAAAATTTTCTACATTTATAGGTTTTATTTCGCGATACATGTTCCATTTATAATTTTGCATATCATACAACTTTTTAATAATTTATATTTGATGACATATTAAAATAATTATATATGTTACAGTGAAAACCCGAAATCAGTCAAAACCCGAATTAACTAGGGAAAACGCGTTCTGACTGAGTGCATCAGGGAAAACCCGAATTAACTAGGCAAAACGCGTTCTGACTGGCAGCGCTAGGCAAAACCCGAATAAACTAGGGAAAACCCGTTTTATTGGAGTAGCGGTAGCACGTTTTCGAGGGGCCCCTACAGCGGAGGCATATTTTCCAGGGGGCTCCCTACAGCGATGGCCGGACCCACTGATTTTTTTCGGGTCTCGCAAAGGGCCAGCTTTAGCATATTTTCAAGGGAGCCCCCTTAAGTGATAGCCGGACGCAGTAATAGGGAGTTTGTGCATACCGTTTCTTCCTACGCTAACGCTATCCGCTATACGGAGTATTTTGACCAACCATGTTTCGCATTTTATGCATGCGCATGCGATTTATTGTCCAATGTCATTTAACGTTAGCATTACCGCGAGTGAAACCGGGCCTGCACAAACTCCCTAATGTTTTTTGGGTCTCGCAGAGGACCAGCGTTAGCATATTTTCCAGGGGGGCCCCTACAGTGGTGCCCACTGATGTTTGTTTGTGTCTCGCAAAGGGACAGCATTAGCATATTTTCGAGGGGCCCCCCTAAAGCGACGGCCGGACCCATCGATGTTTTTTTGGGTCTCGCAAGGAGCCAGCGTTAGCATATTTTCGAGGGGGCTCCTTAAAGCTATGGCCGGACCCAGTGATGTTTTTTTGGGTCTCGCAAAGGGCCAGCGTTAGCATATTTTCGAGGGGCCCCCTTGAAGTGATGGCCGGACACACTGATATTTTTTGGGTCTCGCAGAGGGCCAGCGTTAGCACATTTTCCAGGGGCCCCTACATCGGTGGCCGGACCCACTGATGATTTTTTGGGTCTTGCAAGGGGACAGCGTTAGCATATTTTCGAGGGGCCCCCTAAAGTGATGACGGGACCCATTGATGTTTCTTTGGGTCTCGCAGGGGGCCAGCGTTAGCATATTTTCCAGGGAGCCCCTACAATGGTGGCTGGACCCACTGATGTTTTTTGGGGTCTCGCAAAGGGCCAGCGTAAACATATTTTCGAGGGGGCCCCTTGAAGTGATTGCCGGACACACTGACATTTTTTGGGTCTCGCAGAGGGCCAGCGTTAGCATATTTTCGAGGGGGGCCCCTACAGCGGTGGCCGGACACAGTGAGGACTTTTGGGTCTCGCAAAGGGCCAGCAATAGCATATTTTCGAAGGGAGAGCAAGATCCAATTTTTAGTGGATAAAGCATTAACATTCCTGAATTCACATGGGAAAACATGGGGTCCGGCCACCACTGTAGGGGACCCCCTTTCGAAAATATGCTAACACTGGCTCTTTGCGAGACCCGAAAAAAATCAGTGGGTCTAGCCATCGCTTTAGGGGGGCCCCTGGAAAATAAGCCTCCTCTGTAGGGGCCCCTCGAAAACATGCTACCGCTACTCGAATAAAACGGATTTTCCCTAGTTAATTTGGGTTTTGCCTAGTTAATTCGGGTTTTCCCTAACGCACTCAGTCAGAACGCGTTTTCCTTAGTTAATTCGGGTTTTCACTGTAACATATACATACATACATAAATAACAGAACTAATCAATTTTAAATAGTAAAAAAAATTCATTAAGAAATTGATTGTTGGCTGTACCATAAAAAAGTTTAAAGCAGGTTTTTGAAGGTTTTTACAGGTAAGAGCATTTTATTCCATGTCATATAAAAAACTAACCACACATAAAATTTATATAAGTATGCTTTTTACATAACATTAAAGCTGCAAAGTTTATTATCCCTTAATAACCAACAATAACAATAAATAACATTTATACCTGTTCTCTAATAAGATCTTTATATTGCCTAAGCAGCTCTTGCTGTTCTGGTGTCATTGAAGATTCAGGACCATTCAAAAGCTTTGGTTTAGGCTGAACAGCTTTAATTATTACTCCTGTAATTTGAACATAGTAATATTTATAAAATATTTTAAAAGGCAAACATGATGTTAAGGCATTTTTTTCAAATGAATCATTTTATTAATACAATAAATTAGGATAAGAATACACAATAATTTTCCCTTATATTATTTTAAACTTACAGTATAAAATAGGAATGTGTTTCACCAATTTTCTTGGTGAAACTTTTCCCATTCTGAAAAACAAAGAAATTTTACAAATTCAACAATTTTAAGGTTATCTATGGCTATTTCATTTGGCTCATCTCAATGTCTCTGATTTTCGTCTGCCAGGTTGCTAGGTCACATGACAGGACCATAAGGATGTTATTAACAGAGTATCTGTCACATGATTTTTTAAAATGGCTTCTTTTACAATCAATTGAAAAAAATAATTACAGTGGTCACTGTTTATTTCGGTCAGTGGTATCCAGTGAGCCACTTATTCTGGTGAAAATCGATATGAACGGAACAAAATGGTAAAACTGCTCTGGTTTTCTGCTAGTTGACTTTGTAGCAAGTGCCTCTTTATCTGGTCAAGTAATCTTTGGAGACAGGCATGTGCCAACAGGGGTGGCAAGGGGGTTGTTGCCCCCTCGCTAAATGAGTAGAAGGGGCGAACTATAATTCACCCCTCTGTATTTTATGTTCATTTTACTAGCCTGCCTACTAAAACAGATTTTGATGAAAATGTTTCGAATAGTTTGTATCAACAGAAGTCTTGTTTGTACTTCAATAGTTTGCTTACAATAGTTTTCTTCTTCAGGATGGGGGGAAGCAATTTTTCCAGCTCTTCTCCTCAAGAAAACGGTTATTTAAACAAACTAATGAGGCATAAACGAAAATTTTACTAGTTCAAACGGAAGGGGGGGGGCGGCAAAAAAGCTGCCACCACCCATCCCCTTCCGCATGAAGACTATTGAGATAAAAAAAAAAAAAAAATTCGCTGGTATGAATGGGTACACCCTCTCAAAAAAGTATTTGAGTGTACATTGAATTTCCCATGTCAGCTCCATATAAAAAGTATTGTTCTTTGTAAAAAGTGAATCATGCAGTATATAATTGTAACCAGGGGCGTAGCCAGAAATTTTTCATGGGGGGGGGGGGTTTACGACTACTGCAACTCACATATATGCATACATGTGTGCGATAAGGGAGTGGAGAATATACGTTTTGTATGGCAAAAAATTCCTCATGGGGGGGGGGGTTATGACCCCCCTAACCCCCCCCTTGGCTACGCCCCTGATTGTAACACTTCTTATTTCTTCAGAGTTGTGGGTTTTTCAAAAAATTAATTAGTTTAAATGAAACTGATACAGGAAATTTGGCTTACACTCAAATACTTTTTGAGGAGGGTGTACAGACAAGGTTAAAAAAAGATTGCCACCAATTATTTATAAAAATTGGCGGGGGGCAAAATAGCTGCCCCATCCCTGAAGAAAATTATTATTGTAATTGAGCTATAGTAGTTCAAACAAAAATTTTCCTGGTACCAAGGTTGACACCTTTTATTTTAAAAAACATTTGTTGGTGGAGGGGGGGGGATGAGGGGCTGGTGAAATGACTGCCCTCCCCGGATGTTGGAAAAAATCATTCACCCCCCCCCCCCACTTTCCAAGGCGATGGCACGTCCCTGTTGGAGATTATTTTAAATTTTGATATAATTAGCTATTTAGGGCAAAATGAAAGACACTCAAAGATGACTCATATTTGTGTTGAAGTGTTACAGTAATTCAATTAAAACAATTGTTTATACACTTAACAGAATTTTAATAATGATCAATTCCATGCCCAAAAGCACTGAGACACCTGATGATAATGACAACAATGTGTGCCTGAACCAGGGACGTGTCACTAAAATAGATTTGCTGAATGCTATAGACACTTTACATAGGCATTTGAGAAGAACATCATAAATGATCACCTCTTTACAACATTAAATGAAGTTCGATAGTCATTATATGACACTATGCGACTAAAATAGCCTTCAATTTCAGACTCCTCCAAGAAGTTTGTAATTGCTTTGTTTATTTTTATTTATTTTATAAATGTACACATGTAATAAATAGGTGCATTCATTAATCTATTGACTAATACAGTTCATTCATATATTTTAATTTAATTTACTAATTTTTAAAAAAAATTTTCTAACATTTACTTTAGTTCCACCATTTATTTCAGATTTCGGTTATTCCGGTGAATCTTAGTCTGTCCTGATGTGACCGGAATAAGTGGCAACCACTGTATAACCAGATTAAAGATTATTAAGAAAAATTCAAATTAATTCCTGGTCTTAACTTATTATGTTAATGATGCATGGAATTACTAATTTCCATGCATCATCAACACAATAAATTGGGAACGTCTTGGATAAGCTGCAATCTGGATAATCCGATTCCGGTTAATCGAGAGTCTACAGTAAAATATTCATCCATTTGAGAAAGTAAATTTTTCCCCAACAAAAAATACACAGGAAAAGAACTATTAAAAATAATTACCTTCTAATGATTTAAAAAGACGACAGAATTCATAGTCAAATAAAACTTCTGATGATTCTTTGAATTTCAAATGAGGATTTTGAGCAGCACGACTGTAGTTTTCATTTTTGGTAATAGCCACAAGTTTGTCTATAAATGTATCAAGACCTATTCTTTTTACAATTAATTGGCATAAATCTTCCCTATAAAAATTTCATTATATAAGTAAATAAAATTTCATCTTATAAGCATTTAACAAAGTTATAATAATGAAAACAAAACATAAAAATATTTTAACATTAATTTACAACTTTTCACCCCTATTAAGCACAGTAGTTTTAGAAACATTTTAAAAGTACAAGTTTAATGTTTAATTTTTAAAAGGAAAAGGTATATTATAAATTAAACATCTATTATTTTGATGAATAATACAAAGGTTGCTTTATGTTATGCTGCTAGAGAGAAAATGGTTGTCAATATGAACAACAGCTTGACATAATTTTATACACATATATATGTAACATATCGGCCCAGTGCAGAGGCAGGGCAGGCAACTTGGTCAGAAGATACTTTGAGCCTGCGAGCTGGCGTCATTGAAATGACCGGCTGCTCGCTGTTGGAACTTGTAGCTGGGCCAAAAAAAGATGTTCAGGGTTCTAGTCCAGCCCCAGTATACTCAGGTTATATGGTGTTGACATGTGGAATAAACCATGATGGGTTTATGAAGACATATTTTTATTAGCTTTTCACATGAATTTATATGGCAACTGAAGTCACGAAAAAGCTGCTCTGTAAACTGTGTTATGGATAATATACTTGCAGATCAAATAGACTATACCACAATCACATGTTCCAAAAAAGGTGCATTTATTGGTTATTAAAAATGTCTGTGTCTCAAAGCTTTAAGAAATTCTTGGGAGGGATGGTGCCAGAAGACTGTGGGAAAGAGAAGAGATACATTACTTGTGTTTCCATTCAATTTAGATCCGGTCAAATCCTTTGTTCGAAAACCAATGTTACTACGCCCCTGAAGAATTTTGAAGGAAGCTAATAGAAATTTTAAATTTTGGGAGGGCAGTTAATTTTATATGTTATATATATATTTATATACACACACTGGGTCAAGGGCGGCTCCAGGCTGAATTTTTGGAGGGGGCCATTGAACTTTTCAGATAGCCTATAAATTGTTTAAAATGCCAATTAAACGTGAGGAATCGTAAAGTATACGAATCTAAAGTTCAAAAACAAAAAGTTCGGAGGGGGCTATGGCCCCCCTCGATGGAGCCGCCCTTGCACTGGGTGATCAATTTAAAAGAGTACCCAATGGTTTTTCTTATTACCTTTAAATCTCACAGATGTGGCAACTATTCTAACACTCTGTAATTGCTTGAACCTTCCTTAGGTGTGGGAGACAATTCCGAACACTGTTGGACAGTTACAACTTTATTTGTGAGGTAAAACAGAAATGGAGACAAACAATGTTATTTAATCCTGGAATAATTTTATTTTTTTAAAACGTAATTTAATTCAATTTTTACATTATCATTCCTTACAGGATATATGGAAATGGTCTGCCACCATTTTGAATGCAAGCACGAAAACACCTTGGGTTTTCCAGAGAAATCCTGCAAACATCGATGAATTAAAACAAACCATAGCTGTAGAATTCTCATTAATAACACCAACATTGTTGAGAAGACAATCAGAAAACTTTGTTCAATGTGTTCACATTTGCATCATTCAAAATCATGGCGAACATTTTCAACATTTGCTGCGAGAAAAAAATGATGTACAAAATTTGAATTAAATTCTATTTTTCAAAAATAAAATCATCGCAGGATTAAGTAACATTGTGCAGCTGTATTTCTGTTTTACCTCACAAATAAAGCTGTAACAGTCCATATTTTTCCATATTTAACATATTTCACTGTTAGAGCTAGGTAGTTCGTGTGATTATGGCAATGCTACACTAGGGCAATCCGCCAAGGATGGGGGTGCCTTGGTAGGAGGATTTTCTAAGGGGTTCTAACGCGTATTCACGTTACATCTGGAGAAAACCAACCCTCGGATTTAAAGGTTATAAGAAAAACAATTGGGTACTCTTTAAAATGGATCACCCTGTGTGTGTGTGTGCATATATATATATGTGCACATAGTAATATTCCTGGTGTTTTACTTATTAATTATATATATATTTGATTAATAGTAATTAAAAGAAGTAATAATTAGTGTATTACTTTGTAAAACTAGGTTGTGAGTTATCATTGAACTCAATACATATGCCCAGAAGAAAAGCACAAATGCCTTGTACTAAATCTTCATGTTCATCTCCTTCAGCAAGATTGACTTGAGATGTAAGCTACAAGTTGTTAAGAATCGCTTATAAATAGTTAAAAGATTCAAATATTATGAAAAAAGATGTAGATACCACATGACATCTTTACATGTCTTTTAAATTATACATGCTTTTGATACACTTCTTTCACATGAAACTGAGATTTACATCATTATAGTCATAAATAAGTGCACAATGAGTTTTTGGCAAGTCCTAATATTCCGAACTTCAATTCTTACTTGCAGTGATAAAGCAAAAAACTGGGTTTTGAAATTTCATATCTGAAATAAGTATCTACCTGCATGTGATAAAACATCTCAGCCCCTAATACGACATAATATTTTCTGATCAGTAAAAATAAGGATTTGCCAGTTTAATATTCTGTGGGAAGTACTAAGGAAGATTAATTGGTATTTTGTCTGAAATCCAAGGAATACATAAAAAATTTAATTGCATTCCAAAAGAAATTACTACATTCACCTTTTAACTTACATTTATTTTTACATAACTCAACCCACAAATCCATGCAGAGTTGTTTTTAAAAATAGGATTTCAATTTCTTTAAAATTATCCTGAGTATTTTGTTTTCCATAGAAAGTTCTAATATTCCCAGCAAGCACACACACGTATAAATTACGTATTCCCGATGTCGAAAATAGGTCGAGGAAAAATTACAGCAAAAAATAGCATTTAAAAGAGATCAAACATACATTGTGTTGTCGACGTTATAAAGAGCCGTAGTATGCTGGTCAGGGAGGCAGCTGACTTTTGACTGTTAGGTTGGTAACCCTCACGAGGTCTATGTTACGTCAATAGATCGTCGATTTTCCGCTCATAGCTTCGGCGATCTGAGAGACCCCCCCAGCCAACCAAGAAGAAACAGATGGAGCACCGAGAAATTTTTTCAGCTGAGCTAATAGTCAGTTTAACGTCGAATAAACAGTGCAGGGGAGACAAACGTTACCGTGTCCTTTCACACGACCTTTGACCTGTCCACACCACCCGATTTCTCAGAATTTTGGAGAACGCTGAAGTCACGCCACAGATGCTTTTTTTTCTTCTTCTTTTTGTGTGTGTATTTGGTCTTGGTTTGCTTCGCAGTTTTTTATGCAAGGGCAGATCTAGCTTCATTTTCATCGCGTGGTCACTGGCTGAGCTCAGCTGCGCTGCACAGAAGAGTACATTTTCGATAGTTTTAACAATAAAAGTGGATATTTTTCAAGAATCTCTTGGAATATTTTCAAGTTTAATGCTAACACGATTTATCGTTAGCTTGACATGTATTAATAAGTTTGTCTGGCTCTCTTTAAATTGTGTTGGCCGGTGTTGTTAAAGTTTGTCAGGGTAACTACTAATTTTAATTCCGGCCGTCAAAATTTTAGAGGTGAGTTAAATAATTACTTAGCTAATACTTATATGCTGTTTCTTTTAATCATTTTCTTTTTAATCGCTAATTATAAGTCTTGTTATTTTTTATTATGGAGGGAAATATACAGGTACAATTACCGTAAAATCAACTGCTTACCTTAAACATATAAAATATTTTTTTCTCATAATAAGCACGATTTTACTTAATGTGAGCTTACTATAACAAAAGTCAACCATTATTGCATTATGGCTTAACTTAAAATGAAATAGGCTAAGCTTTTTATGCAAAGGTAATTTTTTTTATATTTAAATTGTATACTAATATGTATGCATCTAGTATGTAATATAAACCTGTTTGGAGTAGTAAAATTTAACAAATCAAAGAATTAAGAGAGATAAATAAAAAACTATTTGTGTAATGAAGTAGACAAGATTTTTCTCGTGGGACGGGAGGGGGGGGGGGAACTAAAATTTATAGATAGAAAACTTGTTCTCATTTTATTACAGGGAAAAAGTAATAATAAAAGCAGGCTTATTCGTCCAATAGGTCGTTCCTTGACGATTTCGTCGAATCCTGACAATTTATAAACGTACTAATTATACCTCAATTCTAGATAATTAGAGAATGTGTGAGTCACATACTATTTACATACATCGTGAAAGCATGGAAATTCAAGCAGTTCTTATCTTGCGCACATGCCGTTTAAAAAAAAAAGGAAACACTTTATATTTTAAATATAACATTTTACTACTGGTTTTAGCTAATGAAAAGCAATTTTGAATTAAATGTTCAGTATAACAAGTTTTAAATTAACTTCTAATCGTTTAGATAAAGTTATAAAATATATATTGATAAAAGTTTGAACATATACAAAAAATATATTAAAGTTAAAAATATAATCTTGATTTTGAATTGAACTCATAAGTAACTCGCATAAACAGCCAGGGGGCGTAGCCAAGGGGGGGTTAGGGGGGTCATAACCCCCCCCCCCATGAGGGAATTTTTGCCATACAAAATGTATATTCTTCACTTCCTTATCACACACATGTATGTATATATGTGAGTTGCAGTAGTCATTATTTTAATTTTTATTAAATCCCCCCCCCATGAAAAATTTCTAATATTTACTAATATTTATTAATTTTTTAAGTTACTTTTTCACCATTTTTCACCAATATATGAAAATATTTAGATTGTTCATAACTTTGAATTAAACAGCGTTCCCCCCTTTCTTTATTGAATATACCTAATACAGTTAAAACAATTCATAAAATATACCGGGGGAAAAAAGTAAATCCTTTAAAATGTAAATTAGAGACAAACTATTAATGCGAGTTACTGATTAGTTAAATTCAAAAAATCAAGATTATATTTTTTCTTTAATATATTTTCTCTGTGTTCAAATTTTTATGAATGTATATTTTGTAACTTTATCAAAACGATCAGAAGTTAATTTAAAACATGTTATTTCTGCATATTGGATTAAAAATTATTTTTCATTAGCTAACAAACTAATAGTAAAATGTATTTTATAGAAAAATAAAGTGTTTCCTTTTAAACGGCAAAAGTGCACAAGATCAGAGCAGATTGAATTTCCATTCCTTCACGACGTATGTAAATTCTATGTGCCCAATCTCTAAATGTCTGGAAATGCGGCATAATTACTACGTTTATAAATGGTCAGAATTCGACAAATTCTGCGAAGTCTTTAAGGAACGACTTCTATTAGACGAATATAAGCCGGTTTTCTCTGTCCTGTTGAAGCAATTCGACAATGTATAACGTAAAATCAACCACTATGAGCTGAATTTTATAAACGGATTCCGAGAATCTGTCTCCCTTTGCCGTTAAAGCGACGAGTGTTCGACCAATATCGGGGATTTTCTCTTCTTGGCAGTCACCCTTTTTCATTCTTGCGCCATAGTTAAGCGAGATTGTTATCTCTCACGGGTGATACGGCGTCTAGAAGTTCAGCGTTCGACGGGCAATCAGATGGACATATCCAAGGATTTTTAACGTCGATGATTACGTCGAAACTACGCCGACGGCGACGTTAATTCGATGTATCGGGGCTGGCTGGGATTACATTGATGAATTTAACATTACTATTAATATAGCATTAACCAGGTGAACTAACTGGGATTTATTTCTGGCTGGGAAGACAATTAAAAAGCGTGATGTCATAAATTAAAAATTGTGTGTGGCTAGATAAACTTTGTCGCAAAACATATTATCATTGCCAAGCTAATATCTGGTATGTGCAAAAAGTATAACTTTCAGATATTGAATAAAAACCTTCTCCTGGAAAATTTTATATGAAGTATAATTAATATTTATAGCATATTTAATATTAATGTAATTAATATTTATGCGTATAAGTTTATATGAAGTATAATGAGTATATATAGCAGTCATTTTAAACAAAAATTTGGCAGGGATGAGAATGCACGAAGATGGAAAAAAAAAAAAAAAAAAGAGAGAAAGTGTGTGATCTTGAATTTAATTATTAAAACATTTCAACGCATGTCACACAATTTTTACCACAAAGTAATTAATTACTTTTATATTGAACAAAATAATACTCAAGTACTCATGGATAAATAAATAGTTAATAATCAATTTTAGATGGAGAATATTCAATAGAAAAATAGGCTATCATTATTTAAAAAGGGGATTTTAAACAATTTCATAAAATCTAAGGTCAGGATAAATCATAAATTTCATGTCTGAATTTCAGGCTATCTTTTTTATGTAAAAATAAAATAACATAAAAAGGGGGACATTTGGGGAGTTTAACCTGATTTTTATTTGAAAAACCTTGATCATAAGTAGAGTAAAAATTACACATATGCATCAGAATTTTCTTATCCCGTAATTTAAAAAAATAAGTGTTCATATGGTTAAAATTAGAAAAAATAATTCTTTGTTTAATTAGGCAATGAATAATCCCTTTTATAAATGTCTTTAAATATATTTCAAGGTAAAATTTTTGAATTTCCTGGTCTTACAGTACCTTGATACATAGAAAAGGAAAGAAGCCAGGAACAAATGCTCCTGTCTTATTAGCTGCAAACAGACAGAAAGTAAAATAAGAACAATTTATATTTTTAAAATTAAAATAATGTTTTTAAACTAATTTTTTGTAGTAAAAAAATACACGAGAATAAAGTGAAATAATGATGAAGTAATTTATTTTATTTTTAAAATTGTGGTGGATAAAAGACACATAGAGCAAAAAATACTCAATGGGGAGAGGGAATATATTTTTGTTTAGTCGCATTAACAAAAATATCTTAATTTAATAAAATATAAATATCAAAAACTACATTTATCTTTACTTAAAAGAATAAAAAAAGCATTTTTTTTTTTCACAGTCAATCTATGCAAAACAATATCTTTTTTAAATAGAATTTGTGTGATGATTTTTTAGCTTAACATTAAAACTTTCAGAAGCATTTAAAATTCGAGAAATTTATAAAAATAAATTTAAAAAAGCATTCTTGTACTTTGAAATTGCATTAGAGATAAATAAAATACTCATTTACCAAAAGAATTCACTCATTTTTAGAAAATATAGGAAAGGATACAAAAGGGATGTTTGTAGGCACACTAAGAAATTGCATCACAGCTATAGTGCAGTTTGCAAGCCAAGTACTCATTAACATTAAAAGTCCTAGTCTTGTTTGAAGTTTGCCACCCTGCAAATGATACATTTTTTACAAAATCAAAATACACTTTTATATCTTTTTATTACAGATTCTAAACTGTATATTGCAGTGGAAATGTCCAAGCATTAACTGTGATTTGAACAAACATCTGGAGCATAAAAACTTGATTTTGAAAATAAATATATTTGTTTAAAAAGTTAGATCAGATAAGGCTAAGCATATTTTTCTACGCTATTCATAATTAATACATCAAAAGATGACATAGCTAAAATTTTACCTGTTGTAACATTTGTGAACACTGATTCATAAGTGATATGGCAGGAGATCCCATCCTTGTAGCTAGTTGTACTCGTAAGAGTTGTTCCTTTTGGGTGGGATTGTCTACAAGAGCATGTGAAAGAGCAACAGCTGCAAACCATTTAGATAGAGTATCCATACTAAACAGACCACTGCAGAGCAAATGACCAACAGTCTCAGTAGTTGTTACTAAAAAGATCAAATTAAAAATACAAACAATTAAAAATAATATAAATAAAATTAATAAGCAGTGATAAATTAAAAATGCATACAAAAGGTGAAAAAAAGAAAACTAATAAAAAGAACTTGAAAATAAACCAACCAACAAACAAATAAATAAATACAAGTACAGTGTGAAACCTTAATCAAAAGTTGGTTGACAGAATGTAAAGACATTTAAAAAATTAAAGAGAAGATACAGTATCAAATAATATGTACATAATTAATATTTATGTTTATACACTGTCTTAATGTTGAAAAGTTTGCATTCTTGAGCTTGAAAATGCAATTTACTATTTTTATTTTCATTCTGAAACTTCTATTCCAATTTTCATTGCTAACTAAAATAATTTGATGAATAAATATTTGCCAACTTGTTTTACATTGCAAAAAAAAAAAAAAAAAAAAAAAAAAAAAAATAGAAATTTTTTTTTTTTTTGTAGTAAACCTTATGGATAACAAATTATACTTGGGGGCAACGAAAATAATTTCAGTGATTGCCCAGGAGGCAACCAAAAAATAAATTGCACGATTCTCTGCCAGGAGATGTGCATAAACAAAAATTTGACCAAGAGTTGCAATGCCTTACAATATAGTATATGTAAATCCAACCTAGAGTGTTTTAATAAATTTCCTTAAACTTTTTCATTTTTTTTTTTTTTTTAAACTTTGATACTATCAGTCCCAGGGACTGATGCTGCTCAAATAAGTTGACAGCTAGTCTCCAAAAAGTGACGTTAAAAAGGGCTAGCACTGCTCTGCATGTTAAGTATACAAGACAATAAAAAAAGAAATCCTTTATTGCTTTTGAATGTCTCATTAGTTTTTGTGCTTTTGGTAAGTTTTAAAAAGAGCAAGCTGTCTTCTTCATGTAAATAACTGGTGTGTATATGCATACAGGATGTCCCCTATACAGGCGGTATCATGCTTTAATTCTTTATCCATTAGAGATGTTAGCTTTTTCGCTTTGCTTTCTGAGTAGTAATTTAAATTAAAGAAACTTACAAAGATTAACCATACTTAATAAAGAAACATTATTTAACAGCACAACATTTATTAAACATTGCAACATCATTCCACAGCTACATTCTACATAACTACACAGTAAGCTACATTGTTTTTCTCTTTTTCCGACGAACAGTCAATAGTTCACGTGCCCCTTATTCTCCCCCTTTGATTGCTTCCCTTTTTTTCTTATTTACTTATTTCCGAATCATCCTCTGCATGGTGACGCCCTTTTTATTGGCGAGTTCAATGAAAATGATAACATTCGGGCATCCTGACTGCCCAATTGTCCTCAATTGGTTTTGACTTCTACGTTTTTAAAACGTGGACTTCTTGGTTTTTCACATGTGCTCTCCAGATCAACAGTCTCTTCGCCATTTTCGGTTTCTTCATCAGTTTCTGCTTCACAATGCCAAGCTTTCAGTTGGCTTACATGGGTGGTGAATGAATAGGATTGACCTCCTTCGCCTTCACCTAGTTGCGAGATCTCGTATGCATCGTTGGGTAATGCATGTATGACTACAAATGGTCCTCGATACTTGGCTTGGGTTTTCGTGGGTTGTCCGGTAGCTTTGGGTCCACGTCTAGCTACAACTATTTCTCTTCGACACTTCTTTTTGTCATAGGTTTTCTTAATTTTCTCTTGTTTAGATTCTATTTCTTCTCTTGCAAGTTCTTGAATCTTACTCGGTTCAGTCCATGAATCTGCATCTTCATCGGTTAGTATTCTAAGTATTCCGTCGTTGAATCGAGGAAGGTAGCCATGTAGCATCTCAAAGGGCGTTTTGTTCGTAGTTTTATTCATCATATTATTTAGATTTCTTTCTGTCTCTTTTAAACTGGTATCCCAGTCTCTATGACAATCATCTGTCATACACGTCGACACGGTAGACAAGATAGTTTTATTCACACGTTCTACCATCCCACTTCTGATTTGTTAGCTTTTTCGCTTTGCTTTCTGAGTCAGGGGCGTAGCCAAGGGGGGGATATCGGGATATATCCCCCCCCGAAATTTTTGGATTAGTGATGAAACTCCGCCTATTTATACACATATATGTTCATATCCCCCCCGAAATATTTTCCAGGCGCATATCCCCCCCCAAAATATTTTCCTGGCTACGCGCCTGTTCTGAGTAGTAATTTAAATTAAAGAAACTTACAAAGATTAACCATACTTAATAAAGAAACATTATTTAACAGCACAACATTTATTAAACATTGCAACATCATTCCACAGCTACATTCTACATAACTACGCAGTAAGCTACAATGTTTTTCTCTTTTTCCGATGAACAGTCAATAGTTCATGTGCCCCTTATTCTCCCCCTTTGATTGCTTCCCTTTTTTTCTTATTTACTTATTTCCGAATCATCCTCTGCATGGTGATGCCCTCTTTATTGGCGAGTTCAATGAAAATGATAACAGAGATAAGTGGGCAATGTCAGTTGAAAAAATGCTCAAAATAGCGTAGGTAAAAAAGACTAATGTAAGAACTAATTCCTCGTTGTTATTGTTATTGTTTTTTTTTTTCCCTAGAAGTTACACTTTTTACATTTGCATACGACTCTAGTACAAAAATATATCCCAATTAGTAATATCTGCCCTCACACACTAATGAGGTGATGTACAAAATTTGAGAATTATATTCTAAAAAGTGTCAGAGATTTGAGATAAATATATGCTGACTTAAACCACTTTTCAATGGCTGTAGAGGGGGGAAATTACCATTGGATTATTTCATTTCAGGGATTGTACAGAAATCAAGCGATAAGCCTTTAACATTCACATATATCCTCTGACTATTAATCTTTAAAAATATCTCAAGGGTATTTATGATGAAAGCCTGAAATTTTGTCCATCATCTTGTCACTGCAAAAAGCACATTTTACTGATTGAGAATTTTTCTGTGTAAGGGTCGCATACAAATTTAAAAAATGTAACTTTTAAAAAATTAACGAGCGGTATTTTGTTTAACATATTTTTTTTTTCATTAACTTATTTTGAAATTTTTTTTCAATTACACTGCCTACTTATCCCTAACAGATAAAAGAATTAAAGTATATCACCACTTTTTGCGACACCCTGTATAGATACATGTATTTTAATTTTCAAAACTTCAAATACATACCATCAGCTGAAGAAGGTAGAAGGGTCTGAACAATCTGTGCTTGCCCTAATTCATTCCTGTACAAAAAACACTGAAAGCAATATAAAACTGCACATCGTAAGTAGAATGGCTGCTTGTCATTCACCATACACAACAGGAGTATCGCAATAGCAGGTCTAAAGAAAACATTTTTAAGTTAAAACTCAATGAAACTTTTCATGAGAAGAGTAAAATCACAAAGTTTCTTGCACAGATAACACATTAAGGAATACCTTGGAGGAGTAGTAGGAACACAAACTGATGAAAAATATTCTTGGTTACTATGATTGCCTCTGATTAATTCTCCCACAGTGTTTATAGACTAGAAGATAAAAATAGACAGCATTTTTAATGTTAAAAGAAAATGTATATGCTGGCTTTTAAAATCTGTAAATACAAACTTTTTCTATAGTTTAAGATAAACAAAATAAAACATGTAAGCACATTATACATAGAAATATATATAACTGACACTACCATATTAATATACTAAAATTTTGATCAGCCAGGATTCGAACCTAAATTTGATATCTTGCTAACCAGGTTACCATTCCACCAGCAAAAATGCATTAGAAAATTATACAAAAGCTGAACAATATTTACAATGGCACAGCAAAAATGTGTTACAAAAATTAATATTGATGTTTATTATCAGGCCCTTTTAATAATAAAGCATGTGACAATGATGTGTAAATATCTAATAAATTCATGCACAGAAGTAGCAAATAGGTAGACATTCATTTTTTCAAACAGTTTAAAAAAGAACTTAAAATAAACAGCATTGAAAAATCATATTTATATTTATATTTTCGTAGTATTTTCACATTCTTTTTAGTTGGTCATGCCTGTGACAAAAAGGATGTATGTACAAATAAGTATGTAATCTTTAATGCGAGTTAACAATGATTTTTACTTTTCCGAACATGTACCATGTAAGAAAAGTATTGTAATCATGAAAAAATTCGACTTCGAGATTTTGGTGTTTTTACACGTTTCGAGGGCTTCTGAATCCATTTATGCTATTTTTACGAGATGTATGTATGTATGTATGTTTCTGTGTATGTGAGTGAACACGATAGCTCCTGAATGGAGCATTCGATTGAGCTCAAATTGGATATATATGTCATAAACCACTGTCGCAAGACCAGTATTGATTTTGGTGTGTATAGGACTTACAGTTCTCCTACAGGGCTACGACAAAGATTTCTTTTACATTCTGGCCTATGGGGGGAAATTCTTGAAAGTGCGCTAGTGTTTAAACGGTACCTTCGTTTGAGCTGAAATTGGGTATATATGTTATAAATAACCATCTTAAGACCGGTATTGATTTTGGTGTGTATAAGACTTATAGTTTTTCTACAGGGCTACGACAAAAATTTCTTTTATATTATGGCATAATGGCATATGGGGAGAAATTCTTGAAAGTGCGCAAGCGTTTAAACGGTGTATTCGATTGAGTTTCAATTTGGTATATATGTTTGAATTATTCATCGATTAAAATTTATTTAAATGCTTGGTGTTTTTAAATGCTGGTGGTTTTAAATGATCTTAATCGTAAGTGTTCGGAAAGTCGAGTGGAGTCACTCCAGATTTTTTTCCTTTTTTAACTCATAGAATTATATGCATGAAATACATACCAAAACTTTTGATATAAGAATTGACAAAGCTGAATAAGTATTTATCTTTTTCCAAACCGCATCTGAATTTTGAAGATTTACTGCTACTGCATGAATTATCTTGAAGGACAGCAGATTTTTAACACTAAGCTTATTTAGATTATGTCTCAAAATTATATTTTCTGTATTGGTTATTTTCTACATGTGGATACCACATATGCACATTTGTTTTCGTCTGCAATGAATTTTGTGTGTAAGCAGCTCCCATCCAGAAAGGGTTAAAGCAATTTTTAATGAAATACAATTTTGTGGGTCATGTATGTGACATTGGTTTTAAAATTATTTGAATGGTCCATCAGCTGATATGCAGTACTGAAAGTATGATATATTAGAGAAAATCAAAGATGTAAATTATGCATGTATTAATAAAATAGCCTTTGACAATTTAATCTAATTTAATTTAAAGTCATCTGAAAAACCATCTTTGTGAATGAATACTTTCACTGTAAAGTTTGTTTCTTAGCCAGACAAATATTACTTTCAGAGACAATTTTTGAGAGCAGTTAAGAATCAAAAGTGCAAATTAAGCTGGAATGACAGGCCTTTGCGGTTTGTGGTCGCCTAACCTTAAGTTCTTGGGCTAAGTAAGTAAATGACATAATTTTAGAGAAACAATCAGAGAAAGGGTAATGCCCTTTGCACCCTAGCGGCAGGGTAAGAAAATAGGGTGTATTTAAGCAGGAGCAGAAAAAGTCTGTAGAGATTGTCTGGACATTGGAAAAGCTAGAGAACAGCCATGCAGCAAAAGTGATCGCTGGCCTGACTCCCCGTACTCATCCCGAACTTGGAAATAAAGTGTTTAACTGGAAGAATGGTGTGGCATCGCTCATTACAATCCTGATGATAAGAGGCCATCTTTACATGCATAACTACAATTCTTTACACAAATGCAGTTGATTTCTTTTCTTTCTTTTTTTTTAAATATAAACAATGTTTTAAAATGTGCTTAAAAAAAAAAAAAAGAATGATGACTATCATGTATGGCAAGTTAAAATAAGTAAATTCGTTTAGTATATAATTACCTCTGTTAAAACATCAGCAGGTACACCAGATGCCATTAAAATTGGACAAAGTTGCTCAAGTAAACCTTTGAAAAAGAAAAATAAAGAATAGAGGGAACAGATATATAAATAATAATAATAAATTTATTTATCATCAAGTAATCCAAAAAGTTTGGAATACTTGATGATTATGAATCAAATTTATAATAGTTTTAATTTTGCAGAAATATATTACGAGCTAGAAAGAATAACAAGAACAAAATTATATCTAAGGAAGAGAGGGGATGAAGTTACATTCAATCAGTTTAATGTTGCATATGTTTGGTTCACAGTACTACCAACAGAAAGTAAAGGAAAAAATCTATTAATTACACAACAGCTAATAAACATTAATAGTTATCACTGTGAAACTAAAATAATTTACTTATAACATGCAAACTGAAATTTAGTGACAGAGAGAAAAAGAAGACAGATTATCATTAAACTTACCGCACTGAAACATAGCTTTCTGAGCTGAAGATGTGACTTGTTGTGGATTATTAGGAGATACTAATACTCTAATAATCTAAAAGAGAATTAATAGCCTGAACTACAGTAACAATATCCTTAACATAGAGAAATTTTAATTAATTTATAGTTCTTTCAAAAACAGCAACCC
Organism: Cheiracanthium punctorium; assembly: GCA_038373885.1. Classification (NCBI taxonomy): domain Eukaryota; kingdom Metazoa; phylum Arthropoda; class Arachnida; order Araneae; family Cheiracanthiidae; genus Cheiracanthium; species Cheiracanthium punctorium. The sequence goes on from JAWZYV010004217.1 coordinate 435,218, forward strand.
ATACTTCGTCAAAGAATAAAGCCAGATCCAAACTTAAATCCTTATGGCATCACACACAAAGAGAAATATAATTTTATGATAGAAAAAATATGCTGAGAATGACATTCTCAAGCACCATATAATGCTGGCATGTTTATAAATAACTACTAATAAGTTTTTTTCTTCCCCCATCCTGTTAAATTCACATACTTGTTGGAAAATGATGAATCAATCATTGTGCATTATTCATAATTAGACAAAGTTTCTGCTTGTTCATTTATTACTAAAACATGTAATGAAACAATAAATTATTTTAATTTACAATAAAAAAAGGTAGAGCTATTTGAATGTACAAGATCTCAAAAGGTTATAATTAGCAACATTTTTTATAAAGGACACAAAATGTGGATTACCATTAGAGACATGATGGAATAGATTTTTATATTTTCAGTTTCAAAATAATAGTGATTTTTGGTGTTTTCGAACATTCTAAAAGCCTTGAATTTTTGCATCAGGAAAGCGAGAAAGAGGGAAAAAATATCTTGTAAGAATAATTTAAATTTTTGAGATTGAAAAGACATGATTTACAATACAAAATTAAAAAAAATAACTCGGCTGTTCGAGCATCGTCAGAGGGAGATCCCACTGAACTAATTTTTTAGTTTCATTATTGCCATATTAAAGCGATATTCATTAACTATGTATCTTATCTCTCATCTTTTGTGTAATTAGCCTGGTAACCCTATGTTGAAATTTTTATGAGTGTAACCTATTTATAAAAAAATACATGTGATGCATATTCTACAGCTTACAAAATATTGTAACAATAGATTAAAGCTGTTGTGAATAATAGTAAGACATGCGAGTGGCCACTCAAAATTTCAAGCTTTGTGGCCGTTGGCTACCTTATGTAAAATTGTCGCATTTTTGGGACAATTTTCAATAACGGGGGTGAGAGATAAAATGATATAGTCATTAATACGTTAAACATGATGATTCTCCCCCTTCTAACTCAAATGTGCACGTCTTGCTAATCCCAGTGACAGAATTTTGTCACGCTTTCTGCTACAAGCAACAGAAATACAAAACATTTTCTGCAGCACAATATACATTTATGCATGCATGTACACACAAAGATGTAGGTGCATTTAAACATTTTTAATAAAAAATTACAATTAGATGAAAGTGTTCTTCAGTGCATTTTCCTACTCTGTTGAAGACAATTTTCAGAGAGTCATTCTGTTTCGGTGACAATGTCGACCTGTTTCTGCTATGGGGCTGCTAAATAGGCTTTTTATTTGCATCAGTTATAAACAAACATCTCAGATGGGGCACATTTTAGATAACTTTGCTTCAGAGAATGAAAACAAACTTTTCATAAACAAGAAAGATAAATCATGCCAAACGCATTGATCATAAAACACTTTTCAACATAATTTTTTGGGCCAAATTTGGCGATTTATTGTCCTTAAATTTGGCAAGATTTTGGAGATACTGCTTTAAACATTTTTATACATACTGTACTGCACTTGAAATAGATTAATGTCTCTCAACTGCTATAGATCGTAATATATTGGAATTCTTTTGAGTGTCCCTGTAGATGAACTATTTATTACACAGACACTGTCTTCAATGGATAACCCTATTTTATGAGCCTTAACGTATAAGCCAACTTTTCTTTCATTGAAAAAACAAACAAACAAATATCTCTAAAATATGCTTTTAAGAATGACTGACCACAGAGCGTGATGTATTGGATTTTTTTTCTTTTCGCTCCAGTAAAAGAACTATCAATGCTATATACATCATTTTCAATACGGTACATGGCACTGTACATAGAAAAAACACACAATTTTTGCAGTAATAGGAGTATATATTTATGGTAGGTAGAGCATGGACCTGTGGATAGAAGAATGTAAAGAAAACTCAAAATCATAAGTACCTCTCAATCTTGCCACAAAGATGAAAATATAAATATATTGTATTCCTCTTACACAAAATAATGGTATTGCATGAACACAGAGAACAAGAAATTTATTCTTTTAAGGGTTAGCAGCCTAAAATTAATGTTCCACAGGCTAAAAAATCAATGTTTGCAATTTTGTTGTATGTAAATCGGTTAATGCATTAGAAACCCTCAAAAATTCTTCCTACCAACGCAACCTCCCCTTCTAGGCAGATAGCCCTTGCTTCTGTAACTTTTCTTAACCAACACAACACATTAAATCAGTTGATTTGAGCGCAAGTAACAAATTTTCAAAATTCCCATTAAAATCGTCATAGCTCAATATTATCACATTAGGTATATTTTTGATTTCCTGCCAAATGATGAAAAAAATTGCCAAGCTAAGGTTCATTTTTTGAAAAAAAAATTTTTTTACACCCTGTTTGGCGATTTATTGCAAAAGTCAAGGGATAAATATATTTTTACTTTCTACATTTTATTATTTTAGCATACTTATTTTAAATATTATTATGTTACATCTTAATTTATTTAAGTAAATATGTTTTGATGCAACAAAATGTATTTTTAGAAATGATTTATTTGTTTATATTCAGTGGTGGCGCTAGACTTTCCTCGACGGGGAGAGGTCACCACTCCCCGACGGGAGGGGGGGGAGGGGGAGCACAAATATACATGTACATATGCTGAGTGGTGTATCCAAGAGGGGGCTTAAATGTATAGGGAAATATTTCCAGGAATCGTATCGACATACACAATCGGACACCCTGGCCCAGGACAGGATATTTTAAAAAACCACAGCACAATCTTTCCTGGTAGATTATTATTTAAACTGACCCTAATTAACGTATCTCAAACTCCTTTTACATTACACAAATATTTCCCCAAGGTCTCAGCAAGTGAAACATTTCGGTGGGTGGAGAGGATCTGTAGTGCTAAAATTAAATTAACTGATCTCTAGAATCAATTCAAATAAACTATTAATGCATTTACTGAAATTTTGGAGGGAGGTCAAACTCACATGATACTCCCCCCTGGTTACGGCCTTGCACGTTTATATAAAATCTCGAAAGCCACTTTTAAGAGTTCTTCAGGTTAACGCTTAAAATATTTCATAAGAATGAAATTCCTTGAAGAAAGTTCTATGCAGTTTTTTTTTTTTGTTTCCCCCCCCCCCCCCACAGAAAAAACATCAGAAACAAAAGTGTATTGTGCAAGAATATTGCTGTAAATTCACTGAAAATTTATTTTATAAATTAAGCATGACAAATTGTGTACGCTTTCACACAAATTGCAGTTATTCTTATAAAATTAAGAGATATATGTAAATTTAATTACTGTTTAACTTCGATATCTCGAACATCGAAATTCTTGATATCTCGAATAAATGTGTTTTCCCCAGTGGCCTACACGGTGGCATGGCTACAGCGGATGTGGTCAGAGCGGACACTCCGAAACTCATCGTCATCAGAGCGGACACATTTCCCCCCCCCCCCATCTTAGAACAGATCGAGGGTGCAGATAAATAATTAAATAAATACTCTTAAAAATCACAAATACAATTAAAAACCGCATTTTAAGTGGCAGATCTCTTTCACGTGGGATAACGGTTTTTTTTTTAAACTGAAGTTTTTTATTTTTGCACTCGATTATCGAATTACAAGGATAAATACATTTTTGCCAATCAAATTTAATTATTTATATTAAATTGTTAAGATACTATAGTGCGAATGCATTTTAAACATAGCGAAATGTAATAAAACAGCAGGTCAGAGCTGGAAACTACACAATAGATGACATGTGACTGATTAGGGAAACAACACAATAGGTGCAAGAATGTCCACTCTGACCGCCCAGCTCACCTCACGTGTCAGCTGTAGCCACTGTCCACTGTGACCACGTCCGCTCTGGCCCGTGACCAGCGTACACAGGGGTGGGCTCAGGGGGCTTGAGCTCCCCCCAAATTTTTCAGACTGGACAGGATTTTTAAAAAAATAAGTGGGTTTTTTTGCTTAATCATTAAATATTTGATTTTAAAAGGTGTTCAAGTTAATTTTATATGCATATTTGTTGAACGAATGGCCCATAAATATACATATGCATATTTTAAAGTAAAATAAGCTATTTTGGCACCCCCATAGAGGTGGCGTTCGGTGCTGTCTCTCCGTTTGCTCACAGAAAAAATAAATAAATTGGCTTGGGTCTTCATTTGAACCTCAAATTCCTGAAATCAAGAGGAACTTTCAAATACACTATCATAGGAATCTGAAAAAGCTTTTGAAATTATTCACGAATACGTAATTTTCTCCAAATCCTATGTTCACTCATTTCGGGGATTGCTGCAGCCCCATCAGCAACACTCTCGCTACACCCCTGCAACAGATGAAAACAATTTAAGCTTACTTCAGGGATGCTACAGCTAAAACCCAGTTTGTCTCAGCATCGTCTCAATCAAAATCCCTTTTTGTCTCAATTAAAATTTCTTTTTGTCTCAGTATGTCTCAACTGAAATTCGTTTTTTTCTTTCAAGTCTGTCTCTTTCAACTAATTTCATTTATTTTATCTCTCTCTACTTATCTCTAAAAGAAAAATTTTTAATCTGTTTCCCCCTTCAGCTTCTCCAAGCTCTTTTGCAATGGCCTGAATTTTTTGGGTGGCCACCTCATTTTTTAGTGGAACAAGCCTGAAATCATAATAATTGCAACTGCATTTTACACATGCTTGGTTTCAATGAAATTATCATTAAGATGCCAAATTTAAGAAGTCTTGCGTAAAATCTTAAAAATCGGTGGAAATGTAAAAAAACGGGAGTTTCACGTAAAATTGTAAAAATCGGTGAAAAAGTGCAAATTTCAAAATTACTAATATAATTTACGGAAGAAACGCCGAATCCACGATCTCTCCCCCCCCCTACCACTGAAAAAAAAAAGGATTGACCTGGGATATATTTCGTGAGCGGGGGGAGAATAAATGGTGAAAATATCTCCTTTTATCCCCCTTCCCATATAATGTTTTTAAGTATTTACCGCTATTTTACGAAGCTTACGATTTCCATTTTCGAATTAATCAGTGTCCGATTTCATATAAAACATATCAATTTTTATATTCACAAAGGCGAATTTCTAGAAATAAATAAATAACTTGTAAAAAACTTCTTGCATTCGCTAAAAGTTCGGAAGCGAGCCGATGAGAAGGCTCCAGTCAAATGTAAACTTTTTTTTTTCCCCCGTGGACGGCCAGCTGTTGATTATGTAGTGAGCGTGCTTCAGCAAATTGTTTGTTTTAAGCTTTGTATGTTTCTATTCATTTATTACTTTTGATATTTATAACATAGGGATTTATTTTAAAAGCACTCAGTGTTCCCCGAGCTTGCCAGTTACTCATAGTTGATTTTTTATCGTAATAATATCATAAGGCAGTGTTTATTCGGTAGAGTGCTCCTTCACAAGACGCAAAGCCACATGGCGAAAAAACATAAATAACTTATAGATAAACTTTTTTTTTTCTTTGGGGGAGGAGTAGAATGATTAAACTTGCATCGGTGCAACAGACTAGTTTTGGTTGATATTCAGTATTTTAAGAACAACTAGGCCCGGACTGGCTCTTATGGCTGCAAGTGTGAGTCAGCATTACTATTGTCATGATCAACAGGGAACCACCTGCACCTGCTTTTAGGCACGCTCTTCCGGTTTCAAGAAGAATAAGCGATGGGATGGGAGGGAAAAAGTTGTTCTCGTTATCGGCGTAGTGTTTATAAAGGTTTCTGCCGGAAGCTGAGAAAAAAATAAGCACTTCCTTGCAAATTCAAGCACCTTAAGGGAATTTATGTAAAAAATAAGCACTTTCAAGAGTGCTTGAAATCAATTTTTAAAATCAAGCACCTTTTAAGCACTTTTCAAGGCGCTACGCACCCTGTCCACCCTATGACCGGCTTTGCTTTGCACAAATATCCTCCTACACCTTGTGCCCCTACGAAAAACAATGCTGCGTACGGCACTGGTTTTCCCTTACAAATTGACTCCCGCCCCACCAGTGGCATAGCGCTAGTGCTTTGAACTGGGAGACGGAAGGTGTTAGTTCGAAACTAGGTCTCGTCCCGAGTTTTCTGTGTTTTTTTCCAAAACTTTGCGTAAATACGGGTAAGGACCCCTTAGAAAGTCCTCCACAGAGGGCAATCCCACACCTAGCGTAGATAATTGGCCGTAACCTCCATTTACAAACTGATTCCCTTTTATTCTAACCAGTTATCTTAAAAATTCCATATTTTGAAAATTTCCGGTGTCTTTTATGCTTCGAGATTATACTGTAATGCGTCCGTAAATTGCATATACAAAAAACATATAACCTTTACATATGCATATTCCAGGTCCAGGTGTAGACAAATAGGAAATCCTGATGATTGATGACCATAAAATTCTCCTCACTTGGCGAACGAAGTTTATCACCAACCATGGTAACCTTTTACCTGGAATTTTCCCATCTTTCCTCTTCCGGAATAGAACCTTCCAAGACCCCCCCCCCCCCTCCATCAAAAGCCAAAACCCACTCGTTCTTCCAAGAATTTTTGTCATAAGTACATTACTTCAAGTAGAAAGGAGACATTGTCCGGCGCAGAGAAAATATTCCCTTTGGACAGATTTCTCTTCTACCAAGCCTATAGCCAGTATATTAGTACTGGGATCCCTTTAGGATCATCTGGAATCCGGTTGCTTTCCCTGGAAACCTTGCTAAGGAAACCATATTGCCCAAAGGAGATGGAATTCACCCCCTCTTTTCATAGACTATTATTTTTACATAACTGAAATGTTAAGTTATTCATTTTTTTTTCACCAGCACTTCGTTTAAGTTCCGTATGTTTAAATAATTCCATTATTAATTTTTTAATTTTCCGAAATTAAAATAAAAATTCGACTGTGTCGTTCTGAAATTTTTTTATCTTAAAAATTTCCCCAACGAATTAAGCAAATAGCCCCGACGGGGGGTCACAAGCTCCCCGACAGGGGGTCATATGCCCCCCGGACCCCCCACTAGCACCACCTTTGTTTATATTATAATTTGTTTAAGTATTAGAGCATTTTTTTAGGTCATCAAAATCTGGGTTAGTTATGACATTTTGGACACTTAAGAATTCATTTTTTAAATTAAGTCTTAAATTTGCTTAAAATTTTGTAGCATTGTGAGTTGTGACTGCAATACATATTTTTGAATTAAGCCAAAGTAGAGCCTTTTGGAAACAGAAATCGTAGTTATGCCCCCGATACCTGATATACACTCTCTAATTTCTAATCTTGCATACAAAAAAGTATTTTTGCCTAGAAAAGTTGAATATGTATAAGGTTTTGAAGGTATGGCACAGTCCAACATGTGGTATGGCACATGTGGGTATTATTCAAAGCACATTTTACACATTTATTAAATAATCTTACCTGTAACATGATGAGTGTATTGATAGCTTTCTGTTCATTCCAGCCTTTCTCACACAATTCTTGTAAATCAAAAAATGGAGCTATATGTTTTATATAAGAACCTTCTTTGAAGAATGTTTGATTAGAAGTGTTATTTTTGAGCAAAGTTAACATAACTCTCAAACAATCTCCAACTATTACACCTGCAATACAAAGTATTTGTTTTATAAATTTAAAGGACTATCCACTTAAAAAAAATAATAATAAAGTTTAAGCTTAATAACACATCAAAAATATGCTTGTTTACAACATTGTAAAGTTAAAACTGTTTATACTTAGTGAAAATTGAGCAAATAAAATCAAATATGAAAGATAATAAACAAGTTTTTACTGTTAGTCAAATGTTCAACTGGGTGTTTAAAGTGGATTGGGAAAGGATTTCTTTCAAAGTAGAAAATATAATAATCATCAGCGATCAGAGACAGATGTACATATTTAATAGTTGTTTTTCTCTTTTTTCTTTTTAAAGAAGTCAACATAAGATTTCTACCTATTTCCTGGAAACAAATTCAAAGGCTATTCAAAGGTCTTGATGAATTTTCAAGAAATTTATTTGGTGTAAATTTAACACTAAATCTTCATCAAAGGTCGCATGGACATCTTAAATTTGTGAGGCCTGGGGATCATAAAATTAACTATTACAGGTTCCTAGCTAGGTTTTCTGGGTTCTTTTATAGTAACATAAAAAAATAAAATAAAATAAAATAAAATACCAACATATTTAACACAGAGATGTAGAAGTGGGCAAGTACAAGTGGTAACTTGTAACATTTCATCTAAAAATATTCTATTTCAATTTTAAATAAATTTTTATTTCTGATATTCAGTACTACATCAGATCATTGTAAGTTGCACTCAAATTTTAAATCTGGATTTCATTTTTGTGTATGCAATATCTATTATGTTAATTTAGTTTATCTGCTCCTGAAGCCACAAGTTTCCATGAGCAAGTATACCCAAGGTCTTAAAAAAGCTGATCCTGGGCTAATCCCACAGATTTTAAAAGAAAATGGGTAAAATATGAGCTATAACACAATCATTGATTTATAAAGATTTCTTTTCTTCCAGTATAAGTACTTCATAAGCCTTACAAAGTTTATTTCTGGTTTTCATAGCAGCATTAGTAAGATGGGAATTGATGCTTACAAATATCACAGCAGTGCTAAATTGAACTTGACTTGGTTTTTAATATGCCGAGAAGGAGAAAAAGTAACTATTCTTTGATCATATGCAATTTTGTGCTTTTTCCCCTCCTTCCAAAGGAAATGCTAAGTGAAATGTGAAAGTTATTTCATGGCCATTTCTAAAATCAGAGTTTTCAAGACTCAGTAGAAGTTTTCAATTCCTTATTTTCTAAAATACAATTTAGGGACTGTGGGAGTAGAAGTCAAAATTCAGAAAATTTGCAGGTGGCCAGTGGCCACTCGCATGTTTTTGAATATAGCACAACTTGCATACAAGTTTAACAAACATGCACAGCTTATATAAGTGATAAGGGAAGATTTCTTAAAATATACTAAAGCTTAAAATACCTTCTGCTAATTAAAAAGAAATTCCCGCCAGTATATACAGGGTATCCCAAAAGCACTGACCCAGGCCTTTATTCTTAAATATTGATCATAGACATGTACAATAAATCAAAGTTGTATCAGAGACAGAATTTTATGGTGTTGATTAATATTTTCAGAACATTAAATGTCAATAAATAAATGAAAAAAATAATTTTTATGCGGACCCCTACAAAAAGATTCCAGTTAGTAAAATGTATCCCTTACATTAATTAGGTGATGTACAAAATTTTGGCCATTCATCCTTTTTTTGAGGCTATGGCTTTGCTTTTGTCAAAAGCATTTCTGTGCAGTGTCCCCCTACTACCGTTCTTTAAAAAGCACGGCGCCCAACAACCTTTCAACAATTGGCAGTCCCCCACCCATTTGCCCAGGTTTGTTCATATTTTCACTCTAAAATGTCACTTCCCCTGACCCTTCCGTTACAGGAATCATTGCAGTCAAGATTGTCGATCAAAAGAATCCCTATTAAAAGAATCCCTTACAAAAGAATCTCTATTAAAATGATACCATAACAGAAATATGATTGATTGATACGACCTTTTACAAAACATGATATGTAACTGTTCCTTCACAAAATTCCAAGCAGCGCAATCAGACATTTCTCATAAATGCAACCGGATGAAATGTTCTTTTACAAATAGTTATTTTTTTCCTAATTGAGATGCTTATCAGATAGTCATTGCTTCTTCATCTGTTTTCTTTTGTTCGCGTAACCCAAAAAGAGGCACCTCTGGGATGTTTGTTTTCAGTTAATGCAGCAATAGAAAACTACGATCTGGCACATGGCACTTTCAGTTGGGGTTCAAAATGACTTCGCCGTCGATCCTATAATGTGGGTGTTATATTTGATAATTACTAAACAATCATAATTCTAGACTGCAGCTTTTTAGTGAAAGCTATTAGTATAAATGATGACAGCTTCTACTGCTTAAAACTGGCTGTTTTGTGTACTTGCAAGTTTTTGTTCTAAATGATAGCGCAGTATAATCATTATCTGGCCTTCCTATTTCAAATTATCCATAGTTATTAAAAATATTTACGGAGCATTAGAAAATTACTGATTCATTTAGAAATGAAAAGTGGCTTTTTGAAAGTTAGAAAATTGCCCGATTTTGTGACATGAATTGATCGGAATTTATGTTTCTGCCTATCATGGGCACCGGCAGCATAGGACAAAGGGGGCACTTGCCCCTATCTGGATTTTTGTATGCCCTGCTTTTTCCTTCTTTCCAACATCGGAACCATACGAAGTAGTCTCCCCCCTCCTCCCTGGAAAATATTCTGCCGATGCACATGTAGAATACAAGAAATGAAGGTTTAGGAATAAACTTTAATCCTTTTGAGACTGCACCAAACCAGTTCAGAATTTTCTACATGGTACAGAAAAGTGCCTTTTTTTCCCCCCAGAACAAAGTATAACTAAATTTAAATCCACCACAGCTGAATTTACGTACTCCATTGATCTTTATTCATGAAGAACGTTGTTAATTTTTTGAGACTGACAGCTGTTAACAACTTTATGCTTTCTGCTAGCCATAAGCTGTATTACACTGGAATAAATCTTGAAATGTTTAATTTTATTATTTATTTATTTTTGGTATTAATAGATCACAAGAAAAGAAATCATAAATGAAAGCTCGTCACTTATCGGATTTTTGTTCTCAGAAAAAGAAGCTTGTACATTGTAGATACAGGGAACTGCAAAAATAAACAAGTGCAGGTGTCTGCTTCAAACTGCAATCGTAGGTGTTGTCGTAATCCCCGTTTGCGAATTTCCAGAACAGATTATCACTTTTGCTAATTGATCAAATGGTACTAATACCATTTATCAATGATCCAGTCCTACCCCCCCCCCCTCCGCCATGCCCATGCCGAAACCGATCTTGGGAGTTTTTGTTCCCTTCTATCAAGAACATGTTTGAACGTCTCTCGTTTCAGTTTTACTTTCAATTGGTAAAAGCTTGAAAAAGTCTGTTAAAAAGGAAAGGGAGGGGGGGGAGGATAAACTGTGGCAACTGGTACATAAATTTTCAGTCTCCACTTTCAAAAATACAGTCGCCACATGGCGAGTGGCAACTGTTAATTTTGACCTTTATGTGGAGCCTTGCAATACAATAGCATCTAACTAAAGTAGAAGACCTTCATATCAAAAGAAGTCTAAAATTAGAAGTCTCTAGCAATAATGCTTTTTAAAGATAAAAATAAAATGAAAAATAAAATTAGTTCTAGATATATGCTTGTTTTGGGTATCAGTATAATATTGACTTGCGGTAAAATAGAGAGTATTTTTAGTTAAACTTTGAGTAAAATTCATGTTTTATGGCTTTGAAAAAGCTGTCTTACCTCCATCACTAAATCCTTCTTCAGAAATTATTCTAAGGAGAATATCAAATGCATTTTCAAAAGCAACAATTTTCTGAATATTTGAATTACTTTTTGTTAATAGTTCAAGGAGCAACAGAGTCTAAGGAAAAAAAAAGAAAAAAATGTTACCCTACTAGGAGGCTAAGTTATAAAAAGCTATTATAAACATTATAAAAGAACTATACAATAATTCAGAAAATTATAAAACAGATTACTTTTTAGTACATAAAAGAAGTTTTTAAGCCCTCCAGAAGTAGATATTTTTACTTGAAAAACAAGATCTGATAAATCAAAACTTATTATAAGCAAAAAGGCTCCCACAATCATCAACAGTTAACAACTACTTAAGACAGCAAGAAAGAAATCTGCATACAGGAATTTTTTTTAAACATTATAAAAGTGGATATTTCTCAATATAAGCTTTAACATTTGTGGGTTAAAATTTATATTATGAATGAAGATTCTTTCAGAAACATCAATACACTGAATCTTAACTTGTTTCAAACATATTAAGAATATATCAGAACATGTTTTAAACTCTGGTTAATGTCAGTCAAGTGATAAAAACTTAAGATGGCAAGAGAAAAAAAAAAAAAAAAAGAATATGCCAAAAATGAATACATCAAAATGAAAACAAATTCTGATATTTTTAAGAGCTAAAACTAGTATTTATAATCAGGTGTCATCAATACACAGTATTTTAGAGATGTGTTGATTTCAAATTAAAATCAGACGACAGTAAGTTTAACACAATGAAGCAATAAAAAATTAAGTAAATATACAATTTTCAAAGGTAAAAGCTTTTTATTGCGGAGCCTGAAAAAGCATATAATAAAAATTTATCCTTGCAAAAATATGCGTTAAATGTACTTTGAGACCAATATTCCACTTGAGCTGTAAGGTGTTGATTTAGTCATTAATATCTAAATTGCAAAGGTCTCGAATACTTTTAAAAATATTTTGAACATTTAAAAATTTTCATCTCTTACAAAAGAGAAATATATATATTTTTCTCAAAATTTTTCTTAGTTTTAAAACTTTCATTCAACAATAGCATATCTTAGCAAGAACAAATTTTTATTTTATGCTTTATCGAGCTCCACAATAAAAAGCTTCTGCTTTAAAAAAATGTATTTTTACTTAATTTTAATTTTTTGCTTTTTAGCTACAATAAAACAAGGATTCATTATATACATTCGTGAAATATAGTTCTAACATTAAAGAAAGATCTAGAACTATTGAGAACTTAGGCAAACAATAACAGCAATAAATAACACTTTAAATCCGAATTCCAGTCTTGCAGTCTAGTCTAGGGATAAAACTGGGTAGGATTCGAACACAAGATGAACATATCAGCATTGAAGAGCTCTGCCAATCAAGCCCTAGTGACTGATGGTAACTTTCTCTTTTGTGGCAATATAAACTGGCAAATTTTAGTACAGATTGTTAACCTAGACCATTCACTTTCTTTTTCTTGAGTTTCTGTAGCACAGTAAAATTTTCAGCATTTTATTAAGTTTCTTATAATTATCATAAAACTTGACCATTACACCATGGAACTATTCTTTCTCTGCCGGGAATTGAACCCAGGTCCACTGAGCGAGAGTCGGATATCTAACCACTAGACCAAACGGAATTTAGCGCAACAACTTTAATACTTCTAACTTCTATGAAGTGGAGGTGCCTTGTTTTTAAGAATGACATGAGGACAGAAAGACAAATAAAAATTTATACTAGCATACTATAAATGAATGAAAGTTTCAAAACTTAAGAAAAAAAAAAAAGAGAGAAAATATAGATATTTCACTTTTGGTACACGGGATGTGAAACATATTTTTAATCGTTCAAAACTATCTTTCTAAAATGCATTCTGGAGACCCAATATTCCACTTGAGCTGTATTTGCTTGTAAGGCATTGATTCATTCATGAATATCTGTATTGCAAATGTATCGAATGCTTTTTGAAATATTTTGAACATTTAACAATTTTCATCTCTTGCAAAAGTGAAATATCTATATTTTTCTCAAAAGTTTTCTTAGTTTTGAAACTTTCATAATTTCTAGCATACCTTTGCAAGAATAAACTTTTATTTTATGCCTTTTAGGGCTCTATAATAAAAAGCTTCCATTTTTAAAAATCTTATTTTTTACTTAATTTTTATTATCATAAAACTTGACCACTACACCATGGAACCCCTCTTCTTTTAATGGGAATTGAACCCGGGTCTCCTTGGTGAGAGCCAAATATCCTAACCATTAGACTAAATGGAACATAGCAACAAGTCCAATACTTCTAACTTAGGAGGTAACTTGTTTTTAAGTATGACATCATGACAGAAAGATAAAATACTATTTCATTAAAAAACTTCCAATAAAATTCCTAAACACAGAGATCATTAATTTTTACAGTAGGTGTTTAGAAAATTTTATCAGAAAATTATCTAGCACACAAAAAATATTAAGTACACTCAAAAGCTAGGTATAATAATTTTAAAGTTTACAGATAAAAAGTTTACTTCATTTCTAATAATTTCTCTGGTATCAGATAAAAGATCCATAAGTCGTGACACACCCATAGGGCTGACAAGAATGCATTCTTGTAAATCTTTTGGCTTATGTTGTAAAAGACCAACAAGAAGCCTTACAATAGGCCACCGGACTTTGAAATCATATTCCTGAAAGAAAAACAAAAATTCAGACAAAGTTTTCTATTTTATTAATATATGCATTCACATGCAAATTATTCTCTTTTTGTTCATGAGTTTAAAATGAGATAAAATTTAATATCCCTGACTAGTTAAGAATACCTAAACTTTTTAAAATTAATTCATAGTTAATAATACACAAATTTAGTTTATTCTTTAAGAGTGATTCTCACAAAATGGGACAAAACTAGTCCCTTCTAGTTTTCTAGAGTGTTTTTAGCTATTTTTTCCAAAAGTTAAAAGTTTTTCAAGTAAGATGAAGAAGTAATTTTTATAAAAAAATTTATTGGGTAATCATGATTTTATTTTACATTTTTAGAGCTTAGAAAGCACTTTTGTCATTTCAGTCAGTTACTGTCTCTGTCATTTCTATACTATATGCATCATTTCTGGCACACCAGGGCCACAGAAAATATTAAAATACAGAATGCCAAATACATTTTTTCTCTCCTTAGACAATATAACTTTGATATAGATTTCAAAAGAAGTAAAAAAAAAAAATTAAAAAAAAATCCCATTAAAAATGTGTGGCAAATATGATGCAAAATTACCAATCTTATTTTGTCCTGTTTTGTGAGAGTCACCCTTAAACTGATGCATTATATTATCAGTTATATTTTAAGCATTGGAGCCAATACCATCTCCATAATTTTTTGGATTCATATATTGAGTGATTTATTTGAAAGTTAATTATAAAATAAAGAATAACATCAATAATGATTTCATAACCTGATTACAAAAAACTGCTAATCAACACTAAAAACAGCTAAGTAAAATGAAAGCCAATCATCTTAGATAGTAAAAAAAAAGTCTAACATTTTGTAAAAGTATATAAATTGACAAATACATCACACATGAAGAGTTGATGTTCAAACTGATTAATAAACATGAACAATGATTTGTGAATGAGAAACAAGCGTGTCAATTATATTTTAGAATGAATAAAAATATATTGAAATCTAGAGGTATATGAAACTTTAATTTTGTGTGATTCAGCAATCAGGGTGTCTACCAAATTTCTGAAAGTCAATTTCCGGACTTTTGGGAGGTCCCGGGAAAAAAATTCCTGACCAGTGCATTTTACTTCGGGAAATTGCACAATGACCCCTCCCTTGTCTTTATATTTGCATATTTGTAAAACTTCTTGAAATCAATTTTAACTGAAGTATACAGGATTAAGCTTTCATCAATTGAGAAACAGAAGTAGTCTCACTTTCTGATAGAATTAACTAACTGTTCTTGGAAATAGGGTCCTAAGCCGTAAGTTACCAAGTAAGCTAATTTGTCTTTTACCCTCCCGTCACGATTGATGAGCCCCCATTTTCCCCTCCTTATACAAACACATCGTTAGATGCTTTCGCTGTTCGAAAAATGTGTTACAGTTGCTTTTGGTTTCCAGTCTGACAATTAGAGAGAAAGCGTAAAAAAAAAAGGACACGAAACAGAAAAAAAATGATTCTTTTATTGAATTTTCTGGACCCATTATCCAATTTCCCGGTTTTTTCCAGACTTTCCAGACCCATTTTCCAATTTCCCGGCTTTTTCCAGACTTTCCGGAGCGGTAGACACCCTGGCAATGTGTGACAAATATAGGTAGATTTAAAGCAAAAGTAGGAAAAAGTGGGGTAAGATGACAAATTTAAGCTTCAATATTTTCCCTAAATTAAGTGATTTAAAAATCTGAAATTTACAAAAAGACTTCTTTGAACCTCTGCGTTTCTTAAAAAATTGAAATGATTTTATTTCTTGTTGGAAAAATTCAAAATATTACAACCCCCCCCCTCCCTCAAAGAAAAATACCTTTCATGTTACCACCTTCTGTGGGTTACTTTAGTGAGGATAAGATGAATAGATAATAGTTTAAAGGTTTATTTTCAAAAATGCAGAGAAATAGTTTCACTTAGTTAATGAAAATGACAAAAGCAATACTACTACTACCCCAGAAGCAGAACTTTTTCTGTCGATCTGTGACATCTTGAAAATAATCGGCAGCATAATTTCACAATAACTGACATCGAAAAAAAAAGGTTGCAGGATCCAATAAGCCTAGATGTATCACAAGTTTGTATTTATCTAATGTTAATTAATCATTTAGCAGAGGTCACTAGAGGAATTTTTTCCAGGGTCCCATTTCTGCGAAAGTTGTTTATTTTTGTGAATTTGAATACCTATTTTTGTAAATTATCATACTAATTTTGTAAAAGTCACTTTTTCCTTAAAAAGCACTTACAAAAATTAATACATATAGGGTGTCCATAATTAAAGTCCCACTTTCAAAAGGCTGCAAAAAAAGAACCACTGGTCAGATTCAAATTTGAACTGAATATACTGGAAGAAGGGGGAAACGATTTGGCATAATAAAAAAAAAAAAAAAGTTCCAAAATGTATCAATAGATGATATTGTGAATGGCACAACGAAAGTGGATGCGGCTACAAGTGACATTTTGAATCGAAATATGACGGCTTTGACATGAGATGCACAGTAAACCAACTGTAGTGTTCAATGCGCATGTGTGTTTGAGTCGGTTAATGGAAAAAATGAGTTCCAAGTCAGTCAACAGTTGTGGCACTGTTAGTTGAAAGCCCATCCACCACGGCAAGGTCGTACCACATTGGATGGGAAAAATTGGTTTTTAACTGCCCTTGGGCCAAAAACACAACAATGAAAATGTCTGTTAATTATCGCTAGACGTGCGGCAGACAGGTCCAATATGCTTTCCACCATTCTTCTCCACAAACTGAAAGCGATAAACAGCATATTCCACAACAGATCGCAGTGTCTCAGGGGCGACGTTACTAATGTGTTGTGTAATCCATGTCTTCAATTCAGCTAAATTTGCAATCGGGTCACTGTACACAACATTTTAAAGATAACCCCACGGCCAGAAGTCACAAGAATTGAGGTCTGGTGATCTTGGAGGCCAGGGTGTTGGACAATAATGGCTGATAAGTTGATTATTTCTGAAATGTCTCTTCAGCAGTTGCATGACTGGCTTTGCGATGTGCGGAGGAGCCCCATCTTGCATGAAAATGATGCTATCCAGACATGCACACTGTTGAAGTGTTGGAATGACCTGGCTGTGCAAAAGACACACAAACCGTTTATCATTCACAGTACAGGTAACAAGACCCGCAGGATCAATCTCCTCGAAAAAAAAAAATGGCCTTATCAAACACGATGCCGTGAACCTGCACCACACAGCTACCTTTAGCGAATGAATCGGTTATGATACAATTGCGAATGCCTTTTCCTTTGCCCATATCCTGCAATTTTGTGTGTTGACAAACCCGTGGAGGTGGAAATGGGCTTCATCTGTCCACAAAATGTTCCACGGCCATTCATTGTTCACTTCCATGCGAGTGAGAAATTCCAGAGCAAACACCTCTCTCCTTGGCAGGTCAGGAGGAAGCAACTCCTGAACATGTGTCATTTTATATGGATAGCAATGCAGGATATTGCGCATAATTTTGTGCACCGTACTCGCAGGTATGTCTAAACCTCAGGCAATACCCTGTGCACTGCATGTTTGCACGCCACTGCTTGTCCTTTCCTCTAATGCTGTGGTCACATCGTCCACTGCTGATGCCGATGCAATTGATTTCCTCCCTCTGCCAGATTTCACTTCAAAAGAACCTGCTTCTTCAAATTTCTGAATCATAATCTTTAGACGCTTTCAGAAATTGGACCACGGCCTTTTTTCATTCCCTTTAATGACCGGAATTTCTTTTAAGCTGCAGGCGCACAGTCGTTGTTCTTGTAGAAGAGCTTCACCAGAAGAGTGTGATCCTCCATTGAGAAGACTCATGACAAGCTACTCAGATACGATATGATGGGAATGGCACATACCCCGCGATTTTATACCACATGCAATGTGTCGTGTGCAAGCGTGTCTTTCAATTAATTTGCATAGTATGCCGCTTACAGCACCATCTATTGATACATTTTGGAACTTTTTTTTTTTATTATGCCAAATTGTTTATTCAGCTGATAATAAAACACAACAGCCTATTTCAGTTGTCTTGGCTACCAGATTTGGAAATAGAGAAAGAACTTTATGCAAATATAAATGTTTAAGAAAAAACATTTGTGCTAAGTTTTGTCGAACTTTAGGACAGTTTAATAAAATGAATTAAAATTTAGGTAAAAAAGTAATGGTTACATAGAAAAGTATTTCAAGGCATTGGTTTAAACTGTATAAAAAGCAAGAAATGAGTTTTTTTAATTCTCGGGCATTATGGACATTTAGAGATTAAATGCGATGGATAGGGGAATAATAAAATGCTTTCTAACAACAGAAAACGTTTATTTTGAGAAATAGAGGAGCAATTTTTTTTCACTACTATACTGTACTAACACACAATACTCTCATGAAAATAATCTGCAAACTCAAAAAAAAAAAAAAAAAAATACGAGATGTAAATCTTATTTTCTGCTATGGGGACTACTACTACCTATAATAATAATAATGATATTCACTAATAATGAAACAAAAACTTAATTAGATACAAAAATTAAAAAAATCCAGAGGCAATAAAGTTTTTAAAAAAAATTGTACTTTCAGAGTCCGTATTGTTTCATTATGATTCCAGCCAGATTATTTATCATGTGCCTAATAACTGTACCCGATCCATTCTTTGTTTTCTTGCTGGCATTTCCATCTTCACTTTTATAGTTTAAATTCAAAACTTAAATGATCATTCAACAAAATCAGTTTTAAAAGTAAAACAATATTGCGCAAAACAAGATGTTATACCTCAATTAACTCTAACAGCAGAGAAACATTTTCAGGTCTTTTGATAAATATTTCTGTAAACTGCAGTCCTAAATTATCATCAGAGAAATCTTGATCTGAAATTCAAAAATAAAAATTATAAGCAAAAAAATTTGTGGCAGTTGAAACTAACAAAAAATGTTTCACATTAATACGTATACAAACTTTCATCCTCTCTAGGAGCATTTATAACATTGCTTATAGCTTCAAGAGCATAGCCTAAAATTTCATTGTCAGATCTGTCACATTCTAAAACTCTAATAAGAGCATCCATTGCTTGAGCTCCGATTTCGAGTCTGAATTTCTGTAATAAAAAATAAAATTCAAATTAATCAAAAACCAGTCTTTCAAGTTATGCATACAAACTTACTAAAAAAATCTCTTTTTAAGATTATAAACTGAATGAACTAGTTTTTTCAAGTATTTCTGATAATTCTGATCGAAAAAAAATTGCTGACATTTTTATATTTTTTTGGTCTGTGACATAACAAATTCTAAAATAAGAATGCAAAACTTTAGAAAAGTTAGAATAATAATTAAAAAATATGACATTTAAGGACATTTCAGAAAAATTTGGAAATATAAGAACAACTTCGAGTTTTGTGTTTGATTTAAATAAAATTATAATGAAGATTTCTTTAAAAGAAATGGATAATTAATTATTCAAACAGCACCTTAAAAAATATATGTGTCATCATCAAAAATATACATCATATATCATGATTATTATTATTTTCTTAAAAACTAGTAAGTTATTATAAAACTATTTTAGTTCAGAACTTTCCTGAACTAGCTTAACATCTGAAACAAGCCTACAAGATAAGAAAGATTACAAAAAAACTTAAAAAGAACAAGTAGTTATAAGGCAACTTTTTACAACAGTTCATATAATAAAACCTACACTAGACAAAGCTTTAAGAGCTCGACAAGCATCTCTTCGATCATCAAGAAGTGTGGATGTTTGGACTCTATCAACCAGCTTTTCAATCTGAAACAAAAAGTATATAATAAGTTATTTGTGTTTTTCAACAGAATATATTTTAACCCTTTATAAGACCGTAGTAAAATACTTACCACCTACGGTCTATTAAAAAAGCTTGACTAATGCAAAAATAAAACAATCAGGGGAGTTTTTGTAATGCAGTAATATTTAAATGAAATTTCTGCATAATGGATAAATATAGCAACTTAATTTTGCTTAATGCAAAAATTGGGGGGGGGGTGAGGGAGAAAAAAAATTGTATCCTGATACATATCACACTTTCCTGGATGTATTCCTGTCCTACAAATCCACCTACAAAGGGATATGCATTAAATTTTTCTCTTTTTAATAAATGTTTTCTATGAACATACAAAGTGAATGATTTTGCATTGGAAGAATTGGAAGGATAATTACTACATTACTCATTTTAGATGATGTGCAAATATTCTAAAATATATCTCATGCTGCTTCATGGAGGCTCACTTGGGAAACAAAATCTGCTCATTCTGGTTTGTTCGAATATGTATGAAGCTTGTACTACAAATACAGGGTAAGTGACAAATTTTTATTACTTCAAAGAACCATGGAATCTATTCTATTGAATCAAAGAGATAAACTTGTTCAGTGAATAGCTGATATTATACCCTGAAAATTATTAATTAAAGAATAGTTCAAAAATTCATGGAGTGCAAACTAAAATTTTGAAAATGTTGACCCACACAAATTTTATAAATCAAAACAAAGCATTATGTGCTGGCCTTCAGAGACACAATAAAATCTCAACAGTATAAAAAAAACTTCAACAGAATGAAGATCAAGTTTGTTATTCTGAAAAAATCATTGAATTTGAATTTCATTTTGATGGAATTAGTACTAAAGAATTTTTTAAATACGAATATTTATTCATTAATCTGAAATATTTGTAATAGGGTCATTCCCTGTCAAATCAACACAGCTCACAACCCGACCCCCTCAGATTTTTTAAAAACTTGGCACAGTTGTTGTACGCTATGACCTGCAGCCAAATATCAAATTTTATATTTCTACTTTGTTTTTTTTCAAAAGTTACAAATTTTTAAACTTTTAAAAACAGTGAAAAAAATGAAATACTTTACCTCATAAAACAGCCTATAACTTCTGTTCTAATTGTGCTACTGAAATAAATAAGGACTAATTTTAAAGCTCTTGGTGTGAGCTTTCCAGGTATATGTAACATGATGCCAAAACTGGAATATACAAAGGTAGGTTAATTAACCTTGACCTTTGACATTGAAAATTTCAAAACATGTCCCTTTCGTTTTTCTTGATTTTTTAAATATTTTAATCACCTATTATTGTTTTATAAGATTGCAGGTTTTCAAGCTGTCGCTGGCAAAACTTTTTAAGTTATGAATTTTTAAAGAAACAACAACAACAGATGTCTGCAGAGCATTACCACATACTATTGTTCTTCTTTTCCCCTTCACTTAACAAAACAATCTAACAACAATTCTAATTATAAAAACTGTGCCCAAATTTACATCTTTAACCTTTTATGAGTAAATTAATTTTCATTTTACTATTATTATTGTTGTCTCTAAATGAAATTGCGTATTAAAAAACTTGTATATAAAAATGCTAACTATGTTTTAATGCTAATTTTCCTGCTAAATGCTAGATTGAAATTTTTTATACTCAATCGCAATAAACAATGCTAAATCTAGCATTAAAAATGCTTAATTGCCAGCCAATGAGGTCTCCTGGCCATCTCATTGGCTGACATTGATGTCATCAAAAGTATGCAGTGCATGATCGGTTATTTTATGTTTTAATTATTATGATTAGTTATTAATACATGTGCA
This sequence comes from Cheiracanthium punctorium, assembly GCA_038373885.1. NCBI lineage: Eukaryota > Metazoa > Arthropoda > Arachnida > Araneae > Cheiracanthiidae > Cheiracanthium > Cheiracanthium punctorium. Next base: position 456,860 of record JAWZYV010004217.1, read on the forward strand.
ATTATTACTGTATGTAAATAAAATTGACTTAAGTGAGAATGTATAATTTTTCAAGTGCAATATGTTGCTGCAATCCTTTTCATTTTAAAGGACACAGAAAAATAAAAACAAACTTACGTGCTGTTCAAAATTGGATAGTAGAAAAAATTCCTACTATTTCTACAAACTACAACATATGTACATATTGTCATACAAAACTTAGTAAAATGGCTAACATTACAGAACAAAAAACGGAGAAAGAAGCGGGAATTTCTGCAGTACAGTCTGAAGAATTTCAAGATGACCCTTGTGCTCCTGATGCTGCATTGAGTTTGCTAAATGATAGTCTTACATGTTTAGGGGAAAGTCCTTTAAGGAAGAACAGAATTATAAAAAAAAAAGTTATCCCAAGAAAAAAATTAAAAGAATTGCTTCTGCATTAGAAAAGAAAATTATTGGTCCTGAGAGGACAGATGAAATACCAGAAGATCCAGAGAGTGAAATGGTATTACAGTTAAAAAAATTTAAATCAACTAATGATAGCAGTCTAAAAATTCACATATTGACAGTTCTTCCAAAAAGTTGGAGTATCAGAAAGATTCAGAAAGAATTTGGTGCTTCAAACTACATAGTACGTAGAGCAAAACAATTAGTGAAAGAGAGGGGAATTTTAGCAACCCCAAATCTGAAACCAGGAAAAATCTTGCATGAAGGCATTTTAAATAAATACAGTAAAACAGTTTTATATGTCTGATGAAATCAGCCGTTGCATGCCAGGCAAAAAAGATTTTGTTTCTGTGGTTATTCAAGGACAACATACACACCTGCAGAAAAGATTAATCTTAAGTAACTTGAAAGAAGCTTATATTTTCTTTAAAGATAAACACCCAGATCTGAAAATTGGTTCTTCAAAATTTTGTGAATTAAGACCCGAAAACTGAGTTCTAGCTGGTGCAAGTGGTACTCATACAGGCTGTGTGTGTACAACCCATCAAAATGTAAAGCTAATGCTGGATGGATGTAAGAGCATAGGTAGTGATATGAAGATTAAATCATACAATGAAGGCAAAGCAAATAGTATTTGTAATACACCTTTACCAGCTTGTTTCTTTGGTGATTGCATGTTTCATTCTAAAGGTATAGAAGAAATTACATTTAACCAGTGGGTATCCACAGATCGCACTACACCAATGACGATAACTAAATCAACAGATGATTTTGTGAACTCTTTCATGCAGAAACTAAAAATTCTTTGTAAGCATTCTTCTATAGCTAAGGAACAAGCCCTTTTCCAGAATGAAATAAATTCAAAATTACAAGGTGAATTTTTAGTAACATGCGACTTTGCTGAAAAGTATTTCTTTGTGCTTCAAGATGCTGCACAAAGTTTCCACTGGAATAATGCAGAAGCCACAATTCATCCTTTCACAATTTATTATAAAGGTATCAAAATTATTCAGCACATCAGCTATATTATGATCTCAGAATCCCTGCAACATGATACTTCAGCAGATCATCTCTTCCAAAAACCCTAACTTATCTACTTAGAAAATTTTTTTTTCAGGTAAACCTAAACACATCTTTTATTACAGAGATGGTGCAGCTGCACACTATAAAAACTGGAAAAAATTCATAAATCTTTGCTATCATGAAACAGATTTTGGTGTACCAGCAGAGGGGCACTTTTACATTTCCTCACATGGCAAAAGTCCTTGTGATGGTTTAGGAGGGACTGTCAAACAGGGTTGGGTTTTTGACGACAAAATCTGGTTTTTGACAAGAGAAGCGTCAAAAACTGGTTTAAACTGTCAAAAACTAATCAATTAAAGAAAGAGAACAAAATGTCAAAGTAAGTATGCAGTATATTTTCATTTTGCATGAAACTAAATACATAATTAAAATTAATTATATTAAAAAATATCAGTTATGCTAACACACAAATTGAGCTCATTAATAATAATTAGTTAATATGACTGCCCATTGAGTGTAATGTATTGGAATTTTTAAAAATTTGTAAAAGATGACCATATTTCTTAAAAATTAGTATTAGCATTTCACACATATTCATAGCTTTTACAATTCATGCAATGTTAAAGACATCAATTAATATTTGTAATACTGCAAGTGAAATATTTGAGGTTTTTGAAATGACAGTTTAAACCACGGTTAAAACTGTCAAAAACTGTCATGCGTCAAAAACTTGCCAACCCTGCTGTCAAGAGACTAGCAGCTCATGCTAGTTTGCAAAAGCCATACAGTCCACAGATAATGACACCTCGCCAGTTGTATGACAAGGCAACTAAAAATATTGAGACTTGCGACTTTGCTTTCCTCACCAAATTCCAACATGAAGCAGAAAAAGAAATATTACAACATCGCTTTAAAACTGCTAAAACTATCTGTAATACACAACAGCTACATTGCTACATTCCGTTGAAGAAGAACAGCTTAACCGTAAAAGTATATTCAAGAGCCACGAGGTTTAAAACTGCATATATATCCAGTGAACATGAACTGCCCTTGACTGACATTCGGGGATTCATAACGTGTATATATGAGGGAAATATTTGGGTTGGCTGTGTGTTGAACATCTTGAAAGAAACTGAAGGAAAGAAACTTTTTCATAGAAGTTAAAATTATGTTCCTGCATCCACATGGACCCTCGCCATCTTATGCATATTCTGTAAAGAAAGACATTTTGACAGTACCAAAAAGCAACATATTACAAGAAGTTCATGTAAACACTGCTACAGGAAGAACTTATGCAATTTCAACAAAAGACACTGAGTCTACAACATTCGCCATGAAAAAAAAATCAGTAGTAAACAAAATTAATTTATACAGCACATGAAAAACATATCAGGCTTAAAAGTATAAAAACTATTTATGCATAACAAAAAGGCTGGGTCAGAATGTCTGCTTTATGTAATTTTTGTGTACTTAAAAATAATGAAAATTTGGGCATTGTTTTAATAATCAAAACTAATAGCAATATTAAATAGACAGCACTGCATTGCACTTACATACAAATGTTATTTCTTTAAAAATTCATAACTTAAAAAGTTTTGATGGTGACTGCATGAAAACCTGCAATCTTATCAAACAATAATAGGTGATTAAAATATATAAAAATCAGAAAAAACCAAAGGGACATGTTTTGAGATATTCAAGGTCAAGGTCAACTCCTTGATATTTGTATTCCGTTTTTGGCATCATGTTACATATCCCTGGAAAGCTCACACTAAGAGCTTTAAAATGAGCCCCCATTCATTTCAGTAGAATAATTAGAACAGAAGTTACAAGTTGTTTTATAAGGTAAGTATTTCATTTTTTTCACTTTTTTAAAAAAGTTTATAAAAATTTTTAATTTTTTAATAAAATGAGATAGAAATCTAAATTTTGATAGTTGGCTACAGGTCATACATACAGTCGAGTGCCAAAAATCTACCGACCTAAAATCTGCAAACGCCTGAAATCCGCACACCTTCTCTGATGTAAATAAAGGAATTTGCAGTCATCCACTAGTGATGAAATTGTTGAAAAGTAGGGATGCACCCAATACCATATTTTGCCGAATAACGAATACTTAGTTAAAATTTATTAAACTTATTAAACCGTTATTAAACTTTAATTGCAATGATTAATTTAGTTAATCTTCTTTAACAATATTTCATATGGTGTAAAACTTCAAAAACTAAAATGTTGCAAAATTTAGTATCCAAGTGTGTTTCCTTTATATATTATTAATAACTTTTTTAAATACTAGTGAAATGCTGGTAATATTTTTACCTACATATTTTATTTAAAAAATTAGCAGTTAGTTGACTTCACATATTTATGAACACTTAATGTTATAAGTTTTTTTTTCCTGGTTACTGTTTCAAATTTAATCAGTTAGAATTACCACAGGTTAATGTAATGTGTCATAAGATTTAAGAAAAACTGAAAAGCAACAAAGTTCAAATTTAACATCTGAGTGTCTTCTCTTACATTAAAACTAATTTCGGTACTTACGTATTATCCCGGCGGTCCGCCAAGACAAGCGATTTTTTGCCGAAATAAATGCCGGGCACATGAAACTATTAATGGTTTTGAATACAATTGGCAACAGTTTGGCAACTCATTTGACGAAAAAACAGTTTGGCGGGAATGACCACTGGGATAATACGGAAGTACCCTAATTTCATTGGGATATTGGTTTTTTGTGTGATTGTGGAACGCTACATTAGGACTATCTGCCAAGGATGGGGGTGCCTTGGTAGGAGGACTTTATAAGGGTTTCTAACGCTTATTCACATGTGATATTAGTAAGTAACAACTTGAATCAATTTAGTACTATGATACTACACTATATCTTTCATTCATGATATAAAAAATATGTATTTGTTTACCGATTGGGGGAATAGTTAAATTTTTTTGACTATTCGGTTGCCGAATATTTAAGTATTCGGCCAAAACGAATATTCGGTTTGTCTGCCGAATAGGCAGTATACCGAATATTCGGTGCATTCCTATTGAAAAGTGTTCTGAATCTAGATAAATATGGTTCTGATGATGATGAAAACTTGGGTAATTAATAATAATAAAATCCATTTGATAAAAGTTTAAAGTACGAGAAGAATACCTTAAATTTTTAAAACAACAAAGTTCTGTAACAAAACAAGAATCAATGATAATATACAATTTGCAAAAATAAATAAAGAAAAGAAAAAAAAAAAGAAAGAAAGGAAGAAACTGAAAGTAGAAAAAAAAATATTTTAAAACAAATCACCATAGAACATGTTTCTGAAATTAAAAAAAGGAAATTTTAAAACCATTTGCATTGCTAGTCTTCATGTAATTTTCTTTTTTCTCCTGTGATTTTGTATTTAATGTGAAAATATAAGTGAAATACTTTTGACCATGTTTTTGTTTCATTGTAGTTGCATTCTATTTTTTTTTTTAAATCAGAAATGTAATGATTTATCTTTTATGGCCCGAAATCTGCAGAATCCCAAAATCTGCACAAGCCATGGTCCCAAGCTGTGCAGATTTCTGGCTCTTTACAGTACAACAACTGTGCCAATTTCAAAAAAATCGTAGGGGGTCAGGTTGTAAACTGCTATTTTCTGTGTTGATTTGACATGGAATAGCCCAATAGTGAAGTTTGCTATTAAGAGATTTTATTGTACTGTACAAATACAGGCATTTGCGGTTTTACGGGGGGGGGGGGGGGGGGGTAATGGGGGTAATTACCCCTCCCAGGATTTTGAAAATGAAATTGAAAAATAGTTCTGCATGGGGAATTCACTGGGGTGAAATAAACAAATAACGCTATCTACTGGCGAAACATAAGAATTCTTCAAATATAGCAATAAATTTTGATCGATTGAGGAGGGGGGGAGATGCAAGGTTGTTATTTTCGGTATTTACATACTTCATTAATTATATGATTAATTAAACAATTATTTCGCATTTGATCATTAATTAAGCATTTTATCTCTCTATATAAAGGAAGATGTCCTGACTGACTGACTGACGATCATCGCCCAGCCAAATCTACAAGACATGAAATTTTAGGAGCTTATAGCTTTTGTACCCGAAGCGTCATTTAAGAAGCAATTTTTAAAAATTCGAACCCAGGTGGGGATGGCGGCCCAAAATGTTCTTTTCATGTTTCCCTTCATATCTCAGGGTTAAAAAGAGATAGCCGTACAATTCTTGCTTTAAAATGTAACGACACAGATACCTAAAAGTTGTTTACAGGGTTTTTTAGAATTCGCACCCAAACAGGCGTAAGGGTCCAAAACGTTCTTTTCACATTTCTCTTGATATATTGGAGGAAAAAAAGAAATAGCTTTAAAATTGTTGCTTAAAATTCGTTTTCTGGGTTCTTTAGAATGTGCATGAAAAGGGTGATAAGGGGCCAAAACGTTATTTTCAAATTTGCCATCATATCTCAAAGGGAAATAGAGACAGTCATAAAATTCTTGCTTTAGAATGTAGCGACAAGAATGCCTGAAAATCAGTTTGAGGGTGTTTTAGAATTCGCACCCAAGTGGGTGTAAGGGACTGAAACGTTCTTTTCACATTTCCCTTCATCTGTTAGAGGAAGAAGATAGCCTGAAATTCTTGCTTAAAAATATAGTAAACACAAATGCCTTAAAATCATTTCCCGGTTTTTTTAGAATTCGCATCATAATGGGGATAAGGGGGTCAAAATGTTGTTTCCAAATTTTCCATTATATCTCAAAGGGAAAAAGAGATAGCCAAAAAATTCTTGCTTTAAAATGTAGCTAACACGAATACATAACAGTCATTTTCAGAGTTTTTTAGAGTTCAAACATTTTCATATTTGTCTTCATATATCGAAGGAAATTGAAGATAGCCATAAAAAAACTTTCATTGGGATGTAACGAACACAAATTCCTAAAACTCTTTTTCAATTTTTTTTTTTTTAAATCGACCATTATAAAGGATAGTTGACAAAAAAAGGTATTTTTCACGTAATATTTAGCTCTTGAGTGCTGTTAATTTTAGGGCATTGTCTACCTGGTGAAAGGGCGAATCATGTTTCAAGTGTTGCCAGATTAAATTTGTAAAATCCCCAAGATCCATTTTTGATGATTTATCGCCAAAATTAGTATAACAGAAATAAGTCCCCGAAGCGATATCTTTCATCTTTGTCGAGTGCCCCACCAGTGGCCAAGCGCATAACAGGCTGAACTGGGAGACGGAAGGTACTTGATTCAAAACCAGGTCGCGTCTGCTGACCTAACCGTTCAGAATTTTCTGTGGTTTCTTCCGGAACTTAGCGTAAATACAGGTTAGGATCCTTTAGAAAGACCACCACGGAAGGCACCCCGCTCCTTGGCCTAGAGTACCCGTGTTGCTAATTGGCGGTAATACCACAACACAACCATCTTTGTCGAGAAATTGCGTAATCCTACTGTTTATTTAATTGGAATATTGGTGTCTATATTCGAGTAAATAAAGATGAAGTATAGTTAGAATATGTCTGGCGGGGATTAGGCGATTTTAATATAGATTTCAATTTTGATGAACAAGAAGACAAATGCGTGGGGAATATGATGCACATTCCAAACAGTATTTAAAAAAAACAAGTATAGTTAGACTATGCCTGAAGAATATTCTAAAACAGTTTTTGTAGGTGATTAAATTCATATATATGAAGTATATTGTGCAATCAGAAGGGTCCCCTTTTCTCTGTGCGCCCCCCGGTAGTCAGTGCTTCTCTGAAGCACTGAGTTTATTTAAAATTATAAAATATCATTACCCCTCCCAGACTGCAACTCTAGAACCACCCTTGGATACAGGTATAAATGATTACAGGAAATGAATTTCCGAGTTTTAACTAATGAGTACCACACCACCTATAGGAGGCTGGAGCACCAAAAATGTGAGGGGGTCAATGTGATGAAGGTGGGGCTAAAGTTGAATTTTTTGCATAAAACTGGGCTATATGATTGGATTTAAATGCCATTATTGATTAAGCAATCTTCTCTAATTATTGATTAAATGACCCTCAGAGGCGAACTCTTTTTCGCTCGTACTTCTTTTCTCTTCTTAGTTTCTATATTGAGTTTTCCTCTATCAATTTTAGATGGATCATTACTTTTGAACTTTGAAAAGTGAGGGCCAAAGCCCCTTTATTTTTGAAAGTGGGGAAGCAGTCATAGTATAGTTTGTCACAGTTACTTGTTACAGTGTTGAGCTTTTATAACAGATTTTTTATAAAAAATTCTAAAATAATAAAACTATTTTCATAAAATCATTTCCAAAGGAACTGACGATATCAGAGAACTCCACAAAACATTTTGAGGGGGTGGGGGGGAATACGCGTAGTATTCTAGTTATGTCAATTCCCATTTTAAAACTACTGATAAGTGCAAGAATACTGACTTGTTTCTGATATAATACCCGAAATGTATGAACCTATGACGAATCAAAGTATTCTTCGGAACATGAGGAGTACAAGAATACCCAACATACAGGATACTATCAAGAAACTATTTAAGAAATTTACAGAACTAAATTTATGATGCATTAAAATTAAAGAGAAGACATGATTCTAAGCATAGTGGAAATAAAGCGAAGTAAATTATTATGGTACATAACACACAAATCAGGTTAAAATTCAAAATGTGCCGGTATATAAAGTTTTAGATTCGAAAATTTAAATTTAGCATTTTCTCTCAGTGGTGCGAATTAGTGCTATTCACGCAAGTTTTTAAATACAATTAACACATTAGAAAATTCTAAAACACACAGATTAAAGTGAACATTTTAAAATTTGAAGAATCGGGTGCCATTTAAAAACTGTTTTCATTCATTTACGTACAGTTTCAGCAGCAGTAGGTTGCTGATCATCTTGGGGAGCACCTAAAACGGATTTCAAACTTTTAAAGTATTCCATATTTTTAACAGAGTTTGAAGAGGATAGTTTTATTTAAATGTAAACATTTAACTGGATTGCGTGGCCATCATAGAAAACTTCCGGTTTCGTCTTCTTACTTCCGTTCTGGAAGAATAATAATAAATAATCACGAAAATAACATTAAAAAATTATTGTTTGATTGGCTATATGTATAGCACAGATGACTGTTTAATTTATCTCAAAGTATTATAATTCCTCAAAACAATTCTTAATTTACAGAAATTCACTTTGATGGATAGAATGAAAGTCTGATTGGCACCAGAGTAGCTTGCTGTTCCTGTTCTCATTTGGATGTTGACTGCGATCCTCACAAGGCTGTGCAGACGAAATCACAGAACAATAGGAAACCGCAAACACACTGTAGTTGACATTTTCTCCACTTTGACGCTGCTAGCATCATGAACACCATTGATAGTTTTATTTAAAAGGCCACGTATATATATATATATATATATATATATATATATATTGGAATGCTTTCTTGCGAACATATTGTAAACAATTTTTAAAAATTATTTGTTGGTTGGTGCTTTTTTTAGGCACTTCTACATATAATGAATTAATAATAAATATATATCTGAATTTATATATTGTAAATTTCCATTTTCAAAAGATTGCAATATTTTTTTAGACTTGTTTTCCATAACTAGCACATATTTCAATATATTAATACAGCAATATCTCGCCATTTCCCTCTATGCGTATATTCGTATTAATATGTTTTAGTTTGGTTTGAAGCATTACCATGACAATTGTGTAAATTTTAATCTTTTTGTGATTTCACCCACCGATTATTCAGCTAATTGAAAGCGACGCCAGCAGGGGGTCCAGGGGGCTACGTACGCGCCGTTGGGGAGCCGGTTGGGGCCCCTCCCCTTCGGGGAGGTGATTTATTTGTCGGGGAATTTTTAAGATAAGAATCAATCCAATTATATGGCCAATTTTAATTCTTTAATATTAAAAAAATTACTTTTGTAGTACTTTTGTTTTTTTAAACATTTGTGAAATGATACTTTTACAGTTCAGTCAGAAACAAAAGGGTTTTGTGTGGAATGGGAAGGATATTCGGAACCCACTTAAATGTTTGTTACCGAGGTTATACAAAAATACAGAAAATTTCCATTCTAGCAAATTACTGTGACAAGCCTAAGTCAACTAAGAGCGTTTTTTATTTTTATTTATTTTTTATTTTATTTGTGTCGGAAACATTCCTCAGTAGTATCCTTTGAGTGCTGCCTTTTAAAAAGCAATTAGAATCCTATAAACCACCCTTACGCTTTGTTCCTTTTTTATTATCTTCACAATTAAAATATACCCTCCGAAAAACGTATTCGAGTAAGATAAGATATAAATTTTCTACGTTGGTTTCGTATATTAAAAATTATTTATCATAGAAAATGAATTAGGCAATGTATTAATATCATTTTCCATATTTCTGTCAAGTTGTGCGTTTTTCAAAAACTCTTATTATTCGCAAATCTAAAATAGGGGCTCCACAATTTATCTCTTACTCAGGATTGTTTTAAAGAAATAGGAACTGGTGTTTAACACCATCAGTTTGCTTTTAAAGCTATTCAGAATTGTTGCAAAGCCTGTTAAATTTTAAAAGGAAATGTTCCGAGAGCAAGTGGATGAACCTTGTAGGCGGGAACTTTCTCCTGGTGTTTACGCCCACTTCAATTGTAAGAAAGAACATCACTTACCGTGGGTAAGAAACACACAATTTTAAGCTTCCAAACAGTACGCAAAACCTTTAAATAATTCATCGTGAACTTTGAACGTAATGTTGAATTCTGCTGAAATAATAAAATCTGAATCCAATAATTTGAAAGCAAGCGATTACTCATGTAGGCGCAAACCTCTTCCTGATGTTTACGCCCACATTGATAGTAAGAAAGGGTTATGACTTTCGGTGGGTAAGAAAAGCAGAATTTTAAGCTCCCCTAACAGTAAACAAAAAATTTCAGTAAAAATTTATACATCCCGTTCTTTGAAAGTTATGATGAATTCTTCTGAAATAATAAAATCTACATTATAAACAATTTGAGCAACCGTTTGCGCATGTAGGCGAAAACCTCTGCCTCATGTTTACGCCCACATCGATTGTAAGAAAAGGTTATGATTTTCGGTGGGTAAAAAATACAGATTTTTTAAGCTCCACAAAAATTAGACAAATAATTTAATTAATAATTTAAATGGCCTATCGTGATCTTTGAAAGTAACGATGAATTCTGCTGCAATACTAAAATCTGCATCATGAACAGTAGTTGCGCGTGTAGGTGGAAACATTTTCTTGATGTTTACGCCCACTTCAATTGTAACAAAAGGTTATGACTTTCGATAAATGGGAAAGACAGGCAATACGTGTTTCTAATTTGACCTAGGGTGCCATTTTCTTCTTTCTTTTTTTTTTTAATCGCAGGCGCAATTAACCTTTCTCAGACCTCCCCCATCCCCTTTGCTCTTATAGAAAAAGGTACCGTGTTTACACACAATATATGACATTGGGAGTGCCGCACCCAAGAAATGACATGAACAGGAATATCATACGTTCAAAAATGTACTTTATGAAAACATTAAAGCACTTCCAATAAAAAATGTCCTACCTACTGAACTTTTAATTAACATAATGTTTTTTCTAGATTTTTTTTTTAAATTGACAGCACATTAATAGTATGCATGGAGATATAAAAGTAAAAGGAGCATGATGGGGGCGGATGATTTTAATTTTATTTATTGATGCTGGATCTAAATCCGGCCCTGAACACAGATTTTTAAGCTCCGGAACCAGTAAACAAAAGATTTCATTAAAAAATTTACTATTGCATTGTGATCTTTCCAAATAATGAGTTTTATCAAAGTAAGGAAATCGGCATGGTGAACTGTTTAAGAGAGCAACTGCGCATGTAGTCGGAAACCTCCATCTCAAGTTTACGCCCACTTCTATTGTAAGAGAGGTTATGATTTCTGTGGGAAATAAATCCGCACTTTTTAAGCTCGACAAAAGAACAAAGAAAAAATTTTAATAAATATAGAAAAAATATAGGTGTCTCATTTTTTCAATGAATCGATAGAGTACTGACTCAATTTTTAAGAAAAACTTTTTGGATTATGTTGTGTTAAAAAAAAGAAGGAAGAAAATCTGAAACACTTTCAGTTCTTAAGTGCTATATATTAAAAGAGTATCATATTTTTCTTCTTTATTCCATTAAGCTGGAAAGTGTATCATGATTCATAAGTGTGCCGTGTTTTTCTTCTTTGTTTCGTAAAACCCATCTTTGGAATCGAAATCTATCTTAAAATCGCCTACTAAAACTATTTTACAATCTTCGCCAAGTATATTACAACTATACTTCACCGTTTTAAATATTGTTTCGAATGTGCATCATAATCCATGAATGTGCTGTGTTTGTCTTTCTTGGGTTGATTCCTACTTTAATGCCCCGACTCTCGCCAAGGTGGCAATAATTAAACATATGTTCTTACCATGACGATTTTTTGTATTTATGTGGCAATCGTAATTTAGAATTAAAATGGCGATTTGGAACAACATGTATGTACAGCATTCCGTTACATTTTTATTTATTTTGGGTTGAAATTAATGTAGTTTTAATCCTAATCCATGAGTGTATAGTGTTTTCCTTCCTTGCTCCATAAAACACTTCTTCGAAATAGAAATCTATATTAAAATCGCCTACCAAACTGTTTAACAATTTTCGCTAGGCATAGTTAAACTATACATCACCTTTATAAATATCATTTAGTGAATACTTATTTATATAGTATAAAGCCCATTTAATATGGGTGAAAGCCCATTTATCTAGTGAAGCCCCATTTATCTAGCGTCCACTGCGCCCTCCCCTTGATCCTTTTTGCATGAATATATCAATGTAATCTGTAATGTGATTATACTGGGTAATTCTAAATTGCTTTTGCAAAATTTTATAGGAGATAAGGGCACATAATAAGGAATGAGAATCACATAGTTATGTGTGGTCAAAAACGCCGTTTGCACTTACCTGGTAAATAATCACTTCATGAAAAGTGTTTGTCTAATTTCTAAACCACGTTTCATATACAATGGGCTTGTGTCCAAAAATCTCAACCCTGAAATGAAATAGAATTTTTAAACTATGAATTTTAGTCGATACAAAGGCGATCCAGGGAAAAGGCGAAGGGGGTGCACGCCCCTACCGAGAAAAATATTTTTTCACTAGATAAATGGGGCCTTCACCAATATTAAGTGGGCTTTACACTAGATAAATGATTAGTCACGATTTGCGCTCCTCCAAAAAAAGTTTCTGGATCCGCCCTTGGTCACATTTTTCTGAGAAAAATAACAGATAAATGAAGACGAAGTTTCCCGCCCCACGTTTCTGTATGATTATGATTCCTTATTATGTGCCCTATCATCCCTTAAATTTAGTGAAAACAATTTAAAATCACCTTGTATTTTCTAGGTCTTACTTTTTTCATGGAGTGCTCATTGTGCTCAAAACTTTTTCGTACATGATAGCAGCATGAAACCTTCTGACCGGCAAAAAAAGGAATCTTAGCTATTACGTTTTTCGCTCCCTTTGGATAGCTCTGTGCACGATCGGAGGCAGCCATGCCTTTGTAAATATTTACTACTTTGATTTACATGCTATCGCGCCGAACATTCTGTGAAATTCAAGTGTTGTGAAATTGTATAAAAATTGATAAACTATTTTTGTACGTTTAGAAAATTAAAAATTTCAGTTAAAACTTAAAATGAGTAAAAGGAAAGCCCAGTCTAACGAAGGCCCTAATAGTGAATATTGTGAATTTTTATTAGGTGATCTACGGAAACATTCTTTTTTTCTTATCTATGTAATAATGTAAAAATATGGTCTTCAGAACCATAAATTTAGTTTTTTTTTAACGGATTTTTCCCCAATTTTTAGTCAAACTTATAATATTTCATGAACGATATCTTCAGCACTTAAAAGTTCAGTGTTGTAGATAGATTTGTACCTAAGAATTTCTGAGTTTTCTAATTAAAAGCCAGGCAGGGCTTCGGTTTAATATCCTTTTGGCGCTGTTTTATTGGCATCTTGTTTTGCTGCGACGGAAGATATGTCATACGGGTGTAAAGAGGCACTTTAAAAGCAAGAGGAACCTAAGACAAAAAGCAACGACTCGCCGTTGCTAACCTTTTATTTAGACGTGAAATTTCAATTAAAAAAAATGTTCTACGCTCTATTTAGTGCTGTGCAATTTAGGTTTAATTTCATCTATCATAATAAAGGTAAATGTTTGTATGTGTGCGATCTCCAGACAAATTTACAGCATGCAGAGTTCTGAAACTTTGAACATAAAAGCACATAAGTTCGATAATGTGCACCAGAAAATCATAATTTTAAAAATTTAATTACTTTTTATATTATTAATTAAGAACTGTTCCAATGAGCATTTACTTTGCCATGCTTGGCAAGTTTCACCCGCATAAAATGATAAATACTGTTGAAACAAAGATAAGCTCTTCTAAAAATTCAGAGTTGCTTGCATTTGAAAAACATGAAATGGGATGGAAATTATGCCAGTTTTGCATCAGATTAAAAAACACAAGAAAGAATTAAGTCAAGATATGTTTCTTAAGGTTCATAAATTTCCAAATCGCATTTCCATTTGGATAACAGGAGTTTAAAATTTCAGATGATGTGTTTTACTGAAATGATACAAATAACTGTACTCATTTGGCAGTTTTCCTCTGGAAACATCATCAATTTGATCACGTCAGATGATGAATCAGTTAATCACAATCACATTCAATAAAATCCTTGCTTTCATAACCTATACTAATAATTACTACTTTTGAATTGAAAAAAGAAAAGTGATTTGAAAAGCGTTATTTTGACATCCATATGTATATGCAAACACTGCGGATTTATAATGCATGTTTTACAAAATGATTGCCCAGTATCTTGAAAGTGTAAAATAATTCAAACTAAGATTATGCAATGCACTGTTATACATACTTTTAAAAATTGCTGTTACTGTGAAGTTTAATTTGTGGCTCAGTTTGGGCATTTGCAACCTGTTGACAAGATATTTGATGTAGATATTTGATTTTGAAGTATTTGATGGCATTAATTATGGCATTATAGAAGTTTTAGCAAAGTAAAAATAAGGAGCATTGTTTTATTGACAACCTTAATGGGAAATAATAAATTAAACATAAGTGTAAGTCTACAAATTATGGAAAACCTCCCTAGATGGCAAATACAAAAGCTGTTCTTCAGGTTATACAGTAGAGAGCCAGAAATCCGCACAGCTTGGGACCAAGGCTTGTGCGGATTTTAGGATTTTGCAGATTTCAGGCCATAAAAGATAAATCCTATTACATTTCAGACTTAAGAAAAGGAGAATACAATTACAATGAAATAAAAACACAGTCAAAAGTATTTCATTTATATTTTCACTTTAAATAAAAAAACATAGGAGAAAAAAGAAATTACACGAAGACTAGCAAAGCAAATGGTTTCAAAATTTCCTTTCTCTAATTTTGAAAACATGTTCTATGGTGATTTGTTTTAAACTATTTTTTTTCTACTTTGTTTCTTTCTTTCTTTTATTTATTTAATTTTGCAAATTGTATAACTGTTTAAATATGCAGTTTAAACAATAACTGTTTAAACTGCATATTTTCATCAGAATATTTAAGCAGAATTATTATTAATTTTTGTTTTGATATAGAACTTAGCTGTTGTAAAAATTTAGGGTATTCTTTTCTTAACTTTTTTATCAAATGGATTTTATTATTTTTATTACCCAAGTTTTAGATCATAATCAGAATCATATTTATCTGGATTCAAGAAACTTTTCAACAATTTCTTCATTGGTGGAATACTGCGAATTTCATTATTTATATCAGAGAAGGTGTGCGGATTTTAGGTCGGCGGATTTCTGGCGTTCAACTGTACATTTTTCAAAATATTGTAAAGTTGAATTTTGGTACAGCTCAGATATTTGCCCCCTTGGCGTAATGAAATATTTCACAATTATAAATACAGCAATCTGGCATAGATTAGGTATGAAAATGAGAATTATTTTAAATCCAACCTTGATGGGAAATGCTTAACTCTTATGTGCATCAGCAAAAATAGCCAAATAATTGCAAGAGAATTAAAGTCAAGAATATCAAATGAAAATAAAAAATGAATCAAAGATCTTAGGATATATATTATGTAGGAGATTGATATTGTGGTTATGTGCAAAACAAAGGCACTTGATCTGTGTTAATTTCAGTTCCCAATTCTTTATAGTATTGTTTTTTAAAATCTTAAGTCCCATATGTAACAAACAGCCTTATCCCGTACATAACATAAGTAATTAGCTTTTATTAATAATACAGTTAAAAAAATAATTTTAAAGTTAATTAAATGTATATTTCTTCTTCTACCCTTTAAATGTATTTCATAAATTGAGCAAAATCCAAAATGCTGCGATACTTTAAAAACAACTTTTTGTGATGTCCTGCATGTAACAATGCTTTATTAATTAAAAAAAAATATTCAGTACCCATCAAAAGAAACATCCTGGTAATCTAGTTGAAGTGGTATATAAAACGTTAAAAATAATTGCTAACTTTCTCTTTCTCATTTATAGTTTAACATTGAAAAATGTGCAAATGTATCAATATTTTGCTGTGAAGTGTCGCATACATAGCACATGAATTCTGTGGAATGACCCTTTTACAGGTTTGACAGAATGAAATTATCCAGTGTTTTGTGACTACCAGGGTTTTCATTTAATAAAAAAAGTGGGTGAGAATTTTCACTAATAGATTTGGGGCGGGTAAATATCCAGTGGGTAGGGTATTTATTCCTGTGTTGGGTAAATACCCAAAATTAAGGTATTTATGATTTTTAGTTATTTTTATTGAGTGTAACTGAACCTCCAAGTCTAAATCAAGAGCAGTTACATGCAATAAAAGTGACCCAGTTTAAGATACCTCCATGATCAGAATGTTCTCAGGAACCCCCAGGCCCCTTCTTTTGTTTTTCTTTTAGACTTTATAGTTCTTGAGAATCCACTTTTACGCTCTGTGTTCTTGATTTTTTTTTTTTTTTGAGAAACCAATTTGTAGGGTGCGCGAATTTCTCGCAGTAATAATTTTTTAATGCGAGAAAAAGAAAAAAAATGCGAGATTCTTGCGATCTCGTGCTCTAGTGAAAACACTGACTACTCTCATATCTGTTTGAAATTCTGTTATACCCATGCTGAGACTGATTTTTTATTTAGAATTAATGTGTTTTTTTTCATTACATATAGAGCTTGCTGAATATGAGAAAAATGTGAGTAGAAATATTCATAAGTATAATGCCTACCGTACTGCAGCAAGTTCTCTTTCTCGCCACCCTGTAAAAATTACATCTGGTGAAGAAGCCAGAGCACTGGTAGGTACTTTAAGTAGAAACAATTTTGCAAATGAGGTGTTTAAATTAAAGTCTAAGAATACCTAAATTTTATTTTTAGAAAGGTATTGGACAGAAGATTGCCGATAAATTGGATGAATATATCAAAACTGGAAAACTTCAAAAACTTGAAAAGGTCAATGATTTATTTTTGTATTCATTTAGCTGTTTTTGTTTAAATTGTTAGTTTCATTTATTTTTCTTAAATTTAAGTCCATTTAGTAAATGGTATTTACAGGGAGCAGCTTTATAGGTATATATCATACTGTCCTTAGTAAGAATTTTCTAATTAGGTGAACTTTTATAATGGATTTTTTGCTTATTACCTTGAGGTAAAGAGATCCTGTCCCTTCATATCTCTTCCAGAACATTATAATGCCATTTCTTAGATGATTGACAAAGAAGTTGTCTTATAGACTGTTTTTTCCTCCTCTATTAGAGGAAATTTGATACAAGAGACTCTTGAATAACTGGGATTGGCTTATCCAGGACAATCCCAATTTATTATTTTGATGATGATGCATGGAAATTAGTTTAAAGCATTACCAGTTAAAAAATCATGGAAGGCAATTTTATAGAATGAAAGAAATGAAATTTCACCAGAAGACAATGATACCACTGAACTGCAGAGAAAAATTTTAGAAGATTGCTTGTGGTTCAGAAGAAACAAGAAATTTTATAGAATATTCTTAAGGTAATGAAGAATTGTGTTTTAAGGCAAACCTTAATGAGAGATATCTGTCCCAGAGGGGGGGGGGATTAGACTTGGGCAGAGGACTTTTCAGGGTGTTCTAATGCACATTTATGTTCATCTGGAGAAAATTGCCCAAAATGCCAGACCATTAGATTGACTGCTGTGCTGTATGTCAGAACGCTAAACACTCACTTTTCAGCCACCCACCATATTCAATATCATATCCACTCGGCCATAATGGGCAAAATGATGAAGAAAATCAT
This sequence comes from Cheiracanthium punctorium, assembly GCA_038373885.1. Classification (NCBI taxonomy): domain Eukaryota; kingdom Metazoa; phylum Arthropoda; class Arachnida; order Araneae; family Cheiracanthiidae; genus Cheiracanthium; species Cheiracanthium punctorium. The sequence goes on from JAWZYV010004217.1 coordinate 474,671, forward strand.
GTAACTCAACAAAAATGGAGTCACAGTGATGCATCAGTACATGAAGTGTTACTTGGAGTAAGAAAATGAAAGCCTGATGAGAAGCATGACTCTGAGAAATTTGGGTATTAAACTTCGTCGAAGGGAAAATGTAAAATGAAAACAGATTTCTGTCATTTCATTCTTCACAAAACATTAAAATAAACTACATTAAAAAAAAGATTTTGTGCTAATTGTAAATTTAAATATTAAAAAAAATATATATATGATATTCATATACATTCTCTTTGTTTTGTAATAATTAAATTATTAGTGCTCTATTGTATAAAAATTTTACGTTTTCTATAATTTTTTGAACATCTCCAGGAAAATTTGAATAAATTTGTTTATCCAGGATAAGGAATTTCCCAACCACCCCACTTAATGGAGAGTCTACTACTGTATGTAGAGAGTTCAGAACAGAATGTATTAGAGGGAAGATTCTTTCTTTTTCTAATTACACTATAGAATTTGTTATCCGGAATGGTTGGGACTGGGTGTATTCTGGATAACTGAATTTTCTGGATAACTGGTCGGGGATTAACATGATATCTACTGATTTGATTGGTAGCATAAATGTTACTCTCTATTTTTGATTAGAATTAAGCATTAATTGTTAATATACTAGAAAAATAAAATAAAAAAACTCTAATATGATCAAGATAAATAATAATGATTAGAGAAGTAATAGTAAATATATGATAACTTCTTGAAAACTTAGTCACATACTAAAAAAATAAATAAAATACCTTACCAGATTGCTTACTTTATAAATTCTAGCTGTAGTACTCAAAATAAAAAAACAAAAACATAAGAAATATTTTAAAAAAACTCATTTTTTGATTTTCTTTCAGAAAAAATAGGAATTTAATCAATTGAAAAATGATTCTGGATAACTGGTTTTCCGGATAACTGGTTTCCGGATAACGGGTTTCCGAATAAGAGGTTCCATACTGTAATATATGTGATTATTATGTGCTGTATTTTGCTTGTAAAAAGTCTGTTTTTAACCCTTTGAGGCGCAACCCTTTCCCAATGCTGAAAAAAGGGCAGCCTTTGCCATCGCTCGACTTAACTACCAGCAAGATGGCGGATGATCAAAACGTTCATCGCGTGCCACAGATCTAGAGACCCTTTTTTGATGCAGCTGGCTGTGCCGGGTCTCTAGATCTGTGGCACGCAATGAACATTTCGATCGTCCACCATCTTGCTGGTAGTTAAGTCGAGCGATGGCAACGGATGCCCTTTTTTCAGCATTGGGCAATCTATCCGGCTGTTCTTGCATTCTTCCATTTTTCAGCAGATGTCAGTGCTGTTAAAAATAATCGTGACCATTTTTTTTACGGGAAATGACGTGCTAAAAAGTAAAGGATTCTCGTGGAGCTATGTCACCCGCAACTATTTTTATAGAAATCAAATCAATTCTTCGTGACTGGAAACTGTCAAAACGTCAGAGTTTGGTTCAATTTTGGTTCTTTAAAGAGGTGTTTATAAAGTAAATAGTTTTTAAAAAGCCTTAAAGTTATCCATGTTAATGAGGTAGAACCTAAGTTGATTGATTTTGCGATTGAAGTAAAGCTACACGTGGGCTATCTGCCTAAAAGAGAAATGACTTGAGAAGAGTATTTTAGGGTTCTAACGCATATAACTGTGCCGGGCACAGCCAGCTGCGCCAAAAAAGGATCTCTAGATCTGTGGCACGCGATGAAAGTTTTGATCGTCCGCCATCTTGCTGGTAGTTAAGTCGAGCGATGGCAACTGATGCCCTTTTCTCAGCATTGGGAAAGGGTTTCACCTCAAAGGGTTAATATGATTACTTTTTGAAAAAAATGTACCTATAAATCAAACATGTTGCCCTACCAGTGGCTGAGTGGTTCTGCTCTTGAAACTGGAATGCGGGAGGTGCCAAGTTCAAACCCCAGTTGTGCCTGTCGACCTAGCCATTAGGAATTTTCCATGGTTTTCTTCGAAACCTTGTGTAAATACGGGCTATGATCCCTTAGAAAGTCTCCCATGGAGGGCATACCCCCTCTAGGCCTAGGACCCTAATGCAGTCAATCGGCCTTAATCCAAAAACAAACAAACATATCGTTAACGTGAGCATTCAAGTTTGATTCCCAATAAATTCTCTTTTTCCCCCCCTTTCCTTTTCTTATTTATTTATTTATTTTTTTAAATTTATATTCTGTACAATGGTAGATTTAAAGAAGCTTCAAGCGAGGGCCAATAAAAATGGCAAATCATTTTATCTGAGATGGTTTTTTTTTTCTTTTTTTTATCTTGAACCCTGATTTAATATGTTTACTTTCATCATTGAAATGATGCAGTGGAAAAAAATCCCTGTTCTGCGATCATAGCTGCTTCCTAGCATGAATTGTTAAAAGCTTTGCTGGGGCCCAGCATTACCCTAGAAAAACTGCTATTAAGAGCTTCAATATTATTCAAAAGTCACTGACTACTAATCACAAATGCTAAAGCTGCATAGCATTTACAGTACTGACTGATATTTTGTGAAAAGATATTAGTAAAATAAAATTCATTTATATTTCATTTTGCTCATACTTTTTTACTGTCTATTTATTTTATCAGATTAGAGCTGATGATACCAACATGGCTATTAATTTACTTACTAGAGTTTCAGGCATTGGGTAATTAAACAATATTTTAACTATCTTATTAAATATATATTTTATTATTTAAATCTGCTTTTCTGATTTCAAAAACTTATATTTTTACAGGCCAGCTGCAGCTCAGAAACTTGTAAATGAAGGAATAACTACCATTGAAGGTACTAAATTGTTTAATATATGACAATATTTTATATTGAATCAATTTAACTGCTTTTTTAATTATTATTTAACCAGATCTCTTTAGGAATCTGTGTTATATATTTATTATATTTAAATTTTTGTGTTTCCTTTTTCTCTCCAAATTTAGTAAGATTTTAATGCGTAATCCTTTCCCCTTTCAAGTTTTTCTAACTACTTGGATCGAAATTTTCTTATGCTTCTTTGCTAATTGTTAAGATAGTAGTGTTCTCTAACATCTGCTTATTTTTCACTTAACACTGACCAATATTTATTTATTAATGACTATGCTTTCTGAGATGTAGGACTAGCTTCCTCACTTTCTAAAAGTGTAGTTCAGTTAGAAAAGTGTAGGAGACCTCCTCTGCAGCACAGAGGCAGCAACTTGTATTTGATTCAAGATAAACCAATCATTTTTCACAAGCTGAAGACCCCATGACTAAATATAAACCAAAACAAATTCTATGCCATATCAGAATTTTTTAAAAATACAGTTCGGTATGTTCTTATTGAGCAATCTTCCACCCATATTCCTGGCTATTCACTCATTCTATTGTAATGTAATATTCTAGCACCAAACATCCTTCCATTAAAGTTCAATAATTTTTGTCTTACTATCTTGAAATAAGGAAGATACAATTTTTTAATGCTGTTACTGTTCATTTGCTAGTGCTATGTTTTCTAAATTTAAAGTTTAGTTATATATAGTCTGCCTATATATGACTATATAACTAAACCTCTAAACTATATTTAGGTAGTTATTTATACTATAAACTATATTTTAGTATAAATAACTATCTAACATACTGTGTAGTTTATATGCCAGTTTTAAGAAATTTTTGGATAAAAGGAAGCCAAAAAGAGAATATTAGTAATTAAAACAAATGGCATAATTTTTTAAAGAGATCGTGTGGATATCCATTTATTGATTTTAACGTTTTAGGGTTTATATAAAGTATTTGAGGGACTGAGAAGTAGTGTCATTTTGTTGTATTTTAATATATTTTATCAAGCTGATAATAATAGGAAATATTGCATGTATGTGAGGTTTGCAATGTAAATGTTTGATATCATGAGAGTGTTTTCCGAAATTGGTAATCTATCTAGAGTAGGGTATGGGGCCAAAACATTCTTTTCACACATCCCTCTCTATCTCAAATTAAAAAAAAGAAATATCTGTAAAATTTGTGCTGTAAAATGAAATTTATATAAATGCCCAAAAATATACTTTGTGGTGCACCAAATAATAAAGGTTATGAAGATCTCCATATTGATTTTCCTTTTATATTCCATTATTCTCAAAGTAGGGAGTAAGACAGAACTTTTAAAATGGTTAGTAAAACTTTAGCTGAGTTCTGTATGTTGTGCCGTGAAGCATTCACCCATGAGTCATAAATTTAGACTTGCAATGTAGTGTTATTTGGTTTTGATTTTCAAGACCCTTTTTAATGATTAAATTGTGTTGTTTTTATTGTTATTGTATTTTTTTTTTTTTTTTTTTAAGATTTGAGAAAAAATACTGATAAATTGAATCACCATCAAAAACTGGGGCTCAAGTAAGGATTGTTCTTTGAATATGTGTATTTTTTATTTGAGTTTGATTGTATTAATAAATATAATTTGTTTAATAGAAATTATTTCTTAGACAGTTTGTTCTAGTTCATTTCAGATGTAAGTAAATGAAAAAAAGATTTCTAAATTTAAGTTATAATATGATATATATTACATTTAAAGTTATATGATTTTTAACACAAGAAGTGTTAACATAATTTATAAAGGAAAATTCTTTCTTTTAAGAAATTGATCAAATTGAAATATAACTTTATTTAAACACTAGTTGAGTTAAATTTATTTTAAAAAAGCTATTTATTAAAGGATTTTTGTCATCTTTTTGTAATAAGTATTTTTTTAATTTTATTTATTTCATTAAAAGGATTAGATGTTTGTAAGAAACCTAGCAACTGTTTTATAGTAACTATAGTTATATTTTTCTGTAATACAGGATTTTAATTAATTATTCTTAGTAAATCATTATATGATTTATTGTGAAAATATGCTCTGCTGTAGCTAATTTCAAACAAATACTGTTTGCAAATTTTTTTTTTTTATCATATGTTTGTTGTGTTAAACTAGAGGGGAAAAAATTAATTATTTTGCAATCTTTCCAATTTTCTGTGTAAAGCAGCTAAAAATTATTTTGCATTTGAAAAGTGTTATGGCCCTTGGCGATTTTTTAGTCACCAAGCACACCAACACACAACACAAAACTAAATTATTAAAAAATCTACAATAAAAACAATATTTTACATTTATATAGAAGTCCGTTATAATACACAAGTTTTCTTAGGGTACACATGTATTAAAACTGACATGCATACTAAAACATACAGCTATTTTTACTTAAGTCAGAACAAAGTGTTTTTAAAAGAAAATTTTCTCTTTTATCCAATGATGCAAATATTGTTTTACTGGAGTGTATTTACTGCCATTATTACATATTATGTGAGAAAAAATGCTAAAAATTGCATAAAATATAAAATAAAAACATTTCTAATTCGGATTTTGAAAAAATCGCTTCGAGGCATGTTAGGACCTGTCCTAGTGAGCTGTATACAAAATTTGATAGGTCTACAACCCCCTGTCTTGTTGCTATGCAATTGAAAGGCACACACATAAGAAGATCGGAGGTCACAAACCTACATAGCCAGCCAGTCAGCTACATATTTTGTTTAGTATCAGATTTTATTATGTAAGATTAAAATGGGAATCAATCTTATTTCCTGTTTTATTGCATTGTAGATTTTATAAGACAATTTTATACGTTTGCTATGCTTTAAAATGTATGTATTTTGTATTTATATAAAATATGTATTAAGATATGTGCATCATTGTTTGTAATTTATTATAGATATTTTGAAGATTTTGAAACAAAAATCCCAAGGGAAGAAATGGAAGCACTAGAAGTATATAAAATTATTCTAATTATAAACATTTTAATGTATTTTAGAAATAAGTGTTTGTATAATTTATTGCTATTTTAAAAATTATTTTATCAACCAGGCAAAAGTATTGCAAGCTTTTATTTAATTGATCTATTATCCATAAAATATAACTTATTGAAATGAAACTTTTAATCAGTGCTAAGTAAAAGCTTACTCATATGTAATATTATCTTTAAATTAGCTCATATTTTATTTGTGATTACAAATGTTATGTTTGTGCATATTTAACTTAGCAATTTTCATTTAATTCTTAGAAAAAGATTGTTGAAATCTGTACTCACATTGACAAGAAGTACATTATCACAATATGTGGAAGCTACAGGCGTGGTAAAAAAGTTTATTTCTTATAACTTTTTTTTATGATTAGGTTATTTTGCCTTTCCTAGTAAGCTTTTTAAAACTGTCTTTCTTTATTAAATTGTTTTCCAGTAGTAATAATCTTTAACAGATCTCTCTGGTTATGTGAATTGTCTGTGACAGGCTTATTTATAATGAGCCTAAAATCTTTATTTCACTGGAATCTGAATATAATGTGTAATTCTTGTAATATTCAACATGAAATGTTTACGTCTGGCTATTCTATATATTTAGTCAAGTTCTAGATGAATTCTAGATGAATCCTTTGCATATTTTATTTTTCAAATTAACCATGCGAACTAGGTTAAAAAAAGTCCAAATTTCCTAAAAGGATAATTCTTATGAAACATAAAAATAACCTTTTTCTATTTGGTATTTCTGCTTACTGGATAAAAATATATTGGTGTGTATTTAATTATCTTCTTTGTTGACTATTTTTAAAATTAGCTGAGTACCCATTATTCATACAGAAGGAAGAAGACATTTTTCTAAAGCACGTAATTAAAGTTTATTCAATCAGAGCAGAATTACCAAATGGTTTCACTTGTAACCCAAATCATAATAGCTCACCTAAATTGGAAAAAAAAAAAAAAAAATCTGGAGTGACTTGTTTATAACATGTTTTAATGGTAATAACATGTCTGGGTTTATAACATGTATTCCCAATTTGAGCTCAATCGAATGCACCGTTTAAACGCTAGCGCACTTTCCAGAATTTTCCCCCATAGGCTATAATGTAAAAGAAATCTTTGTCGTAGCCCTGTATAAAAACTATAAGTCCTATACACACCAAAATCAATACCGGTCTTGCGACGGTGGTTTATAACATATATACCCAATTTGAGCTCAATCGCATGACCCGTTCAGGAGCTATCGTGTTCACTCACTCACTCACTCACTCACTCTCACACACACACACGCACGCACGCACGCACACGCACACACACACACACACACACACATCTTGTAAAAATAGCATAAATAAATTCAGAAGACCTCAAAACGTGTAAATACACCAAAATCTCGAATTCAAATTTTTTTCATGATTACAATACTTTCCTTACATGGTGCATGTTCAGAAAGTAAAAAAGAAAATAATGATTTTGCTTTGTGGAATTTTGAAATAGTTCTTTTCTTGGTTTACAATTGTATGCACTACTGACAAAACTATTTACATATTAGCCCATAGACCATTCGGCTATATTTTTTAAAATCTCAAACTGTGCAATTTAGCATATCTGCTGGAAGTTGAGATTTAGTGCCAATTTCCAGCAATAGACATCGCTGCTCTGGCAAGGGGTCAGACACATATGCACATTTGTGGCTCTGAATTATCTGTCAGCATTACTCTAATAGGCTTTGTAGAAACGTTGCCACTCATGTGAAAGAAATGAAATGTAAAACAACATTAAAAATCCAAGTCCTTTTAAAACAATATTAAGTCTATGTTCTGTTTATTTTATATTTATCTACAGTGATCTCTCACTTATGTGCGGATGCAAAGAACAGAAAAAAAAAAAAAAAATTCACATACAAGAAAGATGTGCATAACCAACAAACTATAAAAGAGGAATAAAGTGCATTGTAATACATTATATTAATAAACACTATGTGTACACTGAAAAAAAGGTAAAATATATTAATTTCAAAATGCAATGAATTTATTTTTTAATGAATTGCATTATTTTTGATAAGCACAAAGAAAATAGAAATGCTTACATAATCATATTTTATTTACTCCTGTTTTTGAACTCCCAGGAGTAAATAAAATATGATACCCCACTTCACTCATACATCCCTATGTTTAAAGTAAAGGAATATGTCCTTGGAGTCTGAACTAAAAGAGTTAATTTCTTGCAATAAGCAACACTTGTCTAGTAGATAAACCTATGTTCTGAACTCGGATTTTTTTTTTTTAGTGCATATAAATGAGATGTGCTATTTTAGTGTGGCATATAAATGAATGAGAGCTGCCATTGATTTCCTATGTCCCTAGTTGGGACCACAGGAAAAATGCACATAAAAGAGAGCACGTATGAGTTAGAGATCATTGTATTTACACTTTCAGAATCAAAGAACTCTGAAAAGTATCAGTATTACCATTAAATCAGAATCCAAAATCCAATAAGATTCTGCAAAATCCATGACCAGAAAAATTCTTTTCACATTGTTTATTGCATTGTATCAAAAGTGTCTGTTTTTTACCTAGCTGCAAAATCAACAGAATTCCTCACAATCTTGGATTCTAGTTTACTGTGAATAGTAACTAGGGCAGTCCTTGTCTCACAAAAAGGGGATCAATCAATGTTGTTAATTTCAGTGATATTCCAGGCTAACTGAAATCATTAAAGTTAAAAATTGATGTTTGTGACATAATTTTTATGTCAGAGATTATTAATTTAAATTGTATTTTAAGAAATTTATTAAACTAAAAAAAAAATAAGCTTTCTACTCTAATACTATTTTGCCTGTTGCATAATCCTAACTAATTATGAATGCAAAAGTGAGTTTGTTTGTTTGTTTGTTTATGACGCTTTCACGCCTAAACTGAATCGATTAGGATGCATTTTGGTTTAGATATAGATGGGACCCTGGAGTTGGTTAAAGGCTACTTAGAATTTTAGATTTTTAATTACTTTTTTAATTATTAATTAAAAACTGTTTTTACGTTGCCATGCTTGGCGAGTTTCGCCCATATCATATGATTTGTGTTTTGAGCTAACAAGAATGCTATTACTTCAACAAAGAAGCACGCGCATCTGAAAAACATTAAATAATACGGAAATTATGCCAGTTTTATGCCAAATATATCTATCTAATAATAAAAATGAATGTTCTCCAGGCAAATCTACAGAAAGCAGAGCTTTGAAAATTTGAGCATGCCTGGACCCTGACTTCGGTAAAGTGTACCTGAGGCTCGAAAATTTTAATTACTTTTCTAACTATTAATTAAAAACCGTTTTATCGCCCGCACAAAGTGATTTATGCTTTTGAAATAAAGCAGAAATTCTATTTGCAAAATCACATGCATTTGAAAAACATAAATAAGTATGGAAATTATGTTGATTTTACGCCAAATTAAAAAGCATAAATAAAGAAAAGTGTACTTACGTATTATCTCGGCGGTCCGCCAAGACGAGCGATTTTTAGCCGAGATAAATGCCGGGCACATGAAATTATTAATGGTTTTGAATACGATTGGCAACTCATTTGACGAAAAAACAGTTTGGCGGGAATGACCGCCGGGATAATAGGTAAGTACCAAGAAAAGTCCAGATGTGTTTCTTAAAGTTCGTAAATTTCCAAATCCTACAAATAATATATATAAATGTGTACTTTCATGTGTTTGGATGTTTTTGACTGAATCGCACAAAAATGTCTGAAAAAATTTGTAATGAAGATAGCTTATGCCCTGGATTAACATACAGGCAACCTTTCAAGCATATAGCATAAATAATTCTTTTACAAAGACACTCAAAATAATACTAATGCATTGCGCTCTATGGAAATTTTGTAGCAACTAAACTGATTTTAAAACTTTCTTCACTGATTGAAAGTCCTAGGCCTATAGGGTCCTAGGCGTATATGGAGAATTCCTCTGTGTGGAATTTTCTAAGGGATCCTAGCCTGTATTTTCGCGAGGTTTTTGCAAAAAACACGGAAAACTGCGAGCAGCTAGGTCGACAGGCGTGACCGGTGTTTGAACCTGGCACCTCCCGCCTTCCAGGTTTGAGAGCAGACCCTCTTAGACACTGGAGGGACCCTGAGTGTTATAGGCTACCTTTTATGCATATATCACAAATAGTTCTTTTACAGGGATACTCATAAGAATTACATTACGCTCTATGTGTATCTCTGTAAGTACTGAACTGATTCCAAAACTTTTTTCACTGATAGTAAGCTACACTATTCTTGAGTATTATAGGCTAAAATTAATGCATGTAGCGCAAATAGTTCCTTTACAGGAACACTCAAAATAATTCTAATACATTACGCTCTATGGGTATCTCTGTAACTATAGAACCGATTCTAAAACTTTTTCGCTATTAGAAAGCTGCACTATTCCTGATTAACGTAGGCTAAAATTCATGCTATAGCATAGATATTTCTTTCACAAGAACAACAAAAACAGTTAGCAAATACTGTCGTAACTGTTATTCGCCAAATGCCTGAAAAAAAAATCTAAATTTAGTAACTCTGCTTACTCTCTTATTTTAACTGAAGTATACTACCATGCATTATACTTCATATAAAATAAGTAAAAAGCAAATAATATTTAAATGCAGTTTCTTTAGTCGCAAACATATTTGTTATTCACACATGCTTCGTTTCTCTCGGGACCTAATTCTACAGCCGACGCAGACGAAGTCGCGGGTAGCTGCTAGTTTTTATATAAAAGCTTGTTATCCTAATTGGGCCTCCTAATGCATTTTTAAACTCATAACATCAAAATGATGATGCAATATCTAACTTGAATTATTGAAAGCAAAAGCAATTAATCTCATTGTTCACTGATTACTTTTATTTGATATTGTAGAACTCTATTATTCTGCTTATGGTACAAATTTTGTTTAAGTGTGCTAACTTAATTGGGTTTCTAATGCATTTTTAAACTTGCGACATCAAATGACACCAATCTCACTTACACCATCTCATTTTCTTTACTATCGTATAAGGATAGTGGTATGTATATCCATTGGTATAACCATTGGATATCGGGAGAGATGAAAAAAAAAAATTGCTTTAAAATCAGGATGGGTGGATTATAACTAGTATAGATTCTGTATTTTTTTTAAAGATTGTTTCATTTTTTTTTTTTATAAAAATATATTTCTTCATTCTTTCATAGGTTTTATCTTGCCAGTTGTTCCAAACTAGTATAACAAAGATTTATATTTTAAAAATTTCAGACTGCACTGAAGTCGTGTGTTCATAAAAAAAAAAAAAAGAAAAAAAAATATATAGACATTAAATCTGTGTTCAAATGTGCATTTCTTTCTTAAACAAACAAACAGAAAACAACTAGAGAACTGATCTAAGCACAGTTTCATGCAAAATGATTTCTATTCTACAGAGAAGGTTTAAAGCTATTGTAGTCTTTTATCCATTTAATAAGGAAAAAAGCTACAGACTAAAACCTTGTTCTCCAATTCTCTACAATGATCAGCTTTGATGTGAGCTTCATGCAGCAATTACAATTTATTGAATGGTATATCTGTCAATATAAAAAGTAATGCTCAATATTTTAGAGACATAATGCCAAAACTTAAATCTAAATTCAAAATTTTATTCTGTAGAAATAAGGCATTTTGAACAAAAGTAGATTTGTTTTTCAAAATCCCTTTAACATTCTTTCTTTTTCATCCCAAATATCGTTGACAGTTTTTGTGTCATTATTTTGCAGTTACTGTATCTGTAAGGCAGCTCAGAGTACAAAAGCTGTACAAAAACTCAGAGTTTATATCACAAGTCAAAAAATGTAACATTTTTTGAGATTCCACAAAAAATTCAACCTTATTAGTAAGAAAAATGTTTGACTCTTTCTGTGTGCAAAATGGGTATATAGCTAGCAGGATATAAAACATTTAAAAGAATTGTGAGACAAATTAAATTTTTAAGAAATTTTATTTTAAACCCAGTTACACAAAGTAGAAATGCAAAAGCACTTTGATGCAATGAACATCTTATTAAGGAGAACACATATATGCAATGCGTTTCTATGTATTTCTTAAATGTTACATAAAAGAATATATTTAACTATTAAATCCATTATATACTATGCTTCTTTTGAATAACATTTACCATTTAAATATTAATTTGTTTTTTAGGCTGTCATTATTGATAGTTATAAAATGTTCTGTTAGGTGCTGCTGCTAGTGGTGATATTGATATATTGATATCTCATCCTGTTTTTTCATCAGCAGAAGGAAAGAAAGTAAGTTACAACTTCCTGCATATAAAATTTGATCATAAAAATTACACACAGGTACTGTAATTTTTTTTTTCTCTCTCTCTTCAGCCTGAACTTTTGAAAGAAGTTGTTTCTAGGCTTGAAAAATCAGGGTTGGTTACAGACCAGCTATCCCTTGGAAATTCAAAATTTATGGTATTTATGTTTAAATTATGATGCTAAAATGTCTCATTTTTATTAATCTTAAGTGCATCTTATTCATTTATGCTGATATGGTAAATATAGAAATTAAGTTTTGTTTAACTCGAGTTGTTAACAAACAGTAACATACATGACCAAATTGTAAAGGCAGTTGAACATTATAAATTTATTATATGTATTAAAGGTATATTGTAATGTTAAAAAATATAATAAAATCGTATTCGAGGTGACTCTTGGCAATATTGTTGGCATTTTTTTTAGGATGTGGTAGCACTGTTAGCTGGTTGTCAAACTTTAGGTTGAAGAACTCAGGTTCCAATTTGGGCCAAAATATCATCGAATACATGCAAAAAACATGAACAGTGAATCTGTGGAGGCATAATAGTCTCTTGCTGAACAAGTCAAAAAATGGGAGAGAGATTAGGATCTAGGAAGAATGACATGCTTTCTGGTTGTACTCTAAATTGTGGTGAAGTGAATTCCATGCATGCTCTGAAAACAACAACAACAACAACAAAAACCAAGCTAATATTCATAGCTTTAAAACACTCCAATGCAGCTAAGCTGTAATGCTATGTGCTATGTTTGCTATAAAAAATTAAGAAATTTAGACCAGTGACATATAAATGCAAAACTCAATTTATGATCGCTGTCACCATGCATTAATCATACTTATAATCATACATACTTCTAGTGCATATTCACAAAACTGCCCGAAAATTCGGATTGTTAGATTGATGACGATGCAATAGATCTGAACTTGGGGCCTTTACACTTCAAGCATCTCCCATGTTTAGCGTCTTTATTCTTATTAGGTTCAATGCACATGCATGCAATAATATAAAGAATACATTTAGTATAAAAAAGGTATTTTGATGTGTTAGAATTTTTATATTTAAATTTCTTATAAATACTTTTAAAATTACAAAATACAATAAAAAGTTAAATTATTGGGGTGGGGTGGCTGAACGATCAACTTTTTACTTCTTGTAAATATAAACAGTAAACTATAAAATTCACAATTGTGGCATAAAAGCGTTTTTATAAAGGATTTTAGTAAAATTTGCACATGCTCAAAGATAAGTTAATATTAAATTTTAAAAAATACTTTTGTGTTTTAAAAGGTAGAACTTTTATAAAATATTTCATTATATAGTTGATAAAAGCTTTTTATTCTTAGTTTTTAATTTCTTTATCATGCTTTGTATTATTATTTCATGTCAAAGGGAGTGTGCCGCCTTCAGGAAGGGTATCCATATCGAAGAATTGATATAAGGTATTAGATATGTACTTTATTTTTAAGAACAATAAAAATGAAGAAACTATTTTTTTTAGATACTAGCATTACCAAGTGCATTTTTCTTCTTTCTTTAAAAATATTATGTTATAAAGAGTATGGAATATTATTGTTTATGAAATTCTTTTTAAATTATAATTTTTGACTTGACCCAGAAAAATGTTTTATTGGAATAGCTTTAGTAGAATATTTGTTTGATTTAATGAAGTTTTTGATTAATTAATTTCTTTTGTTTGTTCACAAAACTAAAGATCCCCCTTTTTTAAATTTATCAAAAAAGTTTGTTATTTAAACAAAATTTTTACTGAAATCATTTCAGCAAAATATTTATTTTATTGAAGTTTAATAAATGTAAAATAGTATAAATAATTTAAAGAAACTGCTTTAAAACATAGAAAAATATTTTTAAAACTATAGTTAACACCCAACGGTTTAAAATGTAATCATAAATAGCATGTTAACATAGTTTTCAAATTATTTTTGTTCTGTTTTTCTTTTTTCTTGTAATAAATAAAAAAAATCTACTAATTTTTTGTTTCATATATCTATAGAAAAATTGTATTTTATAGGTATATTTATACATTATGAAGATCCATACTTTAATTTGTGCACTCTAACATGCAAATAAAATATTAAGACTTTACCAAACTAATTTCTGATGCTTTGAAAATGTCAAAATTTCATAGCTAATATTTATGTTTCATTATAATTTTTCAGTTTCAGTAGGAAAACTTTTGTAAAACTTTGTATTAAAAATTAATTAGTCCACAAAATGAGTATGAGTGAAATACATGTATATTTTGTATAATTATGTATCTGATCTTAAAATTCATTCTAAAAATAATATACTTTTTATTTATTTTTATTTTTAAGGCTGTGTCCCCATGACCAATATTTTTGTTCTACTCTGTATTTTACTGGAAGTAATTTATTTAATCAACAGATGAGAGCTCATGCCGTGGAAAAAGGTTTTACTTTGAATGAGTATTGTATTCGTCCAATTGGCTCAAGAGGTAGTATTATATTCTACGATTTTATAAAACTTGCAGACAACTGAGATTTGCTTTTTATTCTGTGCTGCTTATTATTTCCTGAAATAATACAATTTCTTTTCCTTCCTTCTTTCTTTCTTATTTTCTTTTAAAGGAGGGGGAAGCATTAAAATGACTACTCAATGAGCACTTAAGGATAATTTAAGTATTTTTTCAAAATACATATTTGGCCTTTAGTTTCTATGTTCAATTTTTTTAGTCTCAAATAGTTTATCTTAATTCTTTTTGTTTTTAGCCTCTCTTTACACAAGCAATCACATTAATGATAAATGTGCATACTTTAAGAAATGTTTACAGAAAAGCTGTTTAATCATGTTGTACTTTTTAATGGCTGTGTTATTTAAAGTTAAAAATAACACATTTAAAAACAAATGACAAGTATGACTGCTTTATTTATTTCTTAAAGTATAAAGTATTATTCAATAACACTATATGTAATCAAGTGTCACAACTTGTTTATATGCTGGTTTATTTTGACTTAATTTCTTATGAATAGCACAGATTTCAGTATTTTATCAGATGCTTCTATTAAATGCCATTTTCAAATTACATTGACATTTTTTGAATCAATAAAATAATGTTTAGCTTACATTACAGGTACCCCTGGAGAACCTTTGCCTGTTACATCTGAAAAAGATGTGTTTGATTACATTGATTATCCTTATAAAGAACCTCATGAAAGAAATATTTGAAACCCTAATTTTTGCTCTATAAAATGCATTTACTTAAAAAGCATTTATTATTGATTGGGAATTTGTGTTACTCATTATTATTAGTTTTTTAAAAAGAATTTTATTGTGTATAAACATTTTGTTGTTGATAAGTGATAAGCATTTACATTTTGTTTGGAAAGTTACTTATTAAAAGTTTTAAGAAGTGATTATGTGTATTTTTAATTTTTTAAACTTTTCTTATATTCCTCTCTGCATAAACACTTACTCAATTTTCGTGAGAAATTTTTAGTTAGAAATCTTAATTAGGAACAAAAGGATAATTGTAAGGGTTGTGCAACTTACAAAGTTTATATCAAGAGTGATAAACTTGCTTTGCTTAAAGCTATAAATGATATTTAATTCATATGCTCTTAAGTGGCAACAATTGAGTTTTTTAATAAAAGAAATTTAAACCATGATTGGGAGGTGGAAACTCAGTATGCTTTTATCTTACTTATTTATAAAAATTACCAGACTTTGAAAAGATACTAAAAAAAAGAAGCAGGTCCTAAAACAAAAATATCCAAAAATCCCAGAACTTTCACAGTGATTAATTTTGATTTTCAGTATTGTATTGTGAGTCTTTCACAATTAAGTTAAAAAAGAGCATCTGACGTATGCCTATTTTAACTGATCAACGTTTAATTGAGCTTGTGCAGACTGCTTTAATAAGTCATCAATCAGATTTTCAGCAGTGATTAAGGTATTGGACTTGCTACCAGAAATTTGGGGTTCGATTCTGACATACAACTGAAGACCACTATGTATATGCAGTATATGTACACGTGAAATCCGTGGTTCTGAAAATTCACTGAGTAGTTGCTAGCAGTTTTTAAGAGGTGCTAATATTTAGATGTCACTCCTTCTGATGACGATCCAAATTGTGGTGGAAAATTCCACTGAGAATGCATGTGATGAACACTAAATGAACACATTTGATAACATGAGCTGTCCTCACTATGCAAACTGACAACTAAGACAAACATTTGTAAGGCATTCACAAGCAAATCTAACTTTTAAGCATTTCTTTTATAAATTTGTTTTTTAGAATCAGAACCATTTTTTCAAACTTTTTACTAGATTGGTCTGTGCATGTTATTCCAGTTCAAAGATTTGTATCTGAATTTTAACTCACTTTCTGTCCTCTGATCAAGCTGAAACTTTGCAAACACATGTAACTCCAATAACACTGAGTACTGCTGTTTTTATTTTCTTTTATGCAGTTAATAAATTTTTTTTAGATATTTAATTCCCTAGACCATGTTATTTTCCCCACATATACACTTGTATCTTCCAACTATTGACTGAACGTTTTTCATCATTGCAACATTGGAAAAATCTTTCAATTCTGAAAAATTTAAAATAAGTTTTAATCCTTTAATTTAATTTTTTTTTCTTTCAGTGATTTTTTTGATAAAAAGATCAATTATTGCCTTTAATTTCATTACATTGTGATATCTAAAATATTATACATTCTACCTATTTAAAAATTTCTCTGAATATAGTGTTCTTTCCTAAATTGCTCTAAAAGTAAAATGGTAAAGAAATATTTGATTTTGAGAAATGTTTCATTCAGAAGTAGTAGAAAGCAGCTGCAGCAAAATTATGCTCTTTCTAGTATGAAGCCAGTCCCCCAGTTAAGCCACAAAAAATTACACTGTGTTCTCCAGTAATCATGAAAAACCACCTTTCTCAGTGCTCTAATGACTCTAAGAAATATATATATATATATATATATATATATATATATATATATATCTGTTAAATAAGATCTTTTAAAAAAATTTAAAGTGTAAATATGTTTTTAACTAAAAAAAAAATATAGTTTTTTCAAACTTTTTACTAGCTTGGTTTGTTATTATGTAGTTGAATTTCAAAATTTGTAAAG
Source organism: Cheiracanthium punctorium (assembly GCA_038373885.1). Classification (NCBI taxonomy): domain Eukaryota; kingdom Metazoa; phylum Arthropoda; class Arachnida; order Araneae; family Cheiracanthiidae; genus Cheiracanthium; species Cheiracanthium punctorium. The sequence continues at coordinate 491,917 of JAWZYV010004217.1, forward strand.
GAATTTTAATCCACTTCCTATTATCCAATCAGATTGACTGTGCTGATGTGGAGTTATCCACATATAACTCCACTAACAGTAATGTTTTCAATAAATTAATTAAGACTGCCATTTTGGGACAGCTTGCTATTCTGTAGATTAGAAATCCATTCATAACATAAGCTGTGGCAACAGTCTGAGTAATATGCTTATGAGTGCAAATAAATTTTTGCTGTTGTTCCTTTGTTACTTATAGCGACTGTTTGTTCTGTACAGATCTAACAAATACTTTTAAAAAGAGACTCTGATGGCAAAGGATCAATGCTTCTACATGGGATTCATCAGTGATGATTAATTTTACCCAAGTATCTGATATTCAGTAACACATGTATCAGCATGAATGCTTTTTATTGCATTTCTCATCATACTTGTGGATACAACATGATAATAAGTTTGTTTGCCAATAGTCAATAAGTTAGGATGGATTTGTGTATTGCAATAAGTGTTTGAACTTGAAAATTTTCTCAAAAATTATTTCATACCTTTTAGTTCATCTATAAGTATAATAAAAGAGTGAGTCTGTCGTTCGCGTTGTGGACTAACCGGCTAAATTGCATGAAATTAGGTGTGTGTGTAAATTATTATTTGACGCGATTTTGCATGGGCCCGCGAATGCTGGCTGGCGTTGCCAGCTAGTCTTTGAATAAAAAATCCAATTTGAAAAACTTTTAAAAATATTTTATTTATTTAAAAATGTGTTTGGGTAACATTATTAAGTTTCTTAATGCACAATAAATTAAATAAATAAATAATTTTTTGATATTGAATTGTTTTAGTTTACTGTATTTCATATGTATATTTTATTTGCATAAAATCCACACTACTTGTATATGTAACAGTTGTATGCAGCTCATGAGCTGCGCTGTAGTCATCCCTATCTTACATATTCATACTTCTGTATTAATTCTGATTTTTTTCCTGAGTATTATGTAATTTAGACATAAATTCCTGGGGGGGGGGGGAATTGCATGTCCTTGCATTTTTGGTATTTGTCCATTACATCCATATTTAAATACTTGACCTGCCATAATTTATTTGATTTTAGTAATTTACCATATTTAAAATAAAATAAGTTTAATTCATCATTACAACTATCAATAATCAAATAGTTAATTTTATTATAAAATGTATCCATATTTCCCCCCACTTTTATACCTGTGAACTCCTTTAAACTCCATTTTTTAAAAAACTTTACTATTTGATTTTAAAAGTTTTTTTTTTTAAGTAACGTGCCATTATGTGTATTAGATATATCAACATGGAATCAAAAAAAATGAATTAATGGCTTTAAAAAAGGAAATTATGGTACTAAACATACAAATCGTGTATTTAAATCAACATTTAATATTACAATTATAAAAGGGTTTGCCTATAGTAGTTATTTTCTGATGTTCAGCGCTTGAAATTTTGTCTAATGGGAGTTGTTATTTATACTATATAGTTGTTTCCATTTCTTGTCCTGTCATCCAGTATTTAGTAATATATTGAGGCACATCTTAAATGAGTGGATGTTTTGTCCTTCGATTTGTTAATCTGTTTAATATTTTATTAGCAAATATCTAAACATGAATATTTACTTTGCTAATAATGCCTCATATATGTGAATCTGCATGTATCTTAAATTCTTGAATGTGCTGTATTCAATCAATGTGATATTCAGGCCATCAAACCATTTTTTAAGTCCAAAATCTAATTTTCTTTTAGTTATTGTAATATTATCATGGAATATCACAAGAAACTACGGTGTTGTACATAGAAATGCAAATTGTACACAAATTAAACAGCCATTTTGTCAATATCTTATTAATTTTATGTAACTATTTACATTTTTTGTTTTGTACAAATATCTAACTATGAATATTTATAGAGCAGATCAAGCTTGTATACAGTGCGTCTCAAAAAGGTGGTAACGTGCTTTAATTCTTTATCTAAAATAAGTGGGCTATATTTTTTTTTTTTTTGGGCCAAATTTGTTGGCATTTTGCCAAAAGTCACTAAGTTTGGAGACAGTTGATGAGATTTTAATCATGGCTCAAACAATGACTTTCTATAGATTTAAAGTCTCGGGTGACCCTGTAAATGGACTAACCAGTCAATTGCAATAAGAAAGGGAGGTGCAAAACTAGATGTTACAACCAGCTCTGTATACAAAATTTCAACATTCTACCTCTAATTATGTTTCATTTATGAAAGATACATTCATACATATGTAGATGCCATGCCATAACTAGTCAAAATGGATTGTGCATGTGTATGCACACACAGAAGATAAGATTATTTTGAAACCCTAGGGTCATCAAGATATCACAATTTTTCATCAAACTATGAACACTGAACTATTTTGTTATCACAATACTCTTTTATACAAACAAGTAAAAAATCTTCATACAAATAATTTTATGTGTTTTGAAACCTTATTTATCACTACCTGATAAAACATATGCAAGATCTCTTGTAATAGGAAGTAAAAATCAACTCTTATTGATCACAAGTATAATTATTTTTCTTGATTAACATTTTGCCCTTTGATAATACTGAACTACAAGTATTTACAATGTATATAAAAGTTCTTTGAAGAAATTCTGTGGCTTTGGAATTTCAATTACCATAATTTGGTAATCTAAATTTTTTGTTAAGATTTCACCTGTGCTTAAGGCAAATATCAGATTATCTTTAATTTAAAAAATCCAATTTTACACTGAGCAATGTTAACTTTTAACATATCCTATTAATGCTTAAATTTCTATAAACATTAAAAGTTTAATGTGATCGCTTTAAGTTCCATAATATAATGGCAGATCCAGCTGTTGCAATCAGGATACTTTTCTTAAAGTATCTCACTATGTTTACAGGTTGTGTACTTTGTCTCCATTCTTTATGGTCGCCCTGTAAAAAAGAAAAAAAAAAAGTTAAAATAATGTGCATTCATAAAATGAAGTTTTTATTTTTCAACATGCTTAAATTTTATGAAGCACATACTACCATTTAACCACTAAAAAACTGTATGTTATCCTGTTTTTGCTAACATATGAAACATGTAAAGCAAAAAAAAAAAAAAAAAAAGAGAGAGAGAGAGAGAGAGAGAAATGTATAGCCTAACAAAACTTATCATAAAATTACAAGTTGAAAAAAGTTGTATAATTTCATAAGTAAATGCAGAAATATCTTGTAATTTGATGTTATTGAAAAAGATTGGAGTATGGGTTGCTTCCTCAAACTTTCATTGATGTTTTATTTGTTACTGTCAGACAAAAGTGTTCAGTACCATTTTATTCACATAACTATTTGCCTTTATTTGAAGCTGCATTTACAAGCCCTTAAAACACCAATAAAAACATTTTTAAACATGTCCATTCTGAAAAAGATTTAATAAATTTTCAAGAAACGCTTTGAATTTACGAAATCAAAGTCCTTTTGAAGAAACCCAAGCAACCGGCAACTATATTAGAATGACAAAACACAAAATTAAAGAAATTATGAACATATTAATGACGTTAAATTTAATAAACTTAACACTGCACTCTCCCATTTAGTACAGAAATATAAAATAGTAATTGACTTTAAAAATATAAAGAAACTCACTGATTATAACAATAGAACATATGCTGTTTTTCATAAATCATTAGAGATCTTAATGACATATAGTGCCATCAATGCACACATAGTGCACACATCCTTTGCTGATATATGTGTGGAATGCCTTTCTCTCATTGAGAAAAGTGGAAAGGAGGAAGATATGATGGCCAACTAATGATGGCCATGCCATGCCAGAGGCCGAAACATAGGCATAACTTACTAAGGGCAAGAGAGGGGAAAAAGAAAACTCGGATATCACCTTTTTAAAAACATTTTCTACAATAGGAAATGCTTCTCCTCCCCAGCTTACATACCAATTTACTCTAATGGGCCCCAAATATATTTCAAAACACTTTTTAATGGTAAAGATTTTTTAAGTGTTTTAACTAATTTTTTAGGACTATTTTTGTAATCTTCTTTTATGATTTCAGTATATTTACAATATGATAACTCTTACTGAAAGCACATCACTCAAAATTTTGTATTGTATAGTATGTAAATTTTGAGTGCTTGTGGTAATCAACTAACAAGAGAAATTTGTTGTTGATGTACTCAGCTAGTAAAATTTGAAATTACAATTTTAAAAAGTTTTATTTTTTAAATTGTGATATCAACAACAAAATTCATAATATTTAAGAAATTAAGAAAAACTTGATGATTATGATTAAAAAACTCCTAGTGAATTTTATATCAGTAAAAAGTATACCTTTGCATTTTCATTATAAGGATAGGGAAATATTCTTATGCATCCATCCGTTGCACCAGCAGCTAATTTAGAACCTCTTCTGTGACAACTTAAGAAAAATACATCTGTGAATTTTTCCCAAATACCTATAAGTAACACCATGAAAATATATAGATTGATTTAATCTGTTTAAAAAAAAAAAAACTTATATGTAATTGTCAGTTAAATTTCCTTATAATATTTTTTTTAACGTAGGTTGGAAAATTTTAGTCAAAGGAATATTCATCAGAAAAAAAAAAAAAAAACACTTCATAGTCATTGGTCAGTTGAGAATCTGAATTTGGATTCACAGACCCTATAAAAGCAAACATTGCCATCTTTTCTACACAAATTTCCACTTGTAGAATTCAGGCAGCTAGATTGCTAAGATAAGAATCCAACAGACTATCCTAATTATTTGTAAGGCGTTAATTTTTTTTTTTAATTGAAAGCTTGAATATAGTAAGTGCACAGACCCAAATAACCAAGAAAGTGCTTCAGAAATTGATAGGTAAATTTTTCAAAATCCTAAACTGCCATATATATCCCACTGAACATGCCTATTGGGTTTTCACAATGTTTCTGTTGAAAATAAATCAAATAAGAATTTCCAATGACATCTTATAGATGATTTTTTGCAAGAAATCACCTGTAATGACTTGATTATCTTTCAGAAAGTGCTATAAAAAAGTCCCTTGGGTGCCTGCATATTTTATATTTGGATGTCTATTGGACATCATATGAATGTCTTTTGGATCCTGTAATACATGCACTGGGTATTTGAGAAATTTTGGGTATACATTCAGTGGCTACTGCTAGAATAATTTTGTGTTATTGAAGAAATAAGCCCCCAAATTAAACTATTACTGATTTTTGTAATAGGGCCAATATTACAACAATTCTGTTACTTTTAGAAATACATAAATTGAAGTAATATCCATTTCCCATCACAAATACTCATTTTAAAGAGAGAACTGGAAGATTTTTTAAAAATACACAGTGCCACTTCCTTCAACCATGTGTTATTGTATTCATTACAAATTATTTCAATATCAATATAGCCTTTTCTATGCAAAATTCTTTGACCAGCCATTTCCGTGTTATAAATATATTTTCTTGTTTAATATTGTATGTATAAGCAACGAGTTTCAAGCAAAAAATAGAAGTATATTGCTTACCTATGATATTGTGCGATAAGTTGCAAGTATGCTCTGGCCAATCTTTAGTCTTCGAAAGAGCTGCTTTCATAACCTTTGATTCCGAAACTTTCCCTACCACAGAAAGTAACATAATACTTTTTAAAAGAATTTTTCTTTTCTAATATAAGTTTTCTATTCTGTGATTAAACACGAAAGAAAAGTAATGCTAATAAAACACTGCAGGCACGCAGCCAGAAAAATACTAAAGGCGGAGAAGGTATAGTTCCTCACAAAAAAGCTTGATTATTGACATTCGCTTAAAAAGAAAATCAAAATTTTGGTTCAATTTCTTGCTACCTCCCTGAAGCAGTGAAAATAAACGATTGCAAAACATTGTGCAGTGGCGGCTTGTAACCTACTATAGGGGTGTTCACTAAAACAGAGTGCGAGTCTTAAATTGGTAAAATGCAGAGTGTCCACTAAATAATCGATCCATTTTGTACATAAATAATAAAAATACGGTTGAGAAAAAAATGTGCCGTTTGTAATTAGAAAAGCAATAAATTTAGAAAAATACACTGAGCTCAAATAGTGTCAAATCTCGTCATTAGGTATTGCTGGCAGCTGAACAATCCTTTCAATATAACCCACCCTTTGCAGCAATAATATGTCGCAGTTACTCAACTAAATGTCTCAGTCGGAATGAACTGACATGCATCACAGAAGTAATGTTCATTGTCGGTAAGAGTTTGTGGCTTTTGCTAGTACACCTCGTCTTTGAAGTGTACCCACAAAAGGAAACCATTTTAGAACTACACCATATTATTACTGAAAAGAACGGCTATATTTAAAGCACTGTTATTTTTAAGCCGCCAGCGCCACGGAGTGGCGAAATTTGGAACTATTTGCACAGAATGTATTTTTTCAAAATTCATTGTTTTTCCAATAACAATGCAGCAAACGGCGCATTTTTTTCTTACTCCTTATTTTTTATTATTTGCATTCAAAATAGGTCAGTCATTTTGTAGACACTGTACGCATGTACATACCAGTGGCGTCTCGTGACTTTAAACTTAGGGCGTTGGAAACTGTATTAGCCCTGTGACCGGTTTTAAAAAGGGCAGAAATGTGCTCAAACAGCTGCGGGGAAATTGGAACTCAGGGTTAACCTGCCCATTCCCATTTTTAGGAACATACTACGGAGATTCCCTTTACAGAATTTTAATAATAAGAAAAACAAATTTGTATAATATTCATCTATATTTAACAAAATCAGTTCGATATGCTCGTTTCAAAATTTTAAAGTTGAAAGTTAATTTAAGATGCATGTAATTTATTTACCAATATATCAAGGTGTTTTGTTGTGAAAACTATAGATCGGTGTGGGTAGTTTTATGTCTCAGCTGTTCAGCAGGCTAATTCGCACATCTAAATGCAAAAAAGTTCTCATTTGCCATTTTAAGAATAAATTTATAAAAATGAAAGAAGGGAGGTTATTATTATGTAAGAAACGATAATTTCATTAAAATTATTATAAGACAATACATATAAATCAAATGCATATTTACTTCTATTCATTTGAATTCTAGTTGAAGCCGCCTTTCTTTCTGGAGAAACTTCTGAATAACTGCTTCATAAAATTTGGATTTATTTTCACGTCGTAATTGAGAAAGCAGTTCTTTTTCAATAGAAATAAGACTTAGATTAGTCATTCGGTGTTCAGTCTGAGTAGCGCGGCAGAATGTGTGGATCCTCTTCAACGATGAGAATGATCTTTCTACAGACGATGTTGTAGCTGGTATTGTGGAAATCAATGTGGCTAATTTATAGATTTCTGTGAATCTACTCACTAAATTCATTTCTATCAAATGATTAATCACTTCAATAGGTGTTTTATTCCATCCTTCATTGGAAGCGTACCAAACGTGCAGCTCATTCTGCAGTTTAGAAAAATTAAAAATATCCCCATAGACTTGTTGCAGCTTTTTCAATATATCATGAGGGAAATTTTCTCTTTTGCTGAAGTACACCAGTTTCCATGGATTTAGAAGTTCAAAATACTGCAATTTTTCAAAACTTGCAAATCTAATTAACATTTGGTTTTTAATGTTGTCGATAATTTCGAAGTAAAGTCTCCGACAATAATCCTTTCGTGTTTCACTATTTAATCTTCTTTTTTTTTATTTGAATTAACTCTTCGTCTTCATTAACAGAAGACCACACTGTTTCAAAATGATCTCTTTCCTTTTGGAGTTGATTTTGAAATTCCGTAATTTTATTACTGCAGTACAAAATATCGACATTTTTGCACTGCAGTATGTCGAATAAGACATCTGAGAAAGCAAGTAGGTTAGATAAAACCTTTATTAAAAATATATTTTGTAGATTTTTAAGGAAACTGCAGAATCCTCTAGCTGTCATTGCAGCTAAATTATCAAAATCTCCACTTTCACTAACGTGATCAAAAAACGCAATTAAAGCTTCTCTATTTTCACATACCATGTGGACAAGCCTCGAGGTAAAATTCCATCTAGTACTGGCTAATGACGGCAGTTTTCTTGACATGAAAGCGGAAAATTCGTGTAGCCTCTTTGGAGAGTGTGAAAAAAATGCGGTTAGCGATTTTAATCCGGAAAAAAATGTTTTCCGTTCTCTATTGCATTCTAATGATTGCTGCAAAACTAAGTTCATTACATGTGCATAGCAGTGCGTAAACGAAGCTTTTGGGTATTTTTCCAGCACTTTGGTTTGGAGTCCATTGAGATGGCCGCTCATCACCGAAGATCCATCATATGTTTGTGCAATTAATTTATTTTCACACTTATATATATTGATGATTTCACAGACACGGTTGGAAAGAGCTGTTGCAGCTTTATCAGCGCTCATGTCGCGAAATCCAAGAAACCTTTCAACAATTTTTTTCTCGTTTTTGGAAAAATACCGCAAAACAGTTGACAGCTGAGATTTGTTGCTTATGTCAGATGTTTCATCAAACATAATAGCAACAAAATCCGTGTTCTGGATTTCTTCATAAATTTGATCCCTTAGAACGTCGGCAACTGAATTAATTAAATCGTTTTGAATGGTTGCTGAAGTGCCGCGGAAAACTGTGGAAGTCTGTAAATGTTCTTTTAACGTGGAATCAAATTCAGCACTTGCTATTAAAAATTCCATATAATTTCCCTTATTTAAAGATTCTGCATGCTCATCATGTGATCAGAAGGGTAGCTCCTGCTTTGCTAAATAGCAGACGGCATTAATAAGCCTCTTCAATATTTCTCGATTTTTTTTTACTTTCTCATTATGAAACTCAATTTCCTTTCTTCGTTGGGAATCTAAAAGAATTGTGAGATTCTCGCTGGAGTTGATACAAAAGTATTAAATTTCATGAAACTGGAAAGATGCATTTCAGATTCGCCATGCTTCTTCACAGCGGTATTAAGATGGTTTAGATCATAATAGCCTTGATTATTCCAAACGTTTTTCTTGTTTGAGAATAGTAAGCATGTCCAACAGAAAAACTTATTTTCTTCACTGCATCCACAAAGCTAGTCTGATAATTCATATAAATTCATTCGAAAATGTCTCTGAAATCCAACACCACTTTTGCCTTTCACATTCGTCGAAATTGTGAGATTAGGGCATGGTCGACCATAGGGATGGCGGTTTCTACCGAATCCACCGGTTTTCGGTGTTTCAGTTTTTTTGTCTTCCAGTTAAACCTATCGAGTAAAACTGTCCTTAAAACACCGGTTACAAAAAACACCGGTTTACGGTTTTTTTTAAAACGCCATCTACTGTGAAAAAGGAGAACTGAAACTATTTATTCGACCTGATAACATTAATATTTGTTATAATAGGAAGGAAAATAATAAAAATTAAAATGTTAGAATACCCAAGTGGAAAAAAGAAAACTGAAAACTAAAGTAGATTTTGCTCTATTCTAATAAAAATATGGTATTGCAATATACTTAAAAGTCTCACTACTGAAAAAATTCAAAATAATAGTGGATCACCTTTTCTCTGTTCACCACGGGGGAACTTCGGTTATGGTAAACTTCGGATATAGTGAACGAAATTTGATGGTCCCCATAAGTTCACTATAACCGGAGTTCGCAATATTTTTATATAGTTTTGAATGTAGTATTTTAAAATATTTTTTCAAAGAAGATTCATAATCTTAAATTTTATTATATCTCAAAAATATAGATAATTATTAAGCATTAAATTAAGCAGAACAAATATCAATCAATAAAAGTACATCGCATCTAAGAATAAGTATTTGTTTTTTGCTGTTGTTGAGATGTTTTATTTCTATGTCAATTTTTAGTGTCTCTTATTGTGTCTAGTTAAATAATAAATAATTAAAATCTGTAATTTACATAGCAATTGTATTTCCTGTTTTATTATAATTTTAAATGGAAATGGAGGTTACGGCCAATTATCTGCACTAGTAATCTAGGCGGGGGGTTGTATTGCCCTCCCTGGGGGACTTTCTAAGGAGTCCTAACCCGTATTTGCGCTAAATTTCGGAGAAAACCACTTTATAATTTTAAATTAAACTCAAAAACTAACTCATGAGTTTGTGTTTTGTAGTACATTAAATTAAGAACAGTTTTTCGCATTGTCCACATGATTATAAAATGATTATGACTCTTTTAAGAGTAACTTTGAAGAATTATTTTTTTCCACTTGAGCCACTTCATAAGTTCACCTACTTCTAATTTCTTTTTAAAAAAAATTAATTGGGGTGGGCGTAATTTACATTTTATATGTAAATTATAATTATATATACTTTAACATTCATTGAAGAATGAAGAACGTAATTTGATTTTAACTATCAATTCTACAATAAATAACACTTTGGACAACAGATGGAGCCAGCAATAATTAAAAATCTGAGCGAATTTGGTGTAGTAACTGGATTCCGATTTTTTTTGGTGGAAGCAAGACAGTTGTCCGGATCAGTTTATTTTATTGAAGAAGTCTCCTCGGTTATTTTACAAGTAGAATGGGGATTTTCTCCAAATAAACCAGTTTCGGTGTTTTTTAAGGGGGATGAGAATCGGTATGTGTAATAACTGGATTCCGATTTTTTTGGTGGAAGCAAGGCACAGTTGTACGGATCAGTTTATTTAATTGAAGAAGTCTCCTCGGTTATTTTACAAGTAGAATGGGGATTTTCTCCAAATAAACCGGTTTCGGTGTTTTTTAAGGGGGATGAGAATCGGTATGTGTAATAACTGGATTCCGATTTTTTTGGTGGAAGCAAGGCACAGTTGTACGGATCAGTTTATTTAATTGAAGAAGTCTCCTCGGTTATTTTACAAGTAGAATGGGGATTTTCTCCAAATAAACCAGTTTCGGTGTTTTTTAGGGGGGATGAGAATGGGTATGTGTAATAACTGGATTCCGATTTTTTTGGTGGAAGCAAGGCAGAGTTGTACGGATCAGTTTATTTTAGAGAAGAAGTAGAAGTCTCCTCTGTTATTTTACAAGTAGAATGGGGATTTTCTCCAAATAAACAGGTTTCGGTGTTTTAGCGGGATGAGAATCGGTATGTTAGAGGCAAGCAGGAGTAAGCAGATTTTAGGATTTGCGGTTTTCGCTATCATCAGCTTTCGGTATTTTTTTAAAGGTCAGACAGAGGGGAGTCAAAGCGTATTATTATGAATTGTAACGTGTCGTAGCTAACAATACATGATAAATTGGAATATTTTATGGTTGATTCATGTAAGAGTTTTGGTTTTAATAATCTATACGAATCATTTCTTTTAATTTTATAAAATACATGATAAATCATAAAAAAAAGTTTCAATTTAAGATTTTTTTTCTTAATAATCTCTACGGATCATTTACTTAACTTTATATGCATGAAATGTACGCAAGTCTGGGTTATGTGTGGTATAGGTATCTAAGGGGGGAGAAGGTCACGATGCCCCCCCCCCCACCGAAATTTTGATCCCCTCGAAAATGTTTTTTGGATACGCGCCTGCGGATAGGTTTGTAGGCTTACCAAAAAGCAGTTTCCGGTTCCTCTTTCTCTATTTTTTTTTTTTTTAATTTCGAAAAGAGCTTGCAAATATTGTTCGCTATTAAAGAATTTTTTAATTTTACGAAAGAATTAATATTTTCCGAGTATGATGAATGAAAAATTGGTTACAAGATTTTTTAAACTGAAATGATTAAAATAAAAATAAAGGCACTTTAAAAAACACTTGTAATTAAAAGGAACTTAAAAAATAAAATACTTTTCTTTTCCGATTCCCGGGAACATTAAAATTTTGAGATTTAAAATAAAAGTTTAGGGAGTCTATACATAGATATAAAATACTATGGGCGCCCCCATACTTTTATTTTTCGTCAGAAATTTTTCAATGTTGTCGAGTTTTAGAAAAGAAAATTATTTTATTATTTTTAGTTAGTTTTCAATTAACTGATTTATTTATTTACGAATTGCCTTCATCTGATCCTAAAGAAAGCTAGTAAGGAATTCGGGGTGTGGTGTGGTGGGGGGTAGTTTTCAATCGCTTAATGCAAATAGATTTAAATATTTCTTGGATCAGTGGCGGATCCAGGGGGGGGGCGCTCTGGGGGCTCGAGAGATAGATATACTATGGATTAGGGAAGGTGAAAAATTTTTGGGGGAAATTTTCACATAAACTGAAATTTAAAAAAGTAGCAACGTATATGGCGTTGACTCTCTGTTTAACGACGATCTCTTTCCCAAGACGATATTTCAAAGTCCCGGCCCCTCCTACATAAAAAAATTTCTATTCAAAAACGACGTTTCTATTTAACGACACGATTTTTTTTTTTTTTTTTTTTTTTTTTTTTTTTTTTTTTACACTTAAGTTACACGAACAAGAGAAAATTTTTAAGTGTTGGGGAGTGTCATAGGTGCAATTTACAAGACAATTTCAACTATCTGAGTGTATTTTCAAAGGTATTTTAGAAGCAAAGAGAAAATTCTTGAAGTAGCACAAAAATTTAGTTCGGGATCCAAATACAAAGAGCCGAAAAGTCAAGTAGCCGATTAGAAGAGTTTGACAAGGCACTTCTGCATGCAAATGATTTCATGAAGCAAGAGCATCCAACATTCTAATTTCTGGGCCCCTCCATGGCCGAGTGGATAAGACACTTGACATGATAAACGGCTGAAGTGTGAAGGTCACGCGTTTGGGCCTACCGCGCAGTAGTCGATATAACGGTCTGGAGTTTTGGTCGGATTTCTCCAGATTTAACGTGAATACATGTTAGAACTTCTGTAAAACTCCTCCGACCAAGGCAACTGCCCCAGAGTGCAGATGCCTCTAGTGTAGGCTTGTCACATAACATCACGTAACACATAACTCCAATTTCTGGAGGCCCGATGAGTAGCTGAGCTTATAGCGCTCTCAACTGGGAGAAGAAAAGTGCCTGGTTCAAACTCAGGTCGCGTCCGTCGACCTAGCCGTTCGGAGGCTCTCCGAAACGTATCATAAATACGGATTAAGAATCCCTTAGAAAGACTCCCACGTAGGGCTCCCCGTTCTCGGCCTAGATTAATCGTGTAGATAATTGTTCGTAATACCGAAATAAAATAAAATAAAGCAGTTTCTGCAGTGGTATTCAAAGAAAATGCTATTATTCTGGCAGAAAAATTTGGAATGCAAAATTCTCAGGCTTCGGCTGGTTAGCTAGAAAAATTCATAAAGTGGAAACTGACGCATTTTACATTTGAGAAAATCTGGAAGAAAGAATAACGGGAAAGCGAAAATTGAAACAATTGATTCTTTTTGATTTTATTGAAACCTAATTTTATTGTATTGCTTGTTTTTACTACCTTTTTTTAAGGTAACTTAAAATAATTTTTTGTGAATAAAATAAGGTAATGGTAATAAAAGTAACATCTTTAAACACGATAATATATCAAGAAATATATTCACAGTCCTAAGAATATAAAGTGCGAAGGGTTTGTGTTGGTGTTGGTATTGCAGGATTACTGCCAATTATCTGTACGTTAGATCTAGGCCGATGGGTGGGGTGCACTCCGTGGAGTTCTTTCTAAGGGATTCTAAACCGTATTTACTCTAAGTTTCGGAGAAAAGCCCGACAAACTCCGAGCGGTTAGGTCGGTTGACGCGATCTGGTTTTGAACGCGCACCTTCCAAAGTGTAAAGGGAAATGTTATTCTTTTACAAATTCTGTTTACGAAAGATCTCTATTTAAGGACGATTTTTCACTTTTTTGCGGTTCCTTGAAAGTCGTTAAATAGAGAGCCAACTGTATATATACAGTAGGCCCTCTTAACATTATTTTGTAGAAACTGATAACATTATTTTGTAGAAAATTCGTCTAAATGTTCATTGTTAAAGATTAAAAAACTGAATATATGCTGAAAAATGTGAGGGAGGGGGGCACCACCGTAAGTTAGTCTTCGTAGGGGGGCGCGACGTTAAAAGGTTGAGAACCGCTGCATTAATACCATAATTTAATTTTTAAACAATCGTCTTTAAAATAAGAGCACTGTTGTTTAAATTGAATATTTTGAAAGAAAAAAAATATATTTATATGTAAATATATATATAATTATAAATCGCTCATTAATCTAAGAATAATTTTTTTAAATCAAAGAGGTAATAAGATAAATTGCCATGAGTCAGATTAAACTCTTGCATTTTTATAGAGAAAATCAGCAATAATAAGCTATAGTTGATTAGGAATCAGACTGAAGGTGATAATGTATTGTGCAGAGAACGTGCATGTTAGATCTGTGGAGTCTTACATTTGTTTAGGGTTGCCTGGTAGGTGAGAGATGGTATTTAAAACTTTCGAAACTGCTACATTTTTTTTTTACTGAATACTTCTGGTCCCTGTACTAAGAATACAAACTCTCAATACGAACAAATTGAACAACCAGTTTATTAATAACTCAGTAATTAAAGTATTTATTTTTTTATTTTCAAGATAACGTATCAGCTTACATTTAAACGTTCAGTTAATCAGAGGCACATGGCTCTAATCTGATGAAAGTTTTGATATTAATTTGTTTAATGTCATTTATATAATTCATTACTATTTGAATGTCAGATAAAATTAAGAAATGAAAATGATTTAAATACTTTAGCGGGAAAAAATCAAATGATTACGATTTTGAATTCATTAAAATTTAAATAAATTGTTTGAAATCAATTGAGTTTCTATTTAGCGCTTAAAAATTTCCTTTTTAAATAATGTTGAATAGTTTGTTTAAAAAAAAAATCTCAATAAAATGATTGTATCTTTCTCAATCGATATAAAAATTAATTTTTAAAAGATGCAATAAAACGTATTTATTACCGCATAACTTTTAAATGCTTTCGCTGGATATAATATTCTTGAGTTTAAAATATTTACAGTATACGTACACATTGTCAGTGGCGCAGAGAGGGAGGGGGAGCAGGGGGAAAATCCCCTGGGCCTCAGCTTCTGAAGGGGCCCCCCTTTTGCTGTTTATATGATACTTAATTGTGTGTTGTCAATTTTGTAAAATAAAAAAGTCCAAATTTAGATTATCCGTATGCTTCAAATTAATTTTTGAATGAAATTACAAAAAGCCAGCTAGAGCAAAAACCCCCAACTTGACAAAAACGAGAAGTGTTTCTGATTGAGTCTTTTTTTGCAAGAAAGGTATAGAGATTGACGGTATTATTCAACGGTTTGCCATGACTAAAAGTAGAAAAGATTTATTTAACAAGAAATTGTTTTTTTTCCGAGACACATTGTTAAATAGTGGAAGAAAGGTTTTAGCCAGAGGAGAGACTATGGGGATCAATCAACCTCCGAAATTTTGAAATTTCCACTTTTTTGGACTTATGAAATTTTTTTGCTGCCTGCTTGCATGGAAGTATGAATAAAAATATTATTTGTTTCAATACTGAGGAAACATGCCATGCAAAAATGTTAATGTTTCAAATACTGTTTCTCTATGGAGGTGACGAAACCTTCAAAACAAAATGTTGGTATTTTTTAGAGCATGGATGTTATTTAAGAATAATACTCTTTTAAATTAATAATTTTAATTCTATTAATTAATTGCCAATTACTGTTAATTTAAAGTTTCTTTAAATGATTAATAATTTTAATAAGGAATAAATGATTGATCTAATACGACATCAAAGGGATTTCTGGATAGCAAAGGGACCCCATATAAGATTTTATCCCCGGGGCCCCGACTTGGCTCTCTGCGCCTCTGCACATTGTACAGTTTCTTAGGGGAACAGGGGTCTCAGTCTCAATCAATCTGAAAAAAACTTGTTTTTGTCAATTTGCCTGAGGAGGAGTCTTCCCGCACGCTATTCCGGCCCCTTTGTGTAGGAGATCTCCCTTTCTCTTCTCGGAAGGAGTATGACATTCATGTTCATGACCTTGAGACGTGGCTTGGCTGACCAAAGCAATTAATTCTTTCTTATTTACTGATGTAAATTTCCCAGGCGCGGATCCAAGGGGAGGGCGGTGGGGGGCGATCGCCCCCTCCTGGGCGAAGTCCAAAAATCTGTTATAATCTGTTAAAATATATTATGAAAGTATAATGAAAATTATGTAGCCTCTTTCTAAGAGGTGTATTGCGGTATTACTCCCTTTCCTTTTTAATCATCGCTCATATATAGATTATATTAATAAAATAATTAATTACATTAATTGGTATAATTGATTATATTAATTAATTATAAAATGATTTTGCGCATTCTACCCCCCTGTTTCAGGTACAAAATCTTGAGTCATTTCTGGATCCGCCACTGAAATTTCCGTGATTAATATGATCATATATCAAAATTGCATGTTCTAAAAATATAAAAAGTATCTCCTTTAAAAAAAAAAAAAAAAAAAAAAGAATTTGGGGGCAAGGCCCTCATCTGAGGCAACTGGAGTCTCTTAACCCTTTGAGGCGCAACCCTTTCCCAATGCTGAAAAAAGGCCAGCCGTTGCCATCGCTCGACTTAACTACCAGCAAGATGGCGGACGAACGAAACGTTCATCGCGTGCCACAGATCTAGAGACCCTTTTTTGACGCAGCTGGCTGTGCGCGAGCACAGCCAGCTGCGTCAAAAAAGGGTTGTCGTTGCTGTCGTCAAAAAAGGGTCTCTAGATCTGTGGCACGCGATGAACGTTTCGTTCGTCCGCCATCTTGCTGGTAGTTAAGTCGAGCGATGGCAACGGCTGGCCTTTTTTCAGCATTGGGCAATCTGTCTAGCCGTTCTCGCATTCTTCCATTTCTCAGCATATGTCCGCGCTGTTGAAAATAATCGTGACCATTTTTTTACAGGAAATGACGTGCTAAAAATTAAGGATTTTCCGTTGAGCTAGGTCACCCGCAATTATTTTTATAGAAATCCAATCTATTCTTCGTGACTGGCAACAGTCAAAACGTCAGAGTTTGGTGTTCCCAGAGCGGGATCACTGCGCCTTAAAGGGTTAAAAGAGTGCCTTGTAATGTCCCCATAAGAAAAATTGGATACTTGATTGATATAATGAACGTGCTGGCCAAGCGACTTGTTCAAGTTCAACTTATCCAATTCATCAGGAACCAAAGATAACAACGAAGTAATTACTCACACTATTTATGAAATGGGCTGGAGCCCCATGATGCTGAAACTATCTACACATTTCATTTCCGACCCCACTTTGCCATGCAAAAAGTTTTTCATTGCATGTATTTTAAATACCTTTAAAGTTTGGCCCATGAATTCAGGGACACCCTGTATACATACACATAAAGACTATTTGGCATTCGAAGGAAGTATAATTTTGACTCGAAAATGTAACATCAATATGTGAAATAAGCATCGTCATAATATTTCGTCTCAGCTGAACAGTAGCGGATCCAGGGGAGGGGCTAGGGGGCTTCAGCCCCCCCCAAAAGAGATTGCTCAGGGGTAACATTCTGCTTTATTATACACTTTAAATAGCTAAAATGATCATATTTTATTACTTAGCCCCTCCCAAAAGCTTAATACATTGGTTTAGACTAAAATTTTGATTTATAGTACATTTTAATTGGGTGAAATAAGCTTTTTTAAAAATGTAGCCCCTCCCAAAAAAGATTTCTGGATCCGCCACTGCAGCTGAAAAACATAAAATCGCAACCTATTAATTTAGCCTAATTAATAATATCTTAATATAAGTATACCAATAATTGATTATTTAATTTGCATTCAATTTCAGTAACATTGTTCTTTATTTAAGTAGACGAATTTTCCCAGAAAAACTTAGGCGTAATGTATTTTGTGTAGCAGTGATGTATATAGAAATTTTTGGATTAAGTGGCCCCACCATGGCCTAGTGCGTAATCCACTGAAAATTGTAGGAGGCTGAAGAGTTCTGGCCTATCACGCGGCTGTAGATAGAACAGTTTGGAGCAGTTTTGGGGGGTTTGGGGAAGTTTGGGGAGTTTTGGGCAGCTTTCTCTAGATGTCAACTGATGAGGCGTTAGAACACATTAAAAAGTCTTCTGCCCAAGGTACCCTTCCCCCCCTCCCAATTGACAGATACATCACGTGGAGGTTTCAATTAAATACACTACAGTACACATGGCTTAGAGGTCATCTGCATTTTAAAAGAGCCCAAGTTCCTAAAGTAATACAGCTTAACTTAATATTTAAAATTACCAACTAATAGTGTTTGAGTTTAAATATCTGAAAAATTACATTTCTGATATTACAGAGAAATGCTAAACTTTAAACCTGAAATCCTGAAACAATTGCATTTAATCATAATTATTTCAAAATATTTTTTCCTAATGGTAGAGTCAATACAATACGGGAGTACACAGTGCTTACGCCAACATTATCCCCTATGAGCAGTCTCTCAAAAATAAATGTGTGAGTGCATGACCCTACTACACATTCGGCCCCCTTTTTTCCCCAGCCGTGTGCTGCATTAAAACTGCACTCTTATTTCTTAACGTACTCTTTTTAGAATGTAATTTTACCTGCAAATAAGGGGAATAATTATGGCAAATATTTCATAAGTCCAAACTAAAAAATTATTTATAAAATTATGTTACTTAAAAATGACAAAATTGCAATATATGTCATATGGTACTGAACTCTTCAGTTTCATACTACAAGAACTGAACTTTAAGATTGCTGATAATGGTTACATTTGACTTATCTTATTTAGTGTGAACTAACTTATTTAAAACAAAACCTTATGCATGATAAAATTTCCTTCTAGTTACGCCCCCACAAAAAAAAAAAAAAAAAAAAAACTGCTCGAGGGGTATCTGCATAAGATGAGGGATGCCTTGGTAGGAGGACTTTCTAAGGGGTTCTAAAGCGTATTCACGTTACATCTGGAGAAAACCTACCAAAACTCCAAACCGTTAGATCGACGACCGCGCGATGGGACCCGAACCCGGGACCTTCACACTTCGGCCGTCTACCATTTTCAGTGATATAACCACTGTGCCATGGTGAGCCCCCCCAAAAAAAGCCCGTACCTGGCGGCAATTGCCCCTCTCTCTCAGTGGACCTGGCATTAAGATCTTAATGTGTCACGTGTTATAAGCAGGGGCGTAGCCAGGGGGGGATATCGGGATATATCCCCCCCCGAAATTTTTGGATTAGTGGTCACAAGATTAATGCTGTGCAGAAATTCCGTCTATTTATACACATATAAGTTCATATCCCCCCACTCCCCCCGAAAAATTTTCCTGACTACGCCTGATCATTAAGGTTAAGGGCTCTAAGAAAGGATGGATATAATACGCACACAAGTTCACACAACTCACGCAATAACAATTTTACTGAAATTTTATGATAAACGGTTTATCGTAAATATATGCTAATGCTAAGTTACAATTAACTGTAATTTTTTAAAATGTCGTTGGATAAAAAAAATATTCAAAATATTTTTCTAGTTTGTATTAGTCATAGTAATTTAAAATTGAAACTGCGTAGGGCTGGACTCCTCTCCAGCCCTAGAATCGGGCCCTGGGTACAATATATTAAAACTTGAAAACAGGTCTAAAAACTAATTTAATGTGACAATTACAAGTAGAGTTCAAAATATCACACACAGATTCAGGCTTTTTTTTTTATTTCCCTAAGAGTAAAAAAAAAATTAGTTATATTTTCCCGTTAATTAGATTTTTTCAAAGTGCACCCCCTTTCCTGCGCCCATGCCCAGATTCCTCTATTAATTTAGCAAAATCCGCAGAATAACCAACACCGCTGTCCCCTTATCTCCAGATTTCGCAATAATATGACCGAAGCGGACCGAAGCATAACAAACTTCGCTGTTCCCCTACCCTCCCCCTCCCCACACACACATTCTGCCATCAATATGATCTCTTCGCCTATGCGCAACGCCTGCTTTACTACACCACCATACCCGGTTAATCGATCCGCAAATGCCCACACATTCACAATAGCCGCCTTGGAGGGGGAAAAAATCGGCTCCTTTATCTTGCAGCGAGTGCTTTATCCTCACACTCTACTACTGTACTCATCCCTCCAACCAATCCATTCCATTCATACCCATAATACATAACCGGTTCATAACTGATACCGATCCCCAACTATGTTCACAATCGCCAACTTCGGGAAAAAAAAATAAACCGGGCAGTTTATTTTATACCGCAACCGTTGTTTCACTCATGGACTGTTTATAACCGAAGCGCAATTAGAAATTCTAAAGAAAAAACTGATCGGTGTTTTTGGACGGTTTATGTATTTTGAAAAAAGCACCGGAGAAACACCGAGGGTGAGAATAACCGAAAAGAACCGGTTCACGAAGTCCAAAACACCGGTTTTCGGTTTAAACCGGTTTCAGTTTCCCATCCCTAGTCGACCATTCTCAATTATTTTCTTTTTCTCAACATAACTAAGTGACGAAAAACACTTTTTAATAGTGTTTGGATAACACTATTAGAAGCCATATTTTAAAAAAAGCTGAAAATCAACGCAGGAGAGGAGATACAGAACTGGTCAGTACGAATTCTCAAAAAAATAATGTTTTTTGCAGGGAGAAAACTGAGAAAAGGAAAGGAAATGCGTGGGGGGTGAAACCTGAAGCCCAAAGGGGACGGGTACTTTTACTGAAGTGAGGGTGTTTGTGACCCCCTCTGGCTATCTAGCTGAAAGCGTTGGATTTCGTTTCAACGCCTTGGTTAGCTTAAGCAAGAGGTAGAAGACGTAAAGCGCATGCTCCAATTAGTAGTGGTGGGAATATAGCTGAGACGTCTCCAACGCCTTGCTTATCTCGACAAGCATGTTTTAGTGCCACACAGGAAGGCTCGTAGTCTGGTCATTTGGGAGCTGGGAGGGGAGGGGGTGTGAGAGAAAACTGGGGAAACATTAGGATTCTCACAATAAAGTCAAGTAAATTGCAGGATTTTTTTTTCTTTCTGTTTTTGATTGGGCGTTAACACACGACTTGCACACCCTGAGAAAACGCCACTGGTACATACAGCTTAAGTATTTAAATTTTTTAAATGAGAACTGAATATCCAACATATTACTAAATAACATTTACGGGCTTTATAACATAAGTACATTAATGTTAGCAAACTTGTTCTAATCGAAAAGGCTTTTTTCTCAATACTTTTAACTTTAGTTTTTACATTCCTCATAGCTGTTTGTCCACTAGCTGCTTAGCCAGAGGGGGGATATTGGGATATACCCCCCCCCACCCCCCCGAAATATTTTCCTGGCTACTCCTCTGTTTAATTTTAAGTACAATTATTCACAGTTTTAAAATATACTCTTCATTTGAAAACGGTTTTATTCAAACTAAATGCACTTATATACTGAATTGCACAAATCAGAAAAAGGAAACAGGAAAAATGTAGTATGTGTATTGTACTTACAAAGCGTTACTTCACAGAAACCATCCTTCTTGTATGCACTCTGCAAATATTCATTATCTGAAGACCAATCAATATGCAAGATAGGCCACTCGTTCTGTAAGAGAGAAATGCTTTTGTAGCACACAATAGGATGCCTGGCAAAGAATGAATGCTAACATTTGGGTTTCTCCATAAACTTTTAGCAATTTAAATAGTGTTTTTACGGCTAGGAAAAAAGATAAATAGTTTTGATCGTATCGATCACTAAACACTATCCATTATAGTCTTATTTGCACGTATGCTACTGCAAAGGTGCAAATAAGATTATATTGGACACGTATAACTATATTGGGCACGTATTACGTGTAACAAATACTAATAACCTGCTTACTTCCATCATTGCAAAGGCACAGACAGATTTACCTGCCGATTTTCCTAGGGAGTCTGTACTAGTGCATCTTTGCAAAAAAATGTGTAATGAACATACTTAACCAAATAAAACATTACTGTCCGGCAGTGGTCCATTTGGTTGAAGCTCAGTTTCCATAAGAACACCGAAAGTGAAGACCTCAATTAGGGCTTGGGATGGGGACCTCTCTCGAAGGGACTGCTGTAGTATCATCTATGCTAAAGAGAGCTGGTGCACGTAAAATCTATCGTGTCTCCAATGCCCTCCATACTGAAACGATACATCTGGGTGTGCCAATTCAGGTGCAGATCCCTCCTGGAATTGGTATAAAATTAGGGGATTCAGAGCTAAATCGGTCTTCCTCCTATTGCAGCCGCTTAGTTTCGCACATTGCCATCGTATATAGAGGATGTGGTAAGCCAGATTGCATTTAAAACAATAGCTACAACAACAGACATTACATCTTTTTTTCAATTACTGGCCCTTAGAACATAATTGTACTGTAAGCTTTCATTTGTAAGGGCGGCTCATCTCGGGCTTTGAATCAATTTACTGCTAAAATAATACAAAAAAGTTCAGTATGCAATATAAAAATGATTCTTCAGATCAATGGCTTGGGCTCGAGCTATATGTACCCTGTGATCGATTCTGAGTATTTCGACCGACAATGTATGACAGAATCAAAGATACATCTAAAGTGAAACTTTCTTTATTTCGAAAGGGTTTCATGTGATGTATAGTACAAGCGTTGTGAATTGTACACATTGTCCGTAATAAGCCACATTAATTACGCATTATTGATCATATTCAAATACTCTGACAGGAAGGACAACATAACTTCAGAACTCAAGCATACCGAAATGTGTGAAAAAATCTGCAGCGTGAATGCTGATGCCCAGAACTGAATTACACAAGTTTTTAATACATACCTTGAGGACTGTGTGCATTTTATAAAGATATCCATGGTTGCGTGTTCCACACACATAGATGTTTCCATCTTCACAGCCAATCGCTAAGGCAGATCCATCTAATTGAAATGCATAGTGTTATTTTCATGTGGATTTCGAGGTTCGGACGGGTCCTTAAATTGCTGAAATTCCAAACTTTTGAAAAATTGTCGTAAAATGTCCTACTTATTTGAGATACGCGAGAGAACTTCTTTTCGTATTTTATGAAAAACCGGACAACTTTGAAAATATTAGAACATTATACGACAATATTTCAAAAGTTCGGAATTTTAGCAAATACGGGATCCGTACGAACCCTGGAATTTAGACGAAGCCATGGAATGTTTTAAGTCATTGCAATGCAAAATATTGTGTTATTTACACTAAAGCATAAAAATGTAAAGATCTGATAAGTTTTAAAATAATGACACAGTTAAAATATTGCCTTGATTTTCACAAATTTGATGTTTAAAGTAATACGGACAGTCATAGAGTTATCTCTGTTAATTAGTTTTAAGTTAGTGGAATATTTATAAATCAGAAATGACTACAATATTTGTGATTAGATTTAGTCAAAAACTAAAAAACGGGATTTTCTTGGTTTTGCAGTATAAATAAATAAGAATCAGTCGATATGTGTAAACTTAAACGCAGGGCGGAATTATCCATTACGTTTAGTAGGCCGTAGCCTGAGGCCCTGTCATTTCAGAGACTCCAAAGGAGCGGGAACGTGTTCAAAACATAATCAGAGTTATTTTAAGTTTATGAAATTACATTACGTTTAGAAGTGCTATGCGCATGAAAGTGCAGAAGAATGCTTTTGGTATTTGCCTTTTCCTGCTATTTATGAACCTTTCTAATAAATATCGCTAACTTCATGGAAATAATTGATTTTAGTGCTTAGTCTATATTTTATGTAAAAATTTGTGGTAAAATTTTATTTTTCATAGTGTCTATTGTGGGGGAAACTACAAAATTTACAGGAACTTTACAGTATTTGTGGAGGAGGGTCGGAGGGTTACTAGCCCCCCTCCCCCACAGTCGAAATGTTAAAAACCTTGGTATATCAGCAAGCATAATTTGATATCAGCATTATCTCATCGTTTGATACCATCACAGAAAACGCTTACCGGAATTGTAAGCCAATGCTTTGAGACCCACGTCCGAAACTGATATTGTTGCTACTACTAAGCCTCCATCTGCATGCAGGACCAGAAGTTTGCCATTTGTACCACCAGCAGTAACTGCTTTTCCGTCAGGATGGAAGCCCACACAACAAAGGTCGACCTGACGTAGAAAGAGCATTAAATGTTTTCCATAACATTAAAATAACGTTTTTTCTTGATGTTATTAGAGTTGGCAGACTATTAGAATGAAAGTTTATCGTAATTGAAGGAAGGTAAAGACATCTATAACGTCGAGGAAAGGAGCACACACTTAGTAAAGATTCAATTGTGAAATTTATTTTTATTTTTTGACAGTTATCATTTTAAAATACCTGCTGTTTTCCTGTTAGTCTTCTGGGGATTCCATTTCTGATGAATGAATCCTTAGTCCTACAGAACGTTGTCATTTTCGTTTTTTTTTTTTTTTTTTTTTTTTTTGATTCATTGGTCTAATACCTTATTAGCACTAGAAGGCTATTTCGTTCACTCCAGTATTTTCTGTTGACTTAGTTTGTGGACATTTCTGTGGAAATGATTTGCGTCGATACGTTTTCATTTCATTTTTCATTAGGGTTGTCAGATAACGGGGGAGAAAAAAAAATGCTAAAAGTCGCAAGGGTTTGCAATTTTTAATGATTTATTGCGAAGTTTGGCAACAAAAAGTAATTCCTCAAAACTAAACCTGGCTAGGCGATATTCACCATGTTTGTAGAAGCTGGAGCATAGAAGCTGGCAAACGCTAAGTTTATTACAAAAGTATTGTTAGAATATGCCTGACGAAGATTGGGAAGTAGTTTTAGTAGGCGATTTTAATATAGATTTTAATTTCAAAGAAGTATTTTATGGAACAAGGAAGACACATACGGTACATTCATGAATAATGATACATTTCCCAACTTAATGAAATAAGAAAGAAAAATAGGGACCGCGCATGGATTATGATACGCTTTTAATAGAAGGCACTTTACAGCATATTTAAAATATGAAAGTATTTAGAGATTTTTTTTCCTTTACTTTCTACGAACAATACTTAATATTTTCCCTTCAGTTTGTTTTCTTCAAAATGAATAAAGTTTTTTGCATTTTATTCGTTGCCAGGTAAATTTTAACTATTTTCGGTGAGGTTCAGATTTCATCACGCATTGTCTCGTCAATCTGCCACCGCATGTGAACTGTGTTCCAGAACACAAAATTAGTTTCTATGTGTATGTTATAGTATTTTTATGGAATAAACTACAGACTCATCTTATTTGCCATGGACTCTTTATCGGTTGGAATCACGCTGTAATGACCAGTGGTGGATCCAGAAATTGCTTTTGGAAGAGGCTAATTTTTGAAAAAAAGCTAACTTGATGCAAACAAAATGTACAATAAAGCAAACTATTACTGTAAACTAGTATACAAAATTTTGAGATTATCCAAAGTTTGTAATAAAGCAGAATGAAACCCTTTAGCAATTTCTTCTTTTTTGGGGGAAGGGGGGGGACTGAAGCACACACACCTTCTCCTAGATCCTCCACTGGTAATGAATATCTTT
Organism: Cheiracanthium punctorium; assembly: GCA_038373885.1. Classification (NCBI taxonomy): domain Eukaryota; kingdom Metazoa; phylum Arthropoda; class Arachnida; order Araneae; family Cheiracanthiidae; genus Cheiracanthium; species Cheiracanthium punctorium. Next base: position 517,265 of record JAWZYV010004217.1, read on the forward strand.
AAATTATGTTAAATTTTCGTAAGAATTACTGGCACTGGCTAGAAATTAGTGTAGGGCCTGACTATAACATTTTTGTGCCCCTATAAATAGCTGTCTCAATTTTTGTGCCCCTATAAATAGCTATCTCAATTTTTTGGGTCCCTACATAAAGCTTCAAACTCACTTTTTGAGCCATGTGTGCCCAGGGCACGCCCCCAAAGTGCCCGTGCGATAATCAGGGCCTGAATTAGTGTGCAGTTTCTATGAGTCCAATCCGTAATCAAATACGCAGCACTTGGTGCAATAGTATAAAAAAAAACAATGTAGACATTTAATTACCAAAGATTTTGTTTTCCACATAAGATAATGTCGTTGTCCCATCTCACCCCATCTGTAGATATTGTGACGACGGTCTACTGAAACAAAACTTGTTCCTTCGGAATCAGCAGCGACGTCAAGTGTTTCTAATTCTACTCCCTGCAATAATAGAATAGCAGTGTTAAAGTAACTCAGCATTTTTTAAGAGATTAAATTGAGTGTACTATATATACCCGCAAAGGAGTATTCGATTGTAAGTCACATTTCATATTTAAAAGATTGTGTCGTACGCCGAGTTCATTTGTGCTCTTAACTGGGAGACGGAAGGCGCTTGGTTCAAGCCAGGTCGCCTCCGTCGACCTAGCTGTTCGGAATTTTCCGTGGGTTTCTCCGAAACTTCGCGTATATACGGGTTAGGATCTCTTAACCCTTTAACGCGCAGTGATCCCATTCTGGGAACACCAAATTCTGACGTTTTGACTGTTGCCAGTCACGAAGACTAGATTTGATTGCTTTAAAAATAGTTGCGGGTGACACAGCTCTACGAGAATCCTTTACTTTTTAGCAAGTCGTTTCTCGTAAAAAAATGGTCGCGATTATTTTTAACAGCACTGACATCTGCTGAAAAATAGAAGAATTCGAGAACAGCTGGATACCGCCCAATGCTGAAAAAAGGGCAGCCGTTGCCATCGCTCGACTTAACTACCAGCAAGATGGCGGACGATCGAAACGTTCATCGCGTGCTACAGATCTAGAGACCCTTTTTTGACGCAGCTGGCTGTGCGCGAGCACAACCAGCTGTCGTCAAAAAATGTCTCTAGATCTGTGGCACGCGATGAACGTTTCGATCGTCCGCCATCTTGCTGGTAGTTAAGTCGAGCGATGGCAACGGCTGCCCTTTTTTCAGCATTGGGAAAGGGTTGCGCCTCAAAGGGCTAAAAAAGTCCCCGCGGAGAGTAACCTCCCTCCCTCGGCCTAGATCCCTCGGGTAAATAATCGGCCGTCATCCCACATTTCATTTAAAATATTGTTCTGCATAAAAGTGAATCATATATCTATATGACAACAACTTCTCATATATGTTCTTAATTTAGCATTTTTTTCCAAAAACTAATTATTTATTCACAAAACCAAAATAGCAAATTTTCCTATTACTCGAATACTTCTTTGAGCGAGTGCATATACATGAAATCTTTTTAAAATCAAGCTTTCTGTTTAAAGACGGACTAAAAGGTGGAGGCGCATCTGAAAATCTTTTACCGAATAATGATGATATTATGAAACTAAACGCAATTGATTATGCAACAGTATAATTAGAGCAAAATTTATTGTTTTTTAAAACGAGAGCAATATAACCATACTGCTCCGACTTTAGGTAAACTTTAAACAGGAATGAAGAAGTCTGGTAATTGTTTATTTAATTTAATAATTATTTGCTTTTTCTTAACTACTTAGAAATGTTCATGTTAGAGCACACTATTTCAAAAAATTGAATAAAAGCTTGGTATTAAAAAATGAAAGAAAGTGAAATTCTATTTGTACTCGCTGTGGCGGTAGGATTCAAACCTATGTTGGTAAAATACAATGGATTTCTATACCTCTTGACCAAAACGGTAATAAGTGATTTCTCCTTTGACTCAAGTGTGACAAAGTGGAATTAGAGTTCGATAAATGACTTCTGTATTTATTTTATTTCTTTATCACTGGAAAAAAATCTTATTTTGAATGCTGACAACTGAACTCGTAAATGTTTACCAAATACTGGAAGCAAAGTTTAATTTCTCGCATTTGATATCGAACCTGGGCCTGAAAGCGAGGTATCCTAACTAATAAACATATGGCATATTGACAGTGTTATTCAAAATTGTTTACATAAAATCAAATTTAAAGTCGTTTTTTATGTAAAAAAGATTTTTTTTCGAAAAATCGCTAAAAATCAATAACTTGAAATATAGAATTAAAATTTATTTCATCTTTTAAAGAATCGCGAGAACTTTCTAATGTTGAAAGGACCAAAACTGTCTGATAAATAGTACGGTAGCCACGAGCTGACGTGTGCGAAAAAAAAAAAAAAAAAAAAACATTTTTTGGAAGCAAATATTAAGTAAATAAAAATCTAATAAGAATATACATACACACATATACATATATAAGTAAATGCAAAACAGTAGTATCATAAATTTACTATTTTGTGAAAAGTTTCAACTCTATCGTACGTTAAGAAATGGCTTAATATTAAAAAACAGTTTAATATAAATTTTACAAAAATAAATAATTTCACATTAAAGTGTTGCAAGGTCTCACCATGCTGGATGTTTGCCGATTTTTTTCCCCCTGTTCTTTGAGCTTCCTTGATATTTAAAATACAGTGTTATAAACGTATCCTTATAAGTTCAGTTCATAATTAATTGCTTCGATTATACGTCAAAATATCACTTATTCGGAAATCTACTTAAATAATTTTTATTAAAAAGTATTATGAGCCGTATGATCGGGCATAAAGATTTATTTTCACAAAGTAAGGTAAAAGATAAAAAAAATATTTTTAAAGATATCTAAGCTCAATCTGTACATTTTTTGCTGTCATAACGTTCACGTTATTGTTAATAGCGTATAAATTGCATGTTTCACAAAATAATGTTTTTCTTATGTTCAAAACAGTCATTCATAAAACCTTACACAAAAACAGGTTGAAAAAGATCTTCCAATCAGCTCCTTCAATACAGACTCCCCCCTCCCCCCAACACGAAAAGTAAAAATATGATTTTGCATAAAAAACTATTTTTTACGAAATATTGTTAACTAGACCTATCAAGCATATCCTGTATATGGTTTCAGTACATAGTCGTGATCTTTTCTCTTTAAAATTATTATGTGGTCTGGTGAAGTTCGTACTTCTATGCATTTCACTGCATCTCGTGTACCATTCTTCGCAATTTTAGAAATCGTCATCGCATTCCATCGCAGTTTAGAATAGCTGATGCTACGAATAATTAATCTAAATTTATGTAATCGCTAATAATGTTAGAATATGCTTAATTGCCTTATTAAGACAATGAATTCGATGCAGTAACTTACGTGCACCTATTACTGATTATTGAGGGAAATTTTATGCTCAGTCATACTAATTTAAATCGATCCGTAATATAATTTGACGGTATATTAGTAATGTCTGCATAGCAAATTAAAATCTTCATAAAAGCAGAGTAATGCATAGATAATTCGACATTCCACCGCGAAAATAAAACATCCTGATAATAAAAAAACCACAATTTTCACTTTTCTGCGTGTGTGGAGGTAGAACTTTTTTTTTGCAGTAGAAGAAGGGTGGACATTTTGCACCACCCGATACGTACGTATTATTTTTTTAATGTATGTGTGTTATGCTATTTTTGTTTTAAAAGACCTTGATATAACCGACATTTTTTTAATGACCGATGTAATATGAACCCAATAATAAAGATGAGAGAAATAAACATAATTTTACTTTTCTTTAGGTAAAACTCTTTACTTTTTTTTCTTAGTATTTAGGTAATAATAACTTTTTGTGTATTTTTAAAAGATTACAGGTTAGAGAGTAACTAAGTAATTTCATTTCATTCGCTTTAGTCGTTATTAAGTGATGCGCGAACGAATATTTACGCATTTTGAAATAATTTTTGGGAAATCTCAAAATCTAATCAACATTTTTGAAAAATTGGAAACCTAGAATTTAAGTTGAGTGACCGCCTATTATGTCACCAAATTTCGTTTCATTCCCTGTAGTCTTTGTTTCGGGATGCTAGAACAAAAATTTATGCATTTTATAACGATTTTTGCAAAATCTCAAAATGTAGTCAAAATATTTTAAAAATTCAACCCCTATAATTTAAGATGAGTAACGACCTATCACGTCACCAAATTTCATATCACTCGTATTAGTCGTTATTACGTGATGCTCGAACAAATATGTACGCATTTTGAAAGAAATTTCACAAAATATCAAAATCTAATCAAAATTTTTAAGAAATTCGACCCCTATAGTTTAAGTTGAATGACCTCCTATCATGTAACCCAATATCATTTCATTAGCTTCAGTCGTTATTACGTGATGCGCGAACAAAGATTTACTCAGCTTGAAACAATTTTCGCAAAATCTGAAAATCTAATCACATAAAAAAAAAAAAAAAAAAAAAAAAAAAGAAATCGACGCCTACATTTTAAGTTGAGTGGCCACCTATCATTTTACCAAATTTCGTTTCAGTCATTTTTACCTGATGCGCGAACAAAAAAAGTGTCACGGACAGAATGAGAGAACGACAGTCAGGCAAACTTTTTTTTTGACGGTCGTTCTGGATTCCTAGGTGCTTAAAACGGATAGAAATCGCAAAATTTTTGAATTCCAAGTAATGTACAGACAAAAGTCTAATTTTATTTATATAGATACTCGGACTACCACCGGTGTATGTCGACAAGCACCGATATGCTCTAGCGGAGGTTGAAAAGAGAATTTGAGGTTCCAGTAATGTGCAGACGAAATTCCTAGTAATGTACTGACAAAAGTCTAATTTTATTTATATAGATATTTTCAGAGATTGGCCAATTTATTTGTAAATTTATTTTTTTCATTAAATTTTCTATATTAATATTAGAACAATGCACGATAAATTTAAGATAATGTTTACATGGTTTGTATATCATAATTTACTTTGACAACTTAACGAATCACTCCTTTACCTGAATCAATACATTGAACGAACTCTGCAGGGATCCTTCTAGAACTGATTGTGTCGTGCCGACAAATAAGGAAACATCATTTGGTCCTTGTAATGATATACTTCTTACTTCACCCTCTGGCAGCTGAAATAGGAAGGAAAAAAAAATCATGAAGCACAATTTAATTATGTTTTAATAAATAATGCGATACTATAATTAATTTTCTCCTATCTGTATGTATAGTCTCACCTTCACTGATATTGGGATAACAGTAGATAATTACACGCAGTGGTGCACCCAGGATTTTAGTTTAGGGGGAGGGGGGGGGACTGGAGAGGACTACTTTATAGAAAACTGCTTTCTAGAAAAACAACATTCTGAACTCGGTTATAATGCCTTCGATTATAGTTATATAACTCTCTCATAACCTTAAAATATTCTATACCACTTGCCCTTAGAACACAAGCTCACTATCCAGGTACCATGCTAAGAGTCGTAAATAATTAACAGGTCTTTTCAGTGACACTGTAACCAAAAAATTACTGTATTTCATACATAATCTGTAAGTATTTATTTAAAAACCAACGTCCTTTTTTGTGAAAGGTATTTTAGAAATAATTTCAAGACAATTTATAAAAATGAAATATTTTAATTATTTTTTGACAAATTTCAAAGCATTTCAGATCGAACTTTCCAGCTTTAGGGGGCGGGGGGGGCGCTTTGGCCCACATAGTAGCCCCTTCCCTGGGTGCGCCTGTGATTACACAGGTCTGAGATGAATTTGTTTTATTTACTGAATTCGTGGATGTTGTTCAAAGTATACTCAATTTGTAAGAAAAAAAGAAAGCGCAGGTGATATTTGATTTACCCCTCCCCTTCCCTTCTTTTATTCGACATTAGACTGAGTTTTTTTTTTCCCATTCTGAAAAATAATATGTTAACTCTTTTATAGCCCTGATCATGTGGGTAAAGTTAAGTCAAGTTCTTGTTAGTTCATTTTGAATGTCCATAGAGCAATAGTTGTAATTCAGCCACTTGAAGTAAAGTTTAGGGTTTGTGGTGAGATGCTATAAGATTTTGATTTTAATCTGTAACCAGGCCCTACGAGAAGGGGGGGGGGGGCAGACGGGGCGCTGCCCCTGGGCCCGTGCGAGTTAGAGGAGGCCCTGTTCAGCTAACGTGCGTCCGTGAATTTTTCAGAATGTGTTACGAATTTCATTTATAGATCTATAATTAAAATCTTTAAATAGACTAAATTTTGAATACATAATTCTAGACTGATTTAGATGGAGGAAATATTCATTCTACCATTTAAATATTACTATTTTTTTCAGCCTTCGAATTAAAAGTACCGTTACATATCAGAAAAACTTCCCTCCCAGCCTCTTTCCATACAGCATTTTATATGAAAATCATTAAAAAGTTGTTGTACATTAAAAAGTTGTTTTACAAAAAGAATTCCTTCCTTCCGGCATGTTTTTTTTTTAAACGTTTGTGCTTTACGAAAGGGACCGGAAAGATTTTCGCCCCGCCTAATGACATTTCTCTCGGAGGCCCTGTCTGTAACAGCCTGTATTTACGTTATGATTGGAGTGTGTGTCCGAAAAATAATATAACTGTATACTTTTACTTTCGCTCTGGCAAGTGGTAGCGATCAACAGCGTCATTATCGTTGCTTTTGTCACTCTCCTGATTGTGTATGTGTCACACCTCATACGCACACCGGACTAATCTGCCAAACCTAGTTACATTCATCTGCGCGCCAAGAAGAGACTGGCAACAGTATCTCACCCCCCTTACAGTCCTCACATAGCTCCAGAGGACTTCTTGTTTTCTAGGATCATGGCCAACCTGAAAGGAGTCGATTTTGCAACGATTATTAAATCGATCCAAGCCAACGGGTACCCAAGGACTATTAGGAGGTTAATATATAGTATAGAGGTTAATTTATAGTAACGTAGTTATTTACTAGCTATTTTATTTGGAGCATGAAAATTCATGCCGGTGTTACAAAATCTTATCATCTCTGTAATAATTGCGAAATCCCTCTCAGCTTGGATCACATTTCGACTGTCCAGCCATTAAAAGATATCTGGTTTACCCTGGACAGTTTAACTTCAGCGGAAAGTTCTTCACGGATAATATTATTGACATTGCGAAATATGTTATTACTGCTCATGGCTATTTATAGCTACTTCGTCTCTTACGAACATCACACCAATCAACCAACCAAGTATTTTACTGTTTTTACACCACTTTTTTTTAAAGACTTCATTTTTTAATAAAAATTACTCTGTAATTTTAAATTTTAATGTCTTTGATTACACATAAAATATACAGGGTGTGTCACAATTCCCTCCCGGGTTTGGAAGGCTTATAAAAAAAAATATCTTACCAATACGGCAACAAAGTTGACTTTATTGGAAAAGAAACCTTACAAGTTTTGTTTCACAAATAACAAGCTTCCTCGCCGTTAGATAATTCGAGATTCTGACGATGACAGTCACCTTCTTCCGTGGCCACCTCGCTCTTCAGACCAAACTCCATGCAATTGTTTTTATGGGGTTACATAAAAGATCGTATGTTCGTGCTCCCCGTGCCACGTGATTTACAAGATTTACGCCAAAGGATCACAACCGCAATTGCTACCATTGATCGCGACATGTCAAAGCGAGTGTGGGGAGGGAAGAATTTGATACTAGACTTGATGTCTACCGCATCACGAAAGGTTCACGTACTGTAAATTTGTGAAATAGAACTTGTAACATTTCTTTCTCCAATAAAGTCAACTTTGTTGCTGTATTGGTAATATGTATATTTTTATAAGCCTTCCGAACCCGAGAGGGAATTGTGACACACCCTGTACACATACTAAATCAACTACTTACTTCTGTAGTTGCTAGAGGCATTAGTCTTTGACGAGTGTCCCAAGCTTTGAGTTGATCACCGGCTCCTGATATAAGTGTGCCTTCCTTCATTGCTAGAAGACACCGTATTTCACTCTGCAAGAGGACAAAATTTATAAATTTTACTGCAGATTTTTGAATATGTACCTAAATATTAGTGTGATGTTGTATAAGCGATGTTGACGACATATTTATTATAGTTCATTCTTTATCCAATATTTTACCACTTTATTGTAGGACATTGTATATGTTAATAACTAGAAATCGAAGTGCGTTGTGGAGGCAATTACACCGGGCGCTGGGGAAAAAAAAAAAAAAAAACATTTGACGAAAGCATGTCTACACTTAATATATTTTATCTTCGCCCACTTAAAATAAATAACTTATGATTCAATTTTTATTATATATACTCAAATCGAATTTCATGCTCTTCTGGGAACGTGCGGAAACTTTTCGCATTCGAATGATTTCTTTTTGTGTAAACAGTCCCTCTTGTATCAATGCTTCACGCAGACGATATTTTATTTGTGAACAAAAATTGAACTGTGTAATCTGGAAAAATTATTTTATAAACGAATTGGAATCTCAACTTTCCTTTCGAAGCCTGATGAACGTGACTTCAATAGGGCGTCATGCCGATTGCGACAGCTCATTTTGTCACGCAAATGATGAACTTTCTTTACTCTCTCGGAAATAAAACGGAGCTTAAAATAGGAAAAATCGCTTAAAAAGGAGGGAACGGGTGGATTTTCAGATTTTTTTCGAGTAGCGCAGATTGTTTTCTGTGTTTTGATGCATAATTATGAAAAATTTCAAGCGGATCGTACAAACAATGTAGATTTTTATTAGGCTTTTTGTGTTTAACTTTGTAATCTTTTTGGAGTAATTGTGGTAAAAGTTCTATCTTCGAGTTGTTGCTCGTAATTGTTTTGTACAAAAAAGAGATTTAGTGAGTCAGGGATTAGCGTAACTGTATTGTAGCGGAGCCCCCGGGAAGGGAGGGGGAGAGTAGACAATTACAAGGCGAGCCTGGGTACTGAACGCGTGGAGGTGTTGTGACGTCACAAGAGAGGATGGACTTTTCTCCGTTAAAAGCATTAGAATCATACGAAAAAGTAGAAGAAACTAAGATGTTTTGTGCCTTTTATGGATACTAATGGTAAGTCAGCAATCTCTATTCTTAATACGACATACTTGATAATAGTTATTAAGCTATAGAGTACATAAAAATATAAAATTGCCGTATTTTGCGTTAGTTTTATTGATTTCTGTTCTTTTGTTCTAGCAATCATTATGCTTCCGTTTGCTGCGTCCCAGGCTGTAAGTAAAGCTAATTACAAAAGAGGAGAAAATGTAAAAGTTTTCACTTTTCCCAAAAAACGAAGAAAAGCGGGCCGAATGGACTAAAAATATTCCAAGAAAAAATTGGTCCCCAGGAAAAAATGCGTATGTTTGTATTGAGCATTTTCGAGATGAAGATCTTTTAAAAGACGATGCTATTTTAAAATCAGATGGGGCACTTTTAACTGTAAAAAGAAAGCATTATAAATTAGAACCGAATGCTATCCCGTGCATTTTTTCGAGCTTACCAGCCTATATATCCGATATTACCAAAAAACAAGAAAGAACTGATCCTACTAAAACAAGAGAAAACGTTTAGGAAAAAGATATTGAGGAAACCGAAAAAAATAATGCAAAGGAAAATATAAATTCTTTTGTAATTAAGAAATGTATCAAGAGTTTCATGGCAATTCTATGTTAAGAAAATTTCACCTTTAATTATAAATTAAACGCAGATCCCCTTCCACTGCACATACCAAGGTTTTAATTGTTTCATAGAATAATGAAAAAAGTTAATTGCAATTATTTTAATTGCGAATGATGATTAACATACATTAATCCAAATAATTTAATTGCAACCTGCAACTAAAAGTTTAATTGCAGTTAATTTAATTGTAATTGATTTAATCGCAATTACTTTTTTAATCAACTAGCGCGTCGATTAAAAAATCAATTGATTAACGCCCAACACTGGGTTCCGGGTGCACCAAATATTTGAATTTTTGTCGTGCAATTAAAAAAATGGCCTGTTTTATATGTGTTGGTCATGGTATTAGCATTTGGAAGCTAAACTGATTTTTTCACTAACTGAGATGTATGGAAAACTAGAACAATCGAAACTCGAACTATCCAGACTCTACTGTGAATAAGATTAAATGTAATTATTTTAGGACTTAACGCTTAAAATTTCACATTTCTTTTTAACATCATAGAGTTAATTTTTTAGAGATTCAAACTCAAACCTATTAGATGAAAATTTGTATTTAGAGTTTTTTGACATGGTGATTTTTCAAATATTAAGTGAAGGCATCACTGCGCCCTTTTCGAAACTTGGGCTTTGTTTTAATATGTGGATGTCCTTGCCAAGTGCACTTAAGGCAAACCTGCACATAGGGTTGCCATGGAAGGGGGGGTGCCTTGGGCAGAGGATTTTTTAAGGGGTTCTAACGCGTATTCACGTAACATGTAGAGAAAATCGGCCAAAACTCAAAATCATTAGATTGACAGCCGCGCGGCAGGCCAGAAGACCTTCACATTTCAGCCATCTACCATTTTCAGCACTGGACATGGTGGGGACCCCTAAGTCAAAAATTTCCATATACATCAATGCTAGAGAAAATACATTTCGCTTCAGTTTTTCTGGGAAAATTCGTCTGTTTAAATATAAAACAATGGTATCAAAATTGCATACAATTTAAATAATTAATTATTAGTATACCTAAATTGAGGTATTATTAATTAGGCCTAATTAATAGTTTAAGAACTTTTCAGCTGCGACAAAATAACTATGTTTATTTCATATATTGATGCTACATTTTCCAGTCAAGATTCTTCTTCCTTCAAACGCCAAATGGTCAATTTTTTTATATGTATGTATACAGGGTGTCCCTGAAGGTAATTAAAATACATACAAAGCATTTTTCTGCATTGTAACGTTTGGTCAGAAATGAAAAATGTAGCTAGTTTCAGCACGATAGGGCTCGAGCCTATTTCTCAAATAATGTGCGTAATTACCCCATTGTCATCTTTGACTCTCGATCGATTGGACAAGAGTTGAAATAGTCGCTTGGCCAGGACGTTCATTAGATTAATCAAGTATCGAATTTTGCTTTTGGGCAGAGGCGGATCTACGGGGGGGGCTATAGGGGCTATAGCCCCCCCATTGAAACTGAACTTACACTAGATAGAATAGGGTTTTGATGCTTAGTTAAAAACTGCGTGTCTAAAATCGGTTATTTTGAAATTTTAATTTATTACTTTGATTTTTAGACTTGACCTCAATCAATGGTTTTTAAGCCTTTCGTTCCCAGGCGACAGGTTTTTTTAAAACCGAAGTCCCAATGAATCACTCGAAATTTAGTCTCTCCCTTGAAACATTTCGGTTTCTTTTAAGGATGATCAGTAACGAAGTTGTTCTTGCCTTTATCATACATACGTGAATAGCAAAGTATAGCTCATTGTTAGAACGGGTTATGGCAAGTTGGTTAATGGCAAATGCAAAGAACAGTGTTTGAGCGATGATGTCCATTCACCCCCGTAAAGTCGTAAAAAGGGGAGCTAAGAATATACACTCACTTCCAAAACTTAAGCACGGAGAGGAAAATGTTAGTTTACGTAAGCCAATCTGGATTTAAAAAGCTGTAATTTGCTGTGAAGGTAGAAGGGAATATGCAAATATGTCAAATAACAGCTAATCACGATTTCGCCTAGAAAAAAATGCATAACAGGCAGTCGTATAAGAAGCCGGTATTGTGAAGGGTTACAAGAGTTGCATGTAAGTGCTGATGAAAGGTGTTAAGATTATTCGTACGATTTGTTTTCACGTTAGACGTGTTTATATGCCATCTATAACAGGAATGGAAGATACTGAAAGGATGTCGGACGCATTGAAGCAGGATAGTCTATCACATGTTGCTCTTTTCTTCGGCGTTCATCATTCCGTCATTTCACGATTATGGAAACAATTATAAACCAGCCTAACAGGTGTCCGAAGGCCTGTAGCCGGTCGTCGAAGGGTTACGACTCCCCCGGCAGATCAAATACTGCTGTTGTGGCCAAGCGGAATCGAAGATCGACCTCCACCAACGCCCCCAAGAGAGGAAAGCCGCGGCGCTTACTTCTGACGTCACATCGAGTAGGTAAATCAAAGCGTTTTCATTGGGTTTCTCCTCTCTCCTGCGGCGCGGGAGAGAGAGGAGAAAACCAATGGAAACGCTTTGCTTTACTTACTCGATGTGACGTCACAAGCAAGCGCCTCGACTTTCCTCTCTAGGGGACGTTGCCTCCACACGTATAGCATCTATTGTTGCAGAGGCCATTCGTAAGGCGATATCTGCCACTACTGTTCGTCGAAGGCTGCACATGAATGGTATATACACCTGGGTACCACCAGTTTGGTTTCTTTTTTTCGTCCAGTTTAGAGGGGCGCGATTAAAACTGTGCGGCCAGTGTGTGAATTGGACTGTCTGATTGGGGCAACATTATGTCCACAGATGAGTCCAGATACCCTAAATCCCGATGATAAGCGTGTAAGAGTCTGGAAGGAACAAGGCATATGCAATCGCACCGGGAACATCATGCATTCCGCGGTGGAAGCATCATGGTCTGGGCAAGGATTTCATTGGGATATCGAACCCACCTGCACATCTACAGGCGAGGTTCTGTAACGGCTGTACCTTATTGAGGGAAGTCCCAGACCCCATTGTGAAACTGTGCGCTACAGCAGTTGGTCCTTCTTTTGTTTTACTGGCCGATAATGCCCGTCCCCTTAGAGCTGCCATCGTAGACGACTTTCTAGAGTGGGGGATTGAGCGTACTCAGTGGCCGTCTTACTTGCCGGACCTTAATATATCTGAAAATCTTTGGGATGCCCTAGGCCGTGTTGTATGTAGACGTTTTACACTTTCAGTCACTCTCAAAGATTTAGAAATTGCCCTACAAGAGGAATGACAAAAACTGGAGTCTGCGGTGGTTGATCACCTCGTAACAAGCATCATCAAACGTTGTACACTTTGTATGAAGGTGTGGGGATTATGAAATACCCTATCAATATCGGTTTTGTTGTTTGTTTTGCATTTTAACATCATTTTGTTAATCATTTAAATGTGACGAAATCTTATAATTTATGAAAATTCAATATATCTTTTATCTCCGTATGTAATTATTTGTTTTGTTCCATGAATAAGTATAGAACTACTTACTTGCAGGACTTCGCGCCAATCGAAACAGTACTTGTCCACTTTTTCACATTTTACTGCTCCGTGCTTAACTTTTGGAAGTGAGAGTATAATTCACTCTTAAAAATAAACAATCTTTGCGCGCGCCTTGTGCGGTGCGCATCTCGGATTCTGTACTGATGTGTACCTATGTGGGATACCTTATGATAAATGTACATAGTGTGGGAATCGGGGAGTGTAACCAAGCGCCAGCTACCGGTCGTGGTCATTCTTCGCTTATGTGACGTCACGGTCGTCAACCGGTTTCGGCCATCCTCACCATATCCGATGCCAAGCCAAGAAAACATAAATAAATATTGGCAACACTTCTCTAATAACCGGAATAATCCACCTCGCTAGCAGGGTCATTCTGGTTGCGCTCTGGTCATGCTGAGCAGACAACCGCTACGTGACCGCGAAACGTTTTAGAACGTTATTTTTAAAGCTTCGCCCAACGCCTCGCCTTTTTGAACGCTTTGGTCATGCACCGGTGTAACTGGTGCACAACCGGTGAATTATCGAACGCGCCCATAGACATGAAGTGATTAGGAATCCCAAGTGGCTATGTCCTGTACCATTGTAAAAGGTTCTTATTCCGCCGCGCCGTTTGGATTTTCAGGGTTATTATGAAAGAATACTATTAAGGCCACTGTCCACATCGAGCGGTTCCCGCTAACCGCTACCAATAGGGGGCCACTTTAATGGCCAATTCTCCCTTCTAAGCAATACACTTTTCTCACCGCAGAGAAAGAGGGAGAGTATTAAGCCGACAAATGGTAATTGGGGACCCTGAATAATATTACGGTTTCACGCCTCCCCCATCTGTTGTTCAGTGGAGGACAGTCCACTGTCGCTCGGCGTAAAGCGCGTCCGAATTCGGGCTTTCGACAGCAAATCATCAGGAAGAAATCATAAATGCACAGCCCCAGAACAAGCTATTTCAAGAGAAATAGCTCTCACAAAATATACATGTATCACTATCAGGCAGTTCGTAAAGGGGTGGATAATTAGAAGGAATACAATGATATCACTATGGAAGAAAGAGGTATGATTTAAATTAATTGTTTCAGACATTGTTTTTCCTATGAAGTGTAAGTCCTACTAGGTTCAAGTATTTTATTTTATAGGAAATTCGCACACCTTTCTCGAAATTCGATAACGTAATACTATATGTAGGCAGAAAAATAAAATTACAGGTGACATGTAAAACATCGTGCAAAATGTCGCCAAGCTTGGATAACCAGGGCCTCGGACAGAAATTTTATAAGACGGGGCAAAAATCTTTCCGGCCCCTTTCGTAAAGCACAAAAGTTTCGAAAAAACAGGAGGGGTGGAAGGAATTTTTTTTTTGTAAAACTGCTGTTTAGAATTAACATTTCTGCCATCTAAATCATTCTAGAATTGTGTATTCAAAATTTAGTCTAGTTAAAAAAATGATTTTAGTTACAGATCTATAAATGAAATTCGCAACACATTCTGAAAAATTCGCACTTTATCTGAGCATGGGCCCAGGGACGGCGCCCCGTCTGGTCCCCCTCTCTTAGGGCCTGTGGATAACTGTACTCAAATATTGAATACCCAGTAAGTTAGCCCCCCCCCCCTTTACCCAATCCTAGATCCGCCACTGCTTTTGGGGACACCTCAAGGCACTCGTTTCGAGATTCCAATTGACACAGATGAGGGCCTCATTGCAAAACTTTAGTAACCGCTGCAACCGTTCGTGGAACACCTGGCATCTTCGAAAGGGTACGCCAATCACTTGCTAGACGCTACCAGCACATTTGAGCATTTACAGCAGAGCTTTTTCATTTCTTTTGCATTTTCTATATTTCCATCTATACTTTTTATTTCTAACCCCACACTGCTAATCTGCTTTACAAAAAATGCTTCTTTATATGCATTTTATTCTTAAAGTTATGCCTATGAATTCAGGAACACCCTGTATATGTTTATATATATCTTGGGTGCACCCCCCTGGAAATGATCCTGCCGGCGCCATTGCAATCCAAGCCAACGGGGACCCAAGGACTATTAGGAGGTTAATATATAGTATAGAGGTTAATTTATAGTAACGTAGTTATTTACTAGCTATTTTATTTGGAGCATGAAAATTCATGCCGGTGTTACAAAATCTTATCATCTCTGTAATAATTGCGAAATCCCTCTCAGCTTGGATCACATTTCGACTGTCCAGCCATTAAAAGATGTCTGGTTTACCCTGGACAGTTTAACTTCAGCGGAAAGTTCTTCACGGATAATATTATTGACATTGCGAAATATGTTATTACTGCTCATGGCTATTTATAGCTACTTCGTCTCTTACGAACATCACACCAATCAACCAACCAAGTATTTTACTGTTTTTACACCACTTTTTTTTAAAGACTTCATTTTTTAATAAAAATTCTGTAATTTTAAATTTTAATGTCTTTGATTACACATAAAATATACAGGGTGTGTCACAATTCCCTCCCAGGTTTGGAAGGCTTATAAAAAAAAATATCTTACCAATACGGCAACAAAGTTGACTTTATTGGAAAAGAAACCTTACAAGTTTTGTTTCACAAATAACAAGCTTCCTCGCCGTTAGATAATTCGAGATTCTGACGATGACAGTCACCTTCTTCCGTGGCCACCTCGCTCTTCAGACCTAACTCCATGCAATTGTTTTTATGCTGTTACATAAAAGATCGTATGTTCGTGCTCCCCGTGCCACGTGATTTACAAGATTTACGCCAAAGGATCACAACCGCAATTGCTACCATTGATCGCGACATGTCAAAGCGAGTGTGGGGAGGGAAGAATTTGATACTAGACTTGATGTCTACCGCATCACGAAAGGTTCACGTACTGTAAATTTGTGAAATAGAACTTGTAACATTTCTTTCTCCAATAAAGTCAACTTTGTTGCTGTATTGGTAATATGTATATTTTTATAAGCCTTCCGAACCCGAGAGGGAATTGTGACACACCCTGTACACATACTAAATCAACTACTTACTTCTGTAGTTGCTAGAGGCATTAGTCTTTGACGAGTGTCCCAAGCTTTGAGTTGATCACCGGCTCCTGATATAAGTGTGCCTTCCTTCATTGCTAGAAGACACCGTATTTCACTCTGCAAGAGGACAAAATTTATAAATTTTACTGCAGATTTTTGAATATGTACCTAAATATTAGTGTGATGTTGTATAAGCGATGTTGACGACATATTTATTATAGTTCATTCTTTATCCAATATTTTACCACTTTATTGTAGGACATTGTATATGTTAATAACTAGAAATCGAAGTCCGTTGTGGAGGCAATTACACCGGGCGCTGGGGAAAAAAAAAAAAAAAAACATTTGACGAAAGCATGTCTACACTTAATATATTTTATCTTCGCCCACTTAAAATAAATAACTTATGATTCAATTTTTATTATATATACTCAAATCGAATTTCATGCTCTTCTGGGAACGTGCGGAAACTTTTCGCATTCGAATGATTTCTTTTTGTGTAAACCGTCCCTCTTGTATCAATGCTTCACGCAGACGATATTTTATTTGTGAACAAAAATTGAACTGTGTAATCTGGAAAAATTATTTTATAAACGAATTGGAATCTCAACTTTCCTTTCGAAGCCTGATGAACGTGACTTCAATAGGGCGTCATGCCGATTGCGACAGCTCATTTTGTCACGCAAATGATGAACTTTCTTTACTCTCTCGGAAATAAAACGGAGCTTAAAATAGGAAAAATCGCTTAAAAAGGAGGGAACGGGTGGATTTTCAGATTTTTTTCGAGTAGCGCAGATTGTTTTCTGTGTTTTGATGCATAATTATGAAAAATTTCAAGCGGATCGTACAAACATAGATTTTTATTAGGCTTTTTGTGTTTAACTTTGTAATCTTTTTGGAGTAATTTTGGTAAAAGTTCTATCTTCGAGTTGTTGCTCGTAATTGTTTTGAGCAAAAAAGAGATTTAGTGAGTCAGGGATTAGCGTAACTGTATTGTAGCGGAGCCCCCGGGAAGGGAGGGGGAGAGTAGACAATTACAAGGCGAGCCTGGGTACTGAACGCGTGGAGGTGTTGTGACGTCACAAGAGAGGATGGACTTTTCTCCGTTAAAAGCATTAGAATCATACGAAAAAGTAGAAGAAACTAAGATGTTTTGTGCCTTTTATGGATACTAATGGTAAGTCAGCAATCTCTATTCTTAATACGACATACTTGATAATAGTTATTAAGCTATAGAGTACATAAAAATATAAAATTGCCGTATTTTGCGTTAGTTTTATTGATTTCTGTTCTTTTGTTCTAGCAATCATTATGCTTCCGTTTGCTGCGTCCCAGGCTGTAAGTAAAGCTAATTACAAAAGAGGAGAAAATGTAAAAGTTTTCACTTTTCCCAAAAAACGAAGAAAAGCGGGCCGAATGGACTAAAAATATTCCAAGAAAAAATTGGTCCCCAGGAAAAAATGCGTATGTTTGTATTGAGCATTTTCGAGATGAAGATCTTTTAAAAGACGATGCTATTTTAAAATCAGATGGGGCACTTTTAACTGTAAAAAGAAAGCATTATAAATTAGAACCGAATGCTATCCCGTGCATTTTTTCGAGCTTACCAGCCTATATATCCGATATTACCAAAAAAACAAGAAAGAACTGATCCTACTAAAACAAGAGAAAAAGTTTAGGAAAAAGATATTGAGGAAACCGAAAAAAATAATGCAAAGGAAAATATAAATTCCTTTGTAATTAAGAAATGTATCAAGAGTTTCATGGCAATTCTATGTTAAGAAAATTTCACCTTTAATTATAAATTAAACGCAGATCCCCTTCCACTGCACATACCAAGTAGCTTAAGGTTCAATGCGGATCTCTTGTTTGATTTATTTATTTAAAAAAAAAAAAAAGAGAGAGAGAGAGAGAAATCTATTTGCTGGATACTTAGAAAAACAAAAATATAGAAGGTATTTATTAAAGAACTATTTCCAACTAAACGGTTTATCGGAATTTGTTGAAAATTCTGAAATTAAGTATGAACACAGATTTGGAAATTAACTGAAAAAAGAAAATGTATTACTGCAATGCTAAAAACAGTAACAAAAAAGTATATGTATTACTGCAATATATTTTACATGAAAACCCCTGAGAGCATTTAGGCAGTTTTACATATTCAAGAGTTATACTCACTAATTTTTAAAAATATTTAATTATGTATATTTCAAATGTCTCAATGTGATATTTGAAAGTCTTATCTAGAAAAAATTAAAGCAAACACTTGTAGTGCTTTCATGAAAAACTTTATAGTATTTGTAAGGTTTGGGTAAAAGCTTTTACATTTTATTTTCTTGTTTTTTGTGCTTTAATTGCTTCTAATAAAATTTGACATTAGGAATCTGTATAACATAATTATATATAGTATGTATTGTACAAGTTTTTACAATATTAATTGTGGAAATTTCTGATTATATTCCTCGTGCTACTAGTGTTTATTGACATTATTGATCAGATTTCTTCCATAGAATTCAATACAAACTCTTTGAAATCCCATCCTCTCTTGTGACGTCACGAAATGGCTCAAGATGACTATTTATGAATCTGGATATTTTTAACATCAATTCTTTCAAAAAGCTTATTAAAACGAACCAAAACTAAATAATGTATTTCAGTTTTTAAGTAAAATTAATAAAAATTATTATTTTTACTTAAAAATATTTATTTTACTTACTTAAAAATATGACTTTATGCTTATACAACGTATAAATTTAATCCATATACATATTATTTTAGATAAATGATAACATTGAGTAACCATTATATTATTTGGAATGTATTTGCTAGCCCGAAATGCAAAACATACTGCATACAATGCTAAAACTGCTTTAAATTCAGTACCAATTTATTTCATTAATTTCTGACAAAAAATATTGTTGATTCACTATTATTTAAGAACAAAGTGTTTGTAAAACGAAAATGCTATTTCAATGCGTCATAAAAAATTAAGCTACTCGTATTTATTGGCATTATTAATTCCATTTCTTCCATTGAACTCAATGCAAACTGTTCCAAATCCCATCCTTTCTTGTGACGTCACGAAAACCACCCCCTCTTGCTTTCTCCTCTCTCTTTCTTCAGTCGCGGCGACCCCGATTGTAGGCTACTTTCCTCAGTGCCGGATCCAGGAAAGTTTCAATGGACGGGCGATAAGCAGGAGGAAGCATATTATCAGAGATGGGTGATGAATTCTGTGGTGTATATTAGAAGATTATCATTTCAAAATGGATAAGTTTCAGCCAGGTCCAATAGTGGAGCACACAACGTAAAAATAACTGAGGAACGCTACGCCGAACAAAAATTAAAAATTTACTTTATTTTCCGTATCAAAGAGTTAAATGCAGGCAGCAGTGCAGTGGCTGGCAACAAAGCGTTAAAAAATGTGTGTAAACGAAGGGAAGCAAAAGTACTAAATGACGAATACAGTAGGCCAACCAGGGGATAGCGCAAGGAGCAATAAAGAACCTTTGCCAATAAAATCGCAAGATTGTCAAAAAATCAGCAGGCAGTTAGAGATGGCAAAATAATAATAAAATTTATTTATTATACCTTTGTGTCTCAGACTTTGTGTCAGACTATATACTTGTGTCTCAGACAGATTTTACGGGAACAAGAAACATTTTTCTCTTAATAAAGACTCTTTTTTGAAGACTAGTTTGAACCGTGGATTCGCGCTGCAACACGATTTAACGTACGCGAATTGGATTTTACACGAGCTTTTCACGAGTACGTATACCTTACAGCTGAAATGAACGCCGCGCCCGCAGTACGAGAGGTCTTTTGCCTCAAAGATTGATGCCTCAAAGATACGGCACTTGACTGTTTTTCTCGACGTTTCTTTCCCTAACAGGTTCCGCGTACTTTTACAGGATGAAGTCGGCGAAAGCAGCAGAGCCGTCGAAAAAGTAGGTTTTTCGGTGGTTCTTCTTTTTCAGGGTCAGCGTGGAGTACATGACATATACGTCACTTCCTTTACTGAGCGTTACTTCCGTCAGAAAAAAAATCTGTGTTACTCCCTAGTATCGCCTAAAGAAGTTTTACTTAAAAAATATGCCATATCCGAAAGCTGCTCTTAATTTGACGAACTTTTCTAATTGGAAGTATGTTTCGATCACTTTCGGTTTAAAAAATAATCGCCTTAACATCCATTTTGAATCACCCAGTATAGTTAGGGAATCTAACGGAATTTTCACTTGGAACACATCCCTCGCGTAAGTCAAGACTCTACAAATACTTTCTATACTACTCAAGACTTTTATACTACTTATGTTCAGTAAAAACTAACGCAAGGCAATGTGCAGGTATAGAATACGAGCGTACATACCTGGTGTGCCTTCACCTCTCTCTCGATTCTGAAAGTTTCTTCTGGTAACAAGGCCCACAAAGTGACATAGCCACTGGAATCACCAACCGCCAGGCTGTCATCTCCCACGAAAGCCCAGCACAGGATCGTACGGCCGGAGTGACCCTGCAACGACATCCGCTAATACAGAGAATACATTGGGGATCAAGTTAATTTATTAAAACATTAAGCTAAAATAGTCAGTTCACGATATAAGCACCAAGAAAACTAAAACAACGATATATATCCCATTAAGTATCGAAAGTGAAGAAAAAATAAATAAAATAATCATTGAAATGTACAGGGTGTCCGAAAAAGGTGGTAACGGGCTTTATTGTAAATTGAAAAAATATTGTTTATAACGGCTTTAGTGTAAATTGAAAAAAATGTTCCAAATAAGGTCGGAAATAAGACTCCGTTAAGAAAAAATTCCTCTCGTTCATTTGCAAAAAGTGACACTTTTTAAATTTGTGTAGAACCCCCCTACAAAACAATGCCCAATGATTAAAATGTGCCCCATACACTCATGAGGTGACATACAAAATTTGAGAATTATACCTTAAAATGTGTCGGAGGTATGAAGATGAATATAACGCTGACTTAAATCACTTTTCAAATGGCTTTCAAAGGGAAAATATCTTGTCGGATGATTGCATTTCAGGGGTCGTGAAGAATTACGAAAGAAAATCTTTTTTTCTACTTTAGTAATAAACCGGGGCCATCGTGATTCTACCGGACCTGCTTGTGCAATCCGAAAGAGGCCTACGGGCGTTTCCTCATTGGTTAGATTCAGCCGTTAGATGACGTATCTAAGTGCTGGAACCAATCAGTGAGCATCCGTAGGCCTCTTTGGATGATTCATCGGAGTGCACAAGCAGGCCCGGTAGAATCACGATGGCCCCGAATAAACGTTTACATTCAAATTCATGTATAGTCCCCGATCAACTTTCTTTAAAGATATCTTTGCGGCGTTGTGTTATGATGAAAGGCTCAAATTTGGTATATCACCTCATGAGTGTATGGGGCACATTATACTAATAGAGAATATTTTTGTACGGGGATCGTGTACAAATTAAAAAAGTGTAACTTTTTGTAAATGAACGAGAGTAATTTTTTCTTAACGGAGTCTTATTTCCGATCTTATTTTCAACATTTTTTCAATTTACACTGCCCACTTACTTCTAATAGATAAAGAATTAAATCCCGTTACCACCTTTTCGGGGCGTCCTGTAAATAAAAAATAACTTGTATAAAATGAAATTAATTAGCAACTTCCAGATTTATTACATTAGATGAAGAGATGAAGCATTTGACATTGAAACGTATGTTCATGTGTGTTTTTTCACAAAGTTTTTATTTATTTTATCGTTAAACACCAGTTTTTTGAGTGCTTTTTCAGTATGATGATTAGGTGTCAGAAAATAACCATCATAAAATATTTGACATCAAAATACATGCTTTTACTTCATAAATTAATCAACGAGGACATAAAACTAGACCTGTGGACGTGGAGTGCAAGCTTTAAGTTAATTTTGATTACTGGTATGAACTCGTACTAATTCCGCTCAGCTAAGCTGATTGAAGAGGTCTTCCACATCTTTTAAAATTTACGTATTATCTGATTTCACTGTTCTGTTGATTTTATACAAAACCCATAGAATTTTGATTTCGGTTCTTTAAAGAGGTGTTTGTAAAGTAAATAATTTTTAAAAAGCCTTAAACGTATTCATGTTAATGAGGTTGAACCTTAGTTGATTGATTTTGCGATTGAGACAAAGCTACACGTGGGCTATCTGCCTAAAGGTGAAATGTCTTGAGAAGAGCAAAATATTGCTTCTATAAGCGCTAATACAGAGCCTTATGCACGTCTGCTTTTCACGGCAGTCGATATCAAACTAACTCGAATTCAGCCGTTTTGCGTTCTTAATATAGATTGGCAAGTCCCCCGAAATTTCTCGAGGCTCCAGAAAAATACCAATCAAACGCAAATTTTCATTACGCAAGACTTACCATTCTATGGAATATAAGCTAGTTACACTCTTAGAAATACAGTTATCACTAGGCTATTTCGTAATACTAATGCAGGGAAAGAAACATACAGGCCCCATAGGTAAAATTGCGCCAAATGTTTTAAAATGCCTTCAAGCGTAATATCGCCAAATTTGGAGCTCAAGTCCCCAAAAGTGAAGTCTACTAAGCTCTAGCACCAATGTTTCCCGAAATTTCCAGAAAACCCTATATTAAATAATAGGGCCACACAAAACTCCATACCTCGCGTTCTCCAATTTCGATGAAACAAAATGCAAAATTTAATTATTTGACTCGTAGAATACGAATTTTAGACTAGTTTTAACCTCTGAAAGAGCGAGTTACCTCAAAAATTCGTAACAATATTTAAAGTTTCTCTGGTAGCATTGGTCATGTGGTTAGCGTTCGTCCAATCCACTCCGCTCGGTAGCAGAAACCATCCAGCACGGCAGCGAACGCTGCAGAATATTTTATAACTCACATAATAATCTAGTCAAATTTACATTAAAATTGCAGATAAACTTTGGTTTATGATCCTGGTGCTGGAGACTGATAAAGAAAATTTCTGCTACCGAGACAACCATTAGAGCCGAAATCAAGACCTAGATCTCCTTCTTTGCGATTATTGCATTGTCTTATGCTTCAGCTTTTCTTATAATATTGATTTTCCATTTTTTAAAGAAATTTTTCTTTAACTTTTTGTGTGTACACTTAAGGAGTGTGAATTTTATTACTCATCTTACTGTTTCATAGGTAGGAAACTTTGCCGGATTTGAGTGGGTGGGGAAAGTAAAAAAATTAAAAATATGACTCAGAAGTTGCTTTCTAATATTTTTCTTTTTCAAATAAATAAACAAATAAGTAATAATAAGAAAATATAATATGAATAAAACAATATTAAAATAAATATACAGGGTGTCCAGCCTTAATGTGACCCAATAGCTAATTCCCGAACCATTCGGTTTAGATATGCACTTCCAATTTGAAAAATGTTTTAAAAAAGGTAAAGAATGTTTTTACGCGCTTTTCGAACCAAAAAACCCATTTAGAAAAAAATTACAAAAATTAAATTTTTATACGGTCCCCAGGTCCTATCACTTATATTTAGGAAAAGATGCAGTACACAAAAACAAAGTAAACACAAAAAGTTTCATTTTATTACGATAAAAACTGACCAAGTTATGGAACTTTGAAAATCATACATTTCATCCATTTTCTCGGCCAATTTCAAGAAGCTAGTAAGAGACCGTCTCCAAAGTGAAATTAATTGGAACTCTGCCAGGAAACATTAGCTCTTGCACGTCACTCTTATGTAAATCGTTTTTAAATTTAAAAGTACACACATTACGTTAATATTACAATAACGAGTACTTAAAAAACAAAATTTATTCTGTGTACGTGTAAAACATAGATAAAATAAAATATTTTGGACGAAGAAAACTTTTCAAAAGCAGTTCCAAAAACTTAGACTTATTTGCCTGCGGCTTCAGACTGATTTGCTGCGGTACTGATCATGGCAAACGTTAAAAATCTGTTGTGTAGTCGCTTGCAATTGCATACAGTCGTATTCTAATATTACTAATTCTAGTACAGGAGAACGAGATGTATACAAATGAAAAATACTGCGAAATGGTACTGTTGTATGGGCAGTGTAATCGAAATAAGAGAGAGGCGGCAAGACTTTATGCCATTAAATTTCCCAGTCGAAGACATCTATCTTATTGTACAATTGCCCGTGCTGTTCAACGCTTGTATAGAACTGGGAGTTGTCATAGACGTATTCCCTTGTCTCGTGCCACACCTTCAAGCTTGCGGATACCCGCTGAGGATGTTCTAGGATATGCCCTGGCTCATCCTGAAAGTAGTGTCCAGGATATTAGCAAGGCTTGTTCCTACTCAAAATCGACGGTGTGGAACATATTACATACGTACGGTGCATTTCCTTATCGTCCAGTCCTGGCGCAGGAGCTAATGCCTGGAGACCAGTTGTATACATCTCGTTCTCCCATACTAGAATTCGTAATATTAGAATACGGCTGTATGCAATTGCAAGCGACTACACAACAGATTTTTAACGTTCACCATGATCAGTATCGCAGCAAATCAGTCTGAAGCCGCAGGCAAATAAGTCTATTTTTTTGGAACTGCTTTTGAAAAGTTTTCTTCGTCCAAAATATTTTATTTTATCTATGTTTTACACGTACACAGAATAAATTTTGTTTTTTAAGTACTCGTTATTGTAATATTAACGTAATGTGTGTACTTTTAAATTTAAAAACGATTTACATAAGAGTGACGTGCAAGAGCGAAAGTTTCCTGGCAGAGTTACAATTAATTTCACTTTGGAGACGGTCCCTTACTAGCTTCTTGAAATTGGCCGAAAAAATGGATGAAATGTATGATTTTCAAAGTTCCATAACTCGGTCAGTTTTTATCGTAATAAAATGAAACTTTTTGTGTTTACTTTGTTTTTGTGTACTGCATCTTTTCCTAAATATAAGTGATAGGACCTGGGAACCGTATAAAAATTTAATTTTTGTAATTTTTTTCTAAATGGGTTTTTTGGTTCGAAAAGCACGTAAAAACATTCTTTACCCTTTTAAAAACATTTTTTAAATTGGAAGTGCATATCTAAACCGAACGGTTCGGGAATTAGCTATTGGGTCACATTAAGGCTGGACACCCTGTATAATACAAGCATGCATCTGTTCTATGGAATATAAGTAGGTTGAAATTATTGAACATAAAATAGCAAAAAATATCTGAAAAATCAGCTTATTACTGGCGCTAAGGCATCTGCACGTCCGAGAAAGCCATCAGATCTTCTCTTCCAAAATGACAAGTGGTGCACCCCAAATGTTATAGCCATTTCGGGTTCTTTCGGATGAAAGGTACCACCGGTCACTTGTTCACCTTGCATCTGCAAAAATAGAATGGCGTCAATTAAACTTTTATTTACATTTGTCTAGCTTAGAGCAAGTCGGGATTAACTATGGGGTAATAGTGACCAGCGGCATTAAAAAAAAAATTTTTTTTTGTTTGTTAAAATCTTTGAAGACAATAAATTATTTTTCATTATTAGCATTTTCCATCCTAAATGTTTAGCATTTTTAATGGAGTAACTATTATAAAACTAACGTACCAGTATAATTTTAGAAAATCAGATTTGACAGTTCAAAGTTATTAACCGCAAAGGGAAATATTTTCCGTCAAAGAAATTCATATTAAAAAGTATTTGTAATGGACTCAAGTACTTTTTGACATATTTCAACTTTTCCTAATTTAGTTAAATACTAGCTGAAGTACCCGTTCTTCGCACGGGAATGAATGGACTTTTTGATATTACGATTTGTGGGGATTACTATTTATTGTAATAAAGAGATATAGCAAAATGGATATCGCTTTATATTGTGTTCAATAACCATGCATACCGAATTTCAAGGCAATCGTTTGTACGGTGCAGAAGGCCATGCGGCGTAGCGCAATCTAGTGGAGAGTTTTAGCAAAACGGATACGGCGGAAATATTCTTCGCATTCAGATATCGATGAATACGAAATTTCAGGACGATCGGCTGGACAGCCCTGACGACGTGAATCTAGTGGCAAATTATATAGGAAAATGGATAGCGCCAAACTCTTCCCCGTGTTCAAATATCTATGTATACCTATTTTCATAGCGATCAGTTGCACAGTCAAGAAGTGATACACTGCAGCGCGATCTAGTGTTTAATTAAAGTAATGATTTGCTACAGTGCCGTCAAGTGGCGAGTTATAGCAAAATGGATAACGCCAAAATATTCTCATTGTTCAAATAGCTATGTATACTGATTTTCATAGCGACTGTTTGAATGGTCAAGAATTTGGCCTGCTGCAGCGTCATCTAGTGGCGAGTTAAAATAATAATGCATTGCAGTGCCATCTAGTGGTGAGTAACATCAAAAGGAACACAGTTAGAATATATTCTTCGTGCTGAAATGTGTAAGTATAAGAAATTTTATGCCGATCAGTCGAACGGTATAGAAGTTGATGTGTTGCAGCGCCATTTAGCGGCAAGTTACAGCAAAATGGATACTGAAAAATATTCTCCGTGTTCTAATATCCGCGTGTACCAAATTTCATCGAAAACGGTTGGACGATATTCGCATAGTAAACGGCTAAACGGAATAGAATTCGACGTTCTGCTGCGCCACCTAGTGGCAAGTTAGAGGAAAACGGATAGCATAAAAAGCTTCTCAATGATAAAAGACTTAGGTGAACCAAATTTCATAGTGCAACGGTGCTGGAGTTTTTCAACCTCATACGCACATACCAACATTCATTTTTATCTATAACCAGTATCATTATATATCCCAGTCTCAAATAAAATCCAGTTTCAAATCTAAGCCTCGCCAAAGTGCCAACATACGCCATTTTGCAAGAGTTTTTTCAGGAAATCATTCGAAGCATTGACTTAGCAGCAATCAATATGGGAAATGGTTCGGCCGCCAAAAAGCAAAGCACACATTTATTTGAAAAGGGGAATCCCTTAATACAACCGAATTTTTTTAAATTATCAACTATAACGTGTTTTATTCATCGTTACTCCGATGTACTAAATGAGAAGATTTCAATTTTGTGAAATTTGGCGGAATTCCCCCAACTTAAATCAATGTACTCAATTGGCGAGAATTCTGAAGATAGATTGCTTGAAATCCCTTAATAACTGCATTATTTCTTCACGGATCATTAAAATTTAAAGCTGTATTCTAATAAAACCTTTGCACTTGCTTTCAAAAATCTATTTCCTTTTAAGCTCTCAATAAATTGCGCCAAGCCGAAAACTGTGCAAACCGCTAGAACTCACTTTCTCAAAATCAGCATTTGAGCCATTTTATTTTTTCGCCAAACTAAAAAAAAATTACATATTAGCCTCGGAAATCTTCAATTCTTATTGTTTTGCGTATAAAACATTTCATTCCTGCTCCGATTTCCCATGCACACGATATTATAATAAAAAATTAATAATCTTACAAATATAAACTAACAAAAAAAATCATTATTATTCTTTTATTTTTACTTTGAGAATTTAAAACATCTTATTCGGCAAAATCGCCACACATGGCAACCACGATCCTTATTTCACACTTTTTTCACTACAGGGGTTACAATTACGGAAAGGTTTTTGCATGGAGAACATAAAAAATCTCTTAAATTCCGGGAACGGGTGGACTTTCAAGGTTTTAAAGTGGACTATGATTTATTCTATATTATTTTACATATCTGTGCAAAATTTCAGGCTGATAGGTCCATTTTTGTGGATTTGTATACAACTCAAATCCACAAACAAACAAACAAACAAACAGAATTTCATTTTTATTTTTAAGATTTCAATTTTATCATCATAATTATCAGAGTATTTTTTAAAAAGTGAATTAGCTATGTAAAAGCATGATTAGAAACACAGTAAGGAAAATATTTGGAAAAATAAAAGAAGGCTCTGGCCTGGTGTAAAAAAAAAAAAAAAAAAAATCCTCACTAGGAAAAAAGACATTTCTTATACCAATTAAAAAGTATTAAAAGAATAATTTAAATTATTTTATTAAATCATTTCCGATTTTACCATATCGTAGCTTTTGTCAATGTGTCAGTGGAAACCAGAAGATATCATTGGTTATTATTGACATTTTTGCCATCCTGATTTAAAGTTCATTAAAATTTTAAAAATTGTCTTCAGTTTTTGAAATTTTAAATATTTGTACCGACCACCTTCAAAACTTTCAATGAAATCTTTTTAGGTCTTAGAGCAAAATGAGAAGGTGTCTCATAAAACATTTCAAAATTTGATTCTTTAAAGATTGGAGCTGCTGCATTTCATTTGGAAGTTTTTATTGCAAAATGATTCGTGAATGAAAATGTTTCTGAGCCTTCGCACTAGTAGTTGAGTTTTGGATTGACATTGGGTAGTTGAGTTGACATTGGATTTACCGGGACGACTTAAAGATTTTATTCGTATTTAATATCACTCAATTTTTCAACTGACTAAACATGCATTAAATAAAATAATAATTAGGGCAAGTTTTACCTGAACTCGAGCAAGTAGGGCATCACTTTCCCAGTCCCAAAAACTAAGACTTTCTTGTTCAGTCCCCGCCTCCACAGTCATGAGAACATAATCCTGGAAAAATATTTTTAATTCTTATCAGGCAACACAATTGCTTTATAAAAAAAAGACCCATCGATCATAAAATACTTTAAAATACAATCTTATCTACGCTACGGGAAAAAAAAAAAAAAAAAAAAAAAACGCTCTCATCTAGAATGAATAGATGGTTGCTTTCTGTGTCCCAAAACTAGAAGAATAGATAATAGAATTATGCGTGTAGATGATATACACAACTGGTATAGACGAAAAGCTCAAGAATTTCTAGTTCGTAGTATTTTAGCGAATCACGGGATCGGGTCAAATCGCGCGGCTGTCGTTATCTAACGGTCTGGAGTTTTGGTAAGTTTTCTCCAGATGTAACGTGAATACGCGTTAGAACCCCTTAGAAAGTCCTTCTACCAATGCACCCCCCAGCTTAGGCAGATACCCCGCATGCAGGTTTGCCTTAACCTTAACACACACTCCACTCTAGCGAATCACAGCAGAATGACTAGTTTATGTAGCGAGAAATTATCGTTCGATACACTCATGCACTAAGGGGGATAGGCGCCTGTTTTTACAGAATTTTGTATTAACCGCAAATCCTGATTAGATCAATAGTGACAGCATCTGCCGAGAGTGTCAATTTTTAGCACAAACTCCTGAAGAGTTCATTCTATCTCCTTCAGAAGTCGATAGATGGCAGCATTACCGATCGTTAACGGGATTTCTTAATTTTGAAGCAAATACCAAGCAGAGGACTTAAAACTTAATTTTGCCACCCCCAGAGGTATTGTTTTGTTACGCTGAGCTACAGCAGGGCATTAGAAATATCAGACCCGGAAGCAGTGATGAACTCAGTAAGAAGGGTAATCGCGGCCATCAGGGGGTCGTCAAAAGAGAAAAAAAGGTGATGTGATGTCTAGTTGCGGTATTGTGTACAGGAAATACTTCTCACTGAAGACCATCTGTACATGCGATGTCCGTGCGCGTTAAATCAATAGTTGAGAAAGCCCCCTCGCTACCAGTTTACAAGGGCTGCCAATATTCAGAAGTTCCTCCTTCTGATGAGGATCCAAATTGTGGCGAGAAATTCCGTATGTAGCTTTCAGTGACGCAAAATGTCCTTGTGATGCAGATAATCACATATCTTATTTTTAATTATCAATTACTTAATTGTTAATTATTTCTAAATTTAATCTGTGTTCAAAATTTATTCTTTGCACTTTCGATTTGGTTTTCTCTTCCCTTCGCCTGTAAAGTTTTTATTTCTGCATCTACCGTATTTAAAAGCAATCTTCCTTTTTCATTTATTTTTCCTTTTTATTTCACTTTTGCATTGGTAAAGCCTAGCATTTCTGTTCCCATGGTTTGTTTATGACCATATATGGTATCAAATCTATAAATAACATTGACTTTCATTTTGGGTTACAATTTAGCTGCTAGATTGTTTGTTTTATCCGTTGGCATGACTGGGATTCAAAAATAATTATATAGAAATGCTCTTAACGCCTATTGGCGTCACGTTACTTTCACGTTTTGCTTGGCGTGTCTCTTTGGCGTGTTTTGCTTCTGTACTAACCTTTTGGCTTGAGTTTCTCATCATCATTCACGCCTTTGCAGTTGTCAAGTGAACCTGCGTTTTTCAGGGGTCTGCTCAGCCACCGTAGGACTTTATAATTTTGATGTTTATGCGTTGATATGCTAAAATAAAATGTAATTGCCACTATAAAGTCTTATTCTTTCATTTATGGCCTGGGTTTCGCCTTCATAGTCCTCTCTTCCCAAATAAATAAAATGTAGCGAAATATTCAGCTAGTATTTTTTACTACTTGGAAATACACTAGAGAAAAAGATGCCGATTAAATCTAGGAATTTAACAGTAATCGGCTTTTAGTGATTTTAAAACCGTTTAATCAGTTTAACATAACAAAGTTTCTACCAGAACCTCAATGGCCTGCCTTACTTTTCAATATTAGTTTGTTCGAACATAACTTGTGAACTAATCTTTATGTTAACAAAATAAACATTAACACAGAATAACATTACGAAATCCCTATAATTATCCAGTGAAAGAGAAAAGTACACCGCCAAATTAGCAATTTATAGAATTCTCTAAACATTTCACATAACGATGAAATTAATTAGCGGGTTATAGGTGTATGATTTCTATTTGATAATACACATTTGATTATAAAGAAAATAACTCGTGCTTTGATTACAAAATACGTTGATCATGATTTTTCAACTGAAAGGAATTTAGCATTACTATTAGGCTCGTTAAGATACGAGTGAGATATTTAGTTTAACTAAATTTATGAGATTTGACTTTTCTCACCATTTAATCAAATTGGTTGATTGAATCATCTAACTTTCCCCTAAGCACTAAAAGTAGCATCAGTATAAATAATAGCCTGTTTCGATAACTTTTTTTGAAATTTGACAGGACTGTAATTCAAAAATGTATGTGATGTATGGCCGTAGATTAAATAAACTATTTACGCCAGAAGACATGAAGTATTTTTGCATGTTTATTTATGATCTCAATTAGGCACACTTACAAATGATAAACCTAGGTCAGTTATGAAAATTTCATTCAAGTGTACAGTATTTTGTAAAATGTGTTCTGCTTTAGAAAATTACGATGTTTATCTGTGTTTAAGAATTTTTAAAATGAAAATACTTTAAAGTTGGCAACTCACTTTAAACAAAATAGTCAAGATTCTAAAGTGAAGACTTTCTTATGTGAAATACTTCTTAATTTTGTGAAATTTTTCTTCTAAGAAAGTATTTATCCAATGAATAGGGAAATAATAGTTCTAACCTAAACGGTATCTAAAAGTCGGGATATTATTTCGCTACTGGAGAAGGCGTTGAAGAAATTGCTTCTCTGTTTATAATTAATTAGTTAATCTGTTTCACATACCGAATTTTCCCGCAAAACATCAACGCTTCTGCAGTCATTAACACTATTAGCTTGCACGAACATAACTTGAACTAACCTTTCATTTAACGAAATATGTTAACACCGAATGAGATTTCTTCATAATTGTTCGATTAAAACAAAGTACACTTGCATTCTAGCAATTTATAGAATTCAGTTAGCATTTCATTCGGTGATTAAATTAATTACCAGATTACATGTTGTTGACAGCAGATTAAATTCTGCTTAAGCGCGTAAATTAAATATTTAACAATAAAATAACAATAATTTTTTGCAATAGCATGAATTTGAAGCAAGCAAACACGTTGTGTTGTGATTTATGGATTTTCTGAACATACGTTATTCTTAAATTTAAGAGAATTCTGGAATTTATGCTGGCATATTGTGATACGAGCAAAATGAAGTAGAAACTATTTAAATTTAAACGAAACTGACGTGCTTGAATTAATTTTTATCCCGACCACAACAAAATTGGATGACAGAATTTTAATTTTTCTATTATCAAGTAGGAATAACGTAAAGAATCGCAACTCTTAATCACGTTTCTGTATACAGGGCATCTCATAAATAACCCCCCCCCCACCCCCCCACCCCCAGCTCCACCCCGAATTCTGCACAGCCAGATTCCTCTTTGGGGGTACACACACAAACAAAAAGGTCCGAAGAAACTGTACCTGTACGGCCCATAGTTTTCGAGAAAAATAGGAAAAATAAAGGGTGATATCACATCTGGTGCAAGGAAAAACAACTAGAAACAATAAATTGAACACTGGATTACATATGGAGAGCTCGGTTTTGTGGCCTCTTCGCTCATCAATGGTCTGTGAATTCCTTCCAATGAAAACGTTTGACAGAATTGATCTATTCCTAATTACAACAAAAATTGATTCAGTCCCTCCTTTTCATGCTGTGTGTAGTTATGTGGGCAGACTGATGCAACATTAGCAGTTAGTAATTGCACGGCGCATGCATGCAAGCCTGATATGCACGGTGTGACATTTTGAACATTATTTTATATGAAAGCATATGCAAAAAAAAAAAAAAAAAAAAAAAAAAAAAAAAACTATGCTCATATTTCCAATAAAGGCTCTTTTTCTGGCTTTTTCTTACATTTTCTTGAAAACTATGGGTTGTAGAGGTATTGCTCTCTGGGATATTTTATGTACTCCCAACAAGGAATCTGGCTGTGCAGAGTTTGGACTGTATTTATGGGCCTATTGCGAAACCTATTGCGTATTCTATTGCGAAACAGTACAGTTTTACATATTGGCCGTGCAACGATCGTGATTAATCGGTAATCGAGTGGAAAGTCACAAGACTCTACTAGTATGAGAGATGTCACTGAATGCACAAGCCGGTATGAAGATTGGCCGTGAATAAGGAATGTTTCTTTATAAGATGAGTTATTCCTTGTAACACAACAAAAGATGAACACTTGGTAATAATCAAACGCGACGCATAATGCAAAAACTGATGATAGTTATCACTTGATAGTAAAATAACGCCAGCGATTCATTGCACTATTACAAGAATTCTTGCCGAAAAACTAATTCACTGAAATTAATTTTGTAGGCAAAAAATTCAGTTGTGGACGGAAAGGGTGTGTCGAACCATGACCATCATTTATGCATATGTTTGAGACAGCGTTTATCACTCAACCCAGATGATAGGATATTCCATTCCATGTGAAGTTTACATCCACAGATACACCTGTTTTTTATTTCACTGTCAATATAAATGCATTTTTCACCCATTCTGAGACGTGTACTTCATCCAACATATTGCGTTTGTACGGAAAGTAATTCGCTTTTCTCCAACCATGGCTCCCTAAGATGTTTCCTAGTTACGGGCTGCCCGATAAACTCTGTTTTTTGCGTACGGGCAAAGTTTCGTCTCTTCGCCGCTGCAGCGCTTGCTCCTGACCCATAATTACCAGCGTTGCCAACACTGACGGAGAAAAAGGGGCTGAAATCAAAGTTAAAAGTAGCCAGAAATGGCTTAAAAATGTGAGAACAAAAAGGCGAAACAGCTCGTACGCAACATCCCTTAGGAGAAACTGGTTTTCGGGCAGCCTGTACTTGAGAT
This sequence comes from Cheiracanthium punctorium, assembly GCA_038373885.1. Classification (NCBI taxonomy): domain Eukaryota; kingdom Metazoa; phylum Arthropoda; class Arachnida; order Araneae; family Cheiracanthiidae; genus Cheiracanthium; species Cheiracanthium punctorium. The sequence continues at coordinate 550,999 of JAWZYV010004217.1, forward strand.
CTTTGGGAGTCATGCTCCAGCAGAGCACTTGTATTTTGTCAAAGCCAACTTCACACATAAACAGCATAATCATTATCTATTTTGACAGCTAATATAGCAAGGTCTGCTTGTGAAAAAGTTAAATTGATTCTATGCAATAATTTTTGGTTGATACCCTAAATATGCAACGAGAAAAGCAGTGTTTTCGGCATTTTTTTTTTTTTTTACTATCAAGAAGGTAACAATGCTATTTAAGGAAAGAAAAAAGTATCCAATATGTATGGAGAAGACTTATTGAACAGACGCCAAAACTTTATTTTTTTTTCAATGGGCGGGGCACTTGCCGACTAGGCGTTGTCCACTACAGCTGCCGAAGCTATTTGGGTCATTTTATTATGGTGGCACCTAGTGGGAGGCCAGCGTTACCCGCTATGAAGGGACGGATAAGTTAACATCCGTGCCCAAGCCGGGATTCGAATCCGGACTAAAGGGGTGCTAGAATGGTTCCCACTACACCACCAAGGCGGCAGTGCCAAAACTGGTTTGCAAAATTTCGATCCGGCAGTTTTTATGTTGAAGATGCACCAAGTTCTGGAAGGCCAATTGAAGCTGACGAAGACACAATAGAGGCATCGTAAATATTTGTAAACCTGTGAATAACAATTCGTGAAAAATCGTGAAGAAAAATCGTGAAAAGTCGTGAGAGATTGAATTTCAACCGTTCATTATTATTTGGAACGCCTAGCTTTAATCTCAAAGCTCGACATAGGGGCTTCTCATGTTCCTAAGAAACAAAATGACTTTCCGGACAGCCCAATATTAATATTTACATTACTTTAATTTTAATAAATGATTGGAAGTCAGCTGATATAAGTTGAGGCTGGTCTGGCGCAATTGCACGGTCCGATTCAGAGAACCATCCCGGCCCTGCTCCACAGGTCCAATGCTCGATCTTCGGGCTGTGGAATGTCGACCCAGGTTTTCCTCCTTTCAGCACTGATCTTTAGATCAGTGCCTTTCACTGAGTATATAAACTGAGAACCGGGGAAACCCAACAAGGGGGCCCCGCGTCAGACTGACCATCTGGCCAAGGCATATGCTTCTGTACCCTAGGACCGTGGCTGACGAGAAAGACAGGCTTCGGTGCTGACATTTGGTCACATCCTTTTTGCCCTAAAAGAGTCATGTGACCTAGGGGGGTGTTGCAATATTACTGTGGCTATCTTGGACCGAGATGGCCACACCTCCTAAGTCAGATGACGCTTCGAGTGCAAAAGGGGTGTGACCCAATGTCAGCACCGCAACCTGTCTTTCTCGCCAGCTACGCCTAGGACTCATGATCAAGAGATCGTGGATGGCCGTCGCAGGCCTTTATATTGGTTATGCCACCCAGGTGGTGCAATGGCTAAAGAAGCATTCTATCACGCCTTGGGTTCGGGTTCTATTCCCGGCTTGGGCTTAGGTGTTAACTCTCCAATCCCTTCATAGGGGGGTAATGGTCACCGTCTGTTGGGTGCTCCCCGTAATAGAATGGCCAATATCTTCGGGCCGTTGTAGTGGTCAGTGCCTAATCGGCAAGTGCCCTCCCGTTATTAAAAAAGCAAACAAACGTATACGGCTTGTTTTGCCATTTAATTTAGTTTTTTTTATAAAGCGTTCAGGCGAAAAATAAAATGTTTTGTGCTTTTGAAATTTACGTTCATGCTTCAATGTTTAAAGCAAGTTATTCGTTATAAACAAAATGTCAAGATCCTAAACTAAACGCTTTTCTCTATGTAATTCCAAGAAAGTATTTACCCAGTACTAGGGTTTGAATAGGAAATAGTTCTAACTTAAAGTGTAAATAAGTTTTCGGCATAACATTATTTTGCTAATAGGAAAGGCGTTAAAGAAATTGTTGCTTTTCTGTTTTTAATTAACTCGTTAATCAGTTTCACGTATCCAATTTTCTCTTAGATCTTCAACTCCTTGCCTCAGTTATCAGTGTTAATTAGCGGGAGCACAACTTGAACTAAACGTTCTCTTTACAAATACGTTATCACAGAACCACAATTACCCAATCTCTGTAATTGTTCTGTTAAAGGCGAAGCACAGCTCCAACTTAGCAATTCATAGAATTCTGTTAACTTTTCACTCAGTGATGAAATTAATTAGCAGATTACGTGCTATTATCGACAGATCAAATTCTGTTCAAGAGTGTAAATTAAATATGCAATGATAAAATTATAGTAATTTATATGCAGTGCTACCGATTTCAAGCAAAGTAAATATATCTCTTTTTGATTATAGAATGCATTGGATACAGAAGAAGTTTTTATATTCAAGGTATGCCGGAATTTATGCTAGACAAATTATAAGATAATAGGAGTAAAACTAAATTAAAATATTTAATTCAGCTGATATTGAGATTAACCAATCAATGTCTGGTTTAATTCAACCAAATTAAGTAACTGAATGTACATTTTTTTTACGTCACCCAAGTAACATAAACCTAATAAATTACGTTTCGAAAAGCAGTTTCTAATCACGTTAATGTAAAATTTGTTAAATGAAAAAAAAATTATGAATTGACATGAGAGATAATTAATAAAAACGCAGTGATTATAAAACACTTTTAAACGTACGATTGTGTTACTTGTAGATCTGTATAACTGTATAAGAAATAAATAAGTAAAACAGATATAATGCGAGCGAAGTATTTATTTTAATAGCTCTCACATATAGCAATACAATGGAATTATTTTGTGAGCTCCTGTAAAAGAAAGATGAATGCTATTCATACATAAATGTAAGCATTAAAGCAAAAACTTAATAGAGTCGAACCTCGATTTAACGTACTTTGATTTAACGAATTCTCCGATTTAACGAATATTTTTTTTTGTCCCGACAAAAAGGGTGCTAAAATGCTCTGATTCAACGAATTTTTAGCTTTGATTTAACGAACAACAATCGCTGAAATAAAATTCGCACATAAAACTATGAATTTTTTGCAAGCAAAATTTTAATCTTTCACACCGTAATCCAAGTGTGTAATACAATATTTTTTTTCTCATTTCTCCAAACGAAGCAAGTGCCTACGAAGACAGCGATACAGAAACACTCATTTACAATTACGCCGTGGATAACGATGATCAAATGCCTGGATGGGAAGATTTTCCTAGTAATGGAAATTTTACAGGATATGTGTCTTGCGATGTACAGCTAAGTACCTGCGATAGTGAACAGAAAGAGAATGAAGATTCTGAAAGCAGCGAAGAGATGACGGAAATTGAATTTTAAAAAGTGACATTCCAAGAAGCCGTTTTCAGCTTGAATGCTTTAATTTTCAATTTTTTTTTGTTTGTATCATGAGATTGATTCTGTTGTTCTTACGAAGTTAGAAAATATCGACAAAGAACTTTTGAAAGTCAAAACAAGGCACTATCAAGGATTTCTTTCCAAAGTGCCAAAACTATGCCTCTATTATGTATTAAATTTTAAGAGCAAGTAACATTAAAGAATATTGATAATTTTAAAGTTGATTTCCTAACGTACAACTTATAATTTTTAAGCTCGTAGTAAACAATAATCATTCTTTTTTTCATATCTATATCTAAGGGTATTTTGCATTGATATTTTTATACCATACTCTTTACAAAAATTGATATTCGATTTAACGAATTACTTTGATTTAACGAACAGATTTGTGGGTCCCAATCAATTCGTTAAATCGAGGTTCGACTGTATATATAACTTTGTCTGAAGTAGGTTAACGCCTTTAAAATGCACTTTAAACTATGAAGGCTCATAGACCGTAATATAGAAATTTTTTTTAAGTGTTTCTGCAAAATAACTATTCACTCCATAAACACAATTTTCGATAAAGTGCATGGTGTAGTATTAACCTATAGAAATTTACGGCAATCAATATCTAAGGTAATTAAATCACGGTGATCTAGTCAAATATACAATGCCAGAAAAAAAGTTGACGTTTAATTGTGTAGAAATAATGTTGACTGTTAAGTTGTGCGTAGAAATCCTATTGCAAGTTTTTCATGGAAATGCGCTTGTGGATAATCATCATGCGATTACTTCGGGATGCTAGGAGATTTTTTGGCGTACCTCCATTCTCTATTACAATAATTGTTGAAATAATAGTTTAAAAAATTGCATACTTACGGTTGATGAAAAAGCGATAGATATCGGATTTCCTGTGAGACGAGTAATTGAACTTAGTGTCTGTAAGGTATCCACCATCCATATGTGAACAGTACAGTTTAGCTAAAAGAAAAATATACACATTGAGTAAGAAAGATTTCATTAAAGCCTAAAGATGCTTTATTGTTATAGCTTTCATGATAAAATTTGGTCCCATAAATGCGAAATTTATGTATAATGACGGAAAATTTATTTGTCAATTGAAATTTATAATAGTTTAAAACAATAATATGCATTAGCGATAATAGTGCACCTTTTAAAACATATAAAAGCGTATTTTTGAGGCAGTGACTATTCACTTTTGAGTTGTGATTACCGCAGAGCCGTATATATCTATAGAAAACTGACATATTATAACAGAGACGTAGCCAGAGGGTGGGCCAAGGGAGCCCAGAGCCCTCCCGAAATTTAATTTTTTGTTAATTGGATGACAATCAAGAATTCTTGTTTTAACTTCTACATTCTCCACATTTTGGGCCTCCCTGATATTTTTTCTGTCTACGTGCCTTTATTTAAAGTAGCATAAATTTAATAGAAATATGTCACAATCATTGTAATCCATTAGACTACTTGAAAAATTAAGTTAGCTGAGAAGTCTAATCTAGTTAAACACACAACACAAAAAAAAAAAAAAAAAAAAAAAAAAAAATTCCAAGCTGTACTAAGACGATAGCTTGGAAGCTGTACACTTACGATACTTTTATAAAAAAAAATCTTAAAAAAGGAAATCTTTACAAAATGCTACACTCTTCTAAAAATTTCATTGTACAATTCCAGTTTTAAAAATTGTTATTTTTCTTTTTTTGAAGGTTACATAAAAGGAACGGTTCTTTCCCTTCTATATAGTGCGCAGTGCAGCTTATGAAGAATAATCCTGATTTTTTTCAAGTCTCTAGCGCAATTAGTTTTACTCTGAACTACAGCGTTAAGTGTGGGCGTATGGCTAACATATATCACGCTGTAAATAGCTCTTTAGGTAGGAATTTGTCGATCGTAGATGGAAGTTAGAAAAAGAAGAAATATATAAAAAGATGGCTAAGATGAACAGCATGCAAAACGAAGAAGAAGAATAAAAAAGGATTTAAAAAACTACTAAATTTTCGATAGTTGTGAACTCACTTTATCTTCTGCAGATATTTGACCAGATGCCATAATGCGACGGGAAGGATGGGCGCAGATGCTAAACGAGAAAAAAAAGTAATGTATTAGATTGAAATTGCTTGAATAGCTTAGCGAACGGTGGAGTTAATTGTACTGGCTATTCACTAAAGCGGGATTTAATACTTTAAATTTTTATGTGCATCCAAAATGAATCACTCAGAGTGAAGTTATCCAGGAGTCATCCTTGTTTGCATATCAGTTTCATCCAGTTCAGTGGTTTCACCTCACGTGCACTGTCACTGTTGCGAGTTTCTAAACCGTCACAAGGCTACCAGTGAATTAGCTGGGCAGAGGAAATGAACAGATCGTTTGTTTACATATATATTTCATCACACCTTCACTCTGGATAAATCATCGGTTCGGGAGTAGAGTTTCTCATGAAAAGATCTAGGGTCAATTTTTTTGATTGTTCATCTTCAGTGTGCACTTTGGATGAAAAACAAAAATGAAAGGAAGTCTATATTTGTCATTATGAATGATTCTTCCAAGACATGCTCGTAGCCAAGAGTGTACATTTGGGGGAAGTGCCCCCTTTGAAAAGAATTTTGCCCCCTCTTTTCTCCTCTGAAAAAATTTATCCATCCCACAGATTTGCAGAATATATATAATAGTGGTTTGAAAAAAGGTTTTTGAAAAATTGATTAAAAAAATTCAAATGTATTCTAAATTTCTCCAAACCTGCTTTACCACCACTAAATTATGCAGTGGCATTTTATATAAGTAGCGCTATTTATCGTACATCACTGTCCTTACATAAGTAAGCATTTAAACGAAAAATAATATATAAGTCAGCATTAAAACAAAATTCAATTGAAAAAGTCTAAAATACTTTCATATTTTATAAACGCAATAAAATCACGTGATTTTGGTACACAAGTACAAATAAACTAATTATGTCAGGCAAATCAAAATTTTGAAACTTTCTCTTTACAAGCTGTACTACACACTGAAATAAACGATAAACCTGTATCAGTTTGAAAACTTTCAGAAAAAATTCTTAAAAATCTGAAATTTTCGCAAAAAGCGTATTTCTTCGAAAAATCCTGCAGCTCCGATCCATATTTAAAAATTTTTCCTGAAACTTTCACAAAAGACACAGCGTTTTCGCGTCGTCCCTATTTTTCTTTCTTATTCCATTAAGTTGCATAGTGCATCATTACTCATGAATATGCCGTATTTTTCTTCCTTGTTCCATAAAACACTTCTTTGGAATAGAAATCTACATTAAATTCGCCTACTAAAACTGTTTCACAATCTTCGCCAAGCATATTCTAACTATACTTCATCTTCATAAGTACTGTTTGAAATTTGCCTCGTAATGTATGAGTGTGCAGTCTTTGTTTTTCTTGTATCATAAAACGCTTCTTTGAAATTAAAATCTGTATTAAAATCGTCTACTAAAACAGTTTAACAAACTTCTTCGGGCATATTTTAACTATACTTCACTTTTATAAATATTGTTTAGAGAGTGTATCATAATCCGTGAGTGAACGGTATTTGTCTTTGTTCCATAAAGCACTTTGGAATTGATATCGATATTAAATTCACCTACTAAAACTGTTTTACAATCTTCATCAGTCATATTCTAACTCCTTTGTAATTAACTGTAGCACTTGCAAATTTCTCGCCAAATATGGGAGATATTGCTAAGCTAGTTTCACTTTCGGAGAACTTTTTTGACTCCAAACTCGGCAAATAAATCGACAAAAAATTGCAAACGTTGGCGACTTTCAACATTTTACTTTCCTCCCCTCTGACGCCATCTAACAACCCTATCGAAAATGTAATGAAAACGTGTCGACGTCCGCATATTATGTTGCCAAGAATATATCCACAAATCATGTCGAAAGAAAATACCGGAGTGAACGAATTAGCATTCTAGTGCTAATTAAGTTAAAACACACAATTAAATGTATAAAACTAACTACACAAATGAAATGCCCAAATATATATATGGTTAAGTAATAATCAAAGCATCTCTAGGAAAGAGAGGAGGAGATGAAAATAATTTTAAAAAGCAGAGCCATCCTGGGGACGCCCCCCCCCCCTCCTAGTCGAATCGCCTGGCTACGGGATTTCTCCAAGATGCAAATCCAAAGTAACGAGTGCAAATAAGCCTTAAGCTATTTTCTCAGTGAAAAAAATTTAGTGAATTCTTTTCAGGTTGATGAATTCAATTTACCTGCATATATCTTCTGTATGGCCAAGATAATGCCGTTGAGTATCATTTACTCTGTTGTACAAAACAACGGTTGCTGCTATGGGATAAGCCAGCTCACCAGTTTCAATGAGAAGCAGGGTGCCTCCATCGTACCCGTGACTAGATCGTTAAGGATTAAAAAGATACAAAGCTTTCAAAGTTATTACATACATTGATCGACAGGTAACATAAAAGTAAAAATATTTTGCAATAAAAACCGAACAATAAACTTTCGGAATAAAGTAATACTGTACTAGCAATTTCAGCTCGGATTACCACCGGCCAAGGAGTCTTTCGCCAATGAAAAGGAATTGAACGGTAGATGGGGAAAGTGCACGGATACACATAGTTTCTATTTCCTTGGGCGTGAAACTGTCCAAAGTACCGCTCGCCAATGGGCAGAGGATTGGAATATATGGGAACCAATACTTCATCTCCAGTTCATTGTATTTTGGTCAAATTTAGGCATTTGGTCAGATCACGCAGATTAGATTAAATCCTTAGCATTATTTTATAGGTATTGGCCCACTCTGCGTCTGCAGTGCACACCCCAATCAACGGTTTTAGATAGACTTTCGGTTTCTGGGCCAATTTCGCTAAGCGATGAAACGCCATGCAAACCGGCCATTGGCCAATGAAAAACCGATCGCCTATTGCTAGTAGGGCATTCACCCATGTTTATAAAGCATGTCTCAAAATGATGTGACATTTTAATTTAATTATTAAACATATTAATACAAACATGAAGGTAAAATTGATTAAAAACTTTTGTAAAATAACACACGTGAACAAAAAATAATACACCAGAATATGTTTTGGGTGGCATAGGGGGGACTGGAAAGCAATGTTGTATTCTTACATTAAATTTAAAAAAAAAAAAATAAATGTTCAACAAAGCTTTAGTTACAGACAAGCTGACCCTAGTCGTAGGATTCATATTTGTTACATTTTAAAGCAAGAAACTTATATAGATATTTTCTTTTCTTTGAGATAGAAAGACATATGTGAAAAAAACGTCTCTCCTCCATCCAGAGATTAAGAATTTTGTTAAATGCTATCTTATCTAGCCTCCATGTTCAAATACTCACATATATGCCAAATTTCACATTAACAACGTCAGTACTTTTGATTAAGCAAAATATTGAAGCATTAAAAAGCGATATTACTTTCCGCTGTGCCCTGTAATACAAAAAGTCCACCCTTTCTCATGAGAAAAAATATTTCAAAATTCACACAATCAGGAAGATTAAAAAGCTGAGTTCTACGTTTCTGAAACAATTGTTTGGTTAAATTAACACATTTTTTTTCAAATAAAATTAATTTTAGCAAAATAATTTTGTTAATTTAATTAAAATATCTTTTGCGCTATTTTCACAGGATAATTTTCTTGATTTACCAAAATATTTTTTCAGTGTAGGCCTTAATGTATAAAAATTCATTTTTGTTGCTCTGTAATAAATAAATAAATAAAATAAACATAAAAAAGTAAGAAAATATGAAACACTTTCAGATGTTAAATACGCACTAAAGTGTTTATATTAAAAGCGTATCATAATTCATGTGTCTCTCCCAGGGGCGTAGCCAGGGTAGGGGGATATCGGGATATATCCCCACCGAAATTTTCGGATTAGTGATGAAATTCCTTCTATTTATACACATATAAGTTCATATCCCCCCCCCCCCCCGAAAAATTTTCCAGGCGCATATTCCCCCCCGAAAAATTTTCCTGGCTACGCGCCTGATCTCTCCTATTTTCTTACCTCATTCCATTAAGTTGGAAAGTGTATCATTGTCCATGAGTGTGTCGTATTTTCCTCTCTTGTTCCATAAAACTCATCTTTGGAATCGAAATCTATCTTAAAATCACCTACTAAAATTGTTTTACAATTTCCGCTTAACACATTCCAACTGCACTTCCCCGTTTTAAATACTATTTGGAATGTGTATCATAATCCATGAGTGTGCCTTGTTTGACTTTCTAGGGTTGACTTCTACCTAAACGCCCCAACTCCCGCCAAGGTAGCGATAATTAAACATATGCAGTTACCAAGACGATTTTTTGTATTTATGTGCCAACCTTAGAATTAAAATGGCGATTTGGAACAACATGTAAGTACAGCATTCTATTTCTTATCTATTTTGGGTTGCAAATTAAAGTGGTTTTAATAATTAAGTGTCTTCAAATTCCTTAACTGGCGTTTATCGCTAATTTGTCCACTTTAGTTTTTATCTAGTTCTTTTGGGAGCGTTGAAACTTGTGCATAACTCCTAGAGACCTATGACTGCAAAGCTCCCCAAAGTGTGGTGATTTTTCAGGCTGACGAGAGTGGGGCGTTAAAATAGAAATCAACTCTTCTTGTACCATAAAACGCATCTTTGGAATCGAAATCTACCTTAAAATTGTCTACTGAAACTTTTAAAATCTTCGTCAAGCATATTACAACTATACTTCACCATTTTAAGTACTGTTTCGAATGGGCATCCTAATCCACGAGTGTGCCGTGTTTGCCTTTCTTGTTCCATAAAACACATATTTGGAATTGGAATCTATATTAAAATCGTCCTGCTAACGCTGCTTTACAATCTTCGCCAGGAATTTCTTGACTATACTTTCTTAGTTTCTAGTCAAATTCGGAAGATATCGCCAAGCTTGGTCCGGTTTTGAAGTTATTTTTTGGCAACAAACTTGGCGATCAATTATCAAAAATCGCAAACCTTGTGTGACTTTCAAGATTTTAATCTGCCCCCCCCCCCCCGAATACTGCGTTATCTGGCAAGCACATTTGAAAAGATCTTCGTGACAGTTCATGACTTCAAAACCTGTCTACAAAGTCCCGTATACGAAAACCTGGGACTGAACGAAACAGTACACTAAGGCTAAAAACCGTATACACACCAAAATCCATACCGGTCGTACCGGGTGGGCTATGATACATATACTAAATTTGATACTAAATTTGAACTCAATCGAGTGCATCGTTTTGAAGCTAGTGCGTGCTCTAACATACACAGACACATACGTACATATATCGCCATAAAAATAGCATAAATGAATTCAGGATGCCTCAAGACTTGTAAGTACATCAAAATCTCAAACTCGAATTTTTTCATGATTACAATATTTTCCTGACGTGATTTATGCTCTGGAATTTAAAGTAGTTTCACAGATAAGATAACGCAATCCGTGTGGGCCAGTTACAACTTAAAATGTCGCTTGAGTTATTTTTTTTCGTTCGTAATGCACTTATTTATTTCGAGGGGTTTTCTGAAATTGAAACTTTAATATAATGCATGGTGAGAAACATTGTTGTTCCTCTCTTAACATTTGGCAAACTATCTGCAGCTGTGCGTAAGTACATGAAAAGACTTTTCTTTGCATTTCGACTGCATCAAAAAATTTCTTTGGTATTAAACATCAAAGCCATTACATTCCACAAATGAATTTCCTTATTATACGTTGCCATCGATTTGCGTCTAAGAAATAAACTTTCCAAGAAACTAAATTATACAAAGAATTCATAAATGGAATTCGAATGAACACGTTACACGAACTCTTTTGTCACGCAAATGAAATTAATACCAAGAAAAATTAATTTGTGTTTTATGAAAACCAATTTTATATTGATCCCGAATTTTCTAATAACAGTAAGCGCGTTATCAGAGGAGAATGTTTCTAGTGTTATTGTTTCGTAAGAAATTATCGCTCGTTCAGCTTATCATTTGTTATTGAAAATAATCTGGGAATTTCAGAGAACTATTTGCAGCACTGCCGTAAAATTTAATTCAAACCTGCGGCAGGTAGCGCTTACAAAAATGATTGCGTTTATTGATTATTTGTAAATGTTTAGAGTAATCTAAATGTTCCAAGCAGCATTTTTTATTTTAGAACGTGATATTTATTTCAAGTACACGAGTGGATTATGAGATTTTGTAGAAATCTTTACATGCTTTTCTTTTGATGATATACTAGTAATGTCCTGTAAGAATACGTTCACTGCTAGCACGAGAAAAGAGAAATTACCGATATAGTTAACTAGTTGCGTGGTCTGGCGTTGCTCAGCTGCATTAAATGTTGACATAATTTGCCGAAAACATTATCAGCTGATGCCAATCACTAATACACTGATCTGTTTTGTTTTTCATAAATACTTGTATTTTTACTTTCGGAACATGTACCATGTAAGGAAAGTATTGCAATCATGAAAAAATTCGACTTCGAGATTTTGGTGTATTGACACGTTTTGAGGCCTTCTGAATCCATTTATGCTATTTTTACGAGATGTGTGTGTATGTGTGTATGTGAGTGAACACGATAACTCCTGAAAGGGGCATTCGATTGAGCTAAAATTGGGTATATATGTCATAAACCACCGTCGCAAGACCGGTATTGATTTTGGTGTGTATAGGACTTATAGTTTTTCTACAGGGCTACGACAAAGATTTCTTTTACATTATGGCCTATGGGGAGAAATTCTTGAAAGCGCGCTAGCGTTTAAATGGTACACTCGATTGAGCTCAAATTGGGTATATATGTTTGAATTATTCATCGATTAAAATTTATTTAAATGCTTGGTATTGATCTTAATCGTAAGTATTCGGAAAGTCGAGTGGAGTCACTCCAGATTTTTAATGTCTGTCTTCCCATTGCTATCCGTATATAATTTTGATGTATAAACATGAGTGCCCATAAGGGGAGCAAGGTAGGGCCGTTTCACTCACCATTTGCACGCACCATTGAGTTTTAGAGTATTGTCTTATGATGTAAACTAAGCTGCATCACAAAGCATAATCAGAACCCGCGGGGGAACTAAGAAAAAAAATTGAGAAATGCTGTAAACGACGTCGAATGGTACGCGCAGACACTGGATGATGCGTTACAGACTGAATCTGCTGTGATATGGTTCGTGATGTGACTGAGCGGTCCGTCACTGCCATGCGTACAATCTGCCTGTCATCACGTGACGTGGTGCACTGAGGTCGATGCGGTCGATCACGTCTGTCCGTCGTACCCTCCTGCACCCAACGATCACATATCCGCATCACAGTTGTTTGGTTTCGTCCAATACGACGACCGATTTCCCTGAAAGATAACCCACAATCTCGGTATGCCACTATCCTTCCTCTGTCAAACTCGGATACTTGATCAAAAGATGATCGTTGTTTCCTACGAGGCATAATTTATCGTTTTTTTGAAAAAAAAGCAAGAAAAACACAATTGCTGTACTTGAAACCGTCGAAATCTCCAAGCCTTAAATAGCGCTTTGAGGTGGCGCCACAGGCGCGCTTGATGTGCGTCTGCGCTGAAATTCTAATCATTTGCATATCTCACCTCAGCTAATGCATGTTGTAAATTTCATATTATTTGCATGCTTCCTTCAGGGTGTTGCATTTACGATGGCCAGCAGTGTAGTTACAAGCGTGAAATTTGCACCCCCCATTAAAAACTTTTTATGGGCGTCCATGTGTATGAGGTTATGTTTACTTAAACATTTTGAGTTAACTTTTTAATAATTATTGAATCACATTATATCAATCACAAATCGTGTATAATTTTGATGTGTAAGGCTATGTTTACTTAACATTTTAAGTTAATTAAGCCTTTTAAGTTACTTAAACATTTTAAGCTAACTTCTTACTAATTATAGAATCACACTACAATACAGTTATATATTTATATTTTATTTACTCACGACTTCACCAGAGTGATAGTCAGTTTTACGCCATTCTTATGCGTTGCTGAGTTTAGAAATCTATGGAAATCACGGGAAGAGTGATATTTTTGGCGTAAAAATTAGCCCACTTTTTAATTTAGTGTATAAACTATCTCCATTCCGAATTTCTAATTCGTTCAGCCTTTTCAATGTGAAATAGTAACATGCATACAAAGAAACTTCCGCATTTATAATATCTGTATTATTCTATAGATTTTTCTGAAATTCTTTTCAAAATTTTATGCCCATTGGCTCATCACAGATAGAAGCGCTTTTTCTAGGAGTTGAATATTTCCAGAAAAAGATGTCATTGGTGTTAAAATTTAAAACTGTCGAAAATCACTAAAAAGTTCGAAATAGAAATACTTTTTGTAATCGAAAAGAAGTTAATATTTAATGTTTTGAATATCTGTGTAAATTTCAAACCGAATTTGTCAGAAATAACTTTCTTTCAAATGTGAATATTCTGAGACATCTTCATTAGTTGGAAAGGAGCTGGATAAATGTTTTTTTAAACATATTTATCTTTGTACATATGTATGCAAAAAGTTTCATTATTCCCTAAGCTAACAATGTCACAAGATACAATGTCAAGGGGCAGTAGCCAAGGAGTAATTTTTGCATTTATTAAATTTATAAATAGCTTTATAATTATATATAGATTAAACAATTGCTTATAAATGAAACAACTTGACATGTCACGGAAATGTTTGATATGTGAAATTACTGCTGAATCAGAAAATTCAGCTCATATGATGTGAACATAAATTTTTACACCATCTTCATTTGTACGCTTTTTTGTGTGAAAATCATTAATTTTATAGTGATTAAAAACACTTTTATTATTTAAAATACTAAAAAATTGCTTGTGAGTGTCATATTATTGATCCTTTGACTAAAAACGTAGTATAATTTTATATATGTAATTAATGCGTTTTTTTTTACTATAAGTTCGGTACTAGAAAGTACCGGCTTATATGAAATAATTAAAACTTAATGACGCACTTAAGAAATACTTATCAATTTGGACGTACGTTTTAGCCGAAAAGTTTCGATCTTCTTCAGAAATCCACACAGACTCTTTTATGGTACTCTGTGTGGACTTCTGCTGAAGAAGAGCGACAATTTTTCGGCTGAAACGGACGTTCAGATTCATGAATACCTTTTGTGAGTGTCGTTTTACAAATTTTTAATTATTTCATCGGTTAAACACCCGTTTCTTTTTAGTGTTACTAGCTTATATGTTGAATAGATATATTCTCGTGTTTTAAAATATTAAAAACTTTTTAATTTAATGTGAGGTATCGGAAACTGTTTTTTTCACATTAAATTAATTCATAAAACTCACGAAAAAGCGTAAAAGGCAAATCAGTTACTGCATCTTAACCTACTTTCGACACATAATGCATGCTTCATTGTTTGGACAATGTACAAAATGATTAACACCCCATTTATCACCCCATACGTCATATATTTACATTATTATTCAAAAGACAGTATTATGTATTCTGGCAAAATAATGGTAAGCAAACAACTGCCTTTTAGAGAATAGAAATGCCATTGTTTACATTACAAGACGAAAGTGTAAATGAAACCTTCTGCAGTATTATTTTGAATACGTCTGTCAAATATTATCGCTGAATGAATGAGCAATGACATCAAAAATTGCTTTGAATAAGTCACCTTGTTAACATTAGCTCTTATATGCATTTAATGAAAACAAATCATGTTCCATTCTTATTGTCTTTTCAATCATACTCGCATTGTTTGCTGTTTAAAAGCAATTAAATACTTTGACATTTATATTAGTTTAGTTTTCATCCTGTAGTTATTTCCCTTTTAAAATTTCTGTATGAAAGGCCGAGTAGAATGTATCACATCTTGTGCTGTCGAGCGATAATGCAAAAATGTTTTATGAATGGGCTTCAAACTTCAGGAAATTATTCGTTTTATAAAATAGATTACCACAGAGGTACTGTAATTAAAACCAATCTTAAGTGATGACTTTATTTCATCCTAATAAAATGATTTAAATGACATTTCATGTATAGTTGTCATGAATGTGTAGAAGAAAAATTCTACAAATATGTCTGAAATGTAGGGTGTCCGTAATTAAAAGACCTTATAAGCTGTCACCGACCGAGATCAGTTAACAGATAAATATGAAAATTTGTGGATTACTAAACAAACTCCCGTATCTATAAAAACATGTGTACTTGTTTCAGTGAAAGAGCTTAAATTAGTTCCGAATGTCACTATATAAGATGGCATATTGATTTGAAACCTGCAGTTAACATGCAAATTTGGGTGACATGAACAAATCTCTCGTAATCCTCTCGGATTTTCAGTGGAAGAAATCCGATTTTCAACATTCGGAAACGATACTAAAATAGAGTTATTGGGTGATTGCAATGGATTGAATTTGTTAAACAAATCCTCAACTTTAAATTTCCAGAGGCTTACTATGTTTCTAAAGATCCTTTCAGATGATATTTCTAATTTTTTGTTGGTGTGTGGGACCTCAATACAATAGAACTATAATGGCAACATCTGCGCAAAGTGATTCGCAGTCGGTTGTCACTCAAGTGATGCTTGTGCAACGTCACATCGAAACGCTTTATTGTCACATGTTCATGTTATCTGAATATTTGACCATGAAAAGGATACACCCATTCGATTCGTCTCAAATTCTGCAGTTCTTCCACTCGACGTCGAGCTCTGACAGTTCCGGATTTGGTTTGATATTTGGCAGCCGTTTTGGGGTTTGGAATGACACCAGTGGAAAAAGCAGATTTGCGGACCTCTGGAAAAAAAAATGAAACACTTTCATATTTTAAAAACTCACTAAAGAACTACATATTAAAAGCGTATCATAATCTATGTGCCGTCCCTATTTTTCTTCCTTATTCTATTAAGTTGGAAAGTGAATCATTATTCATGAGTGTGCAGCCTTTTTCTTAATTATTCCATAAAACACTTCTTTGGAATCGAAATCTACATTAAAATTGCCTACTAAAACTGTTTTACAATCTTTGCCAAGCATATTCTAACTACACTTCACCATAGTAAATACGGTTTGGAATGTGCATCATAATCTCTGAGTGTGCCATGTTAGTTTTTCTTGCTCCATAAAACACTTTTTCAGAACAGAAATCTATAAGGAGACCGTTGAAAAATGGCCGTAAAAGTAATTCCAATTAGTCTGCCTAATTAGATTTCTAACTGAACTTAAATGGTGAGGAATATTTATTGCTTTTTTTTTCATTTTTTTGCGTAGGATCGTTTAGAAGGAATGCAATCCTACGTTAAAAGAATTTACACCGTTCATAATTCTACAGGTAACTAAAATAATTCAGCGTTTATAATTCAAAATTCTACTTTACTGATAATGCAGAACTAGAATTATTCTGATGATATTCCGATGAAACAGATGAAAATCCACGAAATTGTTCATTAGTGCGTATGAATTTGTCATTGAAGGATTCCGTCATGAAAATAACTCATTTTACAGGGAAATTAAAAACAATATTACATTTTCTGAACGTTAAAAGAATTTTGGAAGAAAACGAATAAATAATTTTAATCATACTTAATTTTGGAGATGTGGACATGAGGGTAGTTGACGTTGAAGACATTCTCCAAAAACTATGAACTCTGACTAAGCTGTAGAACTCCAAATATTTCAACCTTTTTTTTAAATATGTTTTTTCAGGTTTTGAGAGTACATTTAATGATTCGTTTGAGTTAAAAGTATCATTCGTATGAAAAACAGTAATTTTTTCTAAACGTGCAGTTTTTACCATGTCTGCTTTTTTTTTCTGTTTTAAGTATTGAACAAAAAATTTGATGACTGACACAAATTGAAGCATTTTAATGCATCACCATTTCAAGAATCATGTCTCATTGGGCAAGGAATTAAGTGCCCCTGCAATTAGGAAGACTTGATCCTTTTTTTTCCAGCTGAGAATAAATATTTTATATTTATTTAAAAAATGTTTAAATGAAAAAAAAAACTACTCTAATAAAGAACAGAGTTGATCCTTTAATAAAAACTGACAAAAGAAATAAAAAACCTTTTATTTATATATTTAATTTTTTTTAAAAGAAAGAATAATTAAAAATTGCAAAAAAGAATTGAATCTCCGAAAGTTCCCAAAGCTTATAACGTATTTAATTTCTTTGCAAAATTTCTAATTTTTGGTTCATATGATGATGAAGCATATTATTTTAATTAAATAATATTTAAAATACAATGAGTATTAATTAAATGAAAATGCATTAATTTTCCAAAGATTGCAATTTTCGATTTTCGGCGCAGCAAGTTTATGCTTCACTACACTTAGCTTATGACAAGAGAGTAGTCGAATCATTGTAGTGGTCAGTTAAAGTACGTAAAAATGGAACGTTTCTAGGCACCATAAATAAAAATAGATACTGTTCAAATGTAAGTGCGTTATGTTTTGACATTTTCTTAGAATACTGCGCTTCTGAGACTGTGTTAGGACATCTCCCTTGACATTAATATCTTTACAGATAAAGCAATACTATAAAGCTAATCAAGTGGGATATTTTAATTGATTCGAAGATCAAGTGAGTTGATTATTTTAAAACAATACCTTCAGATGACGTAAGTTTGATAGGTCCAGGGTTCCGCCCTACCAAGCAGCTGTCGATCGCACGGTCTGGAGTTTTGAGCCTTTTTTCCAAGATGTAACGTGAATACGCGTAGGAATTTTTAAAGAAGTCCTCCATCCAAAACACCCCTCCCTATAGTCATATATCCTTTTTGCAGAGGTTTGCCTTTACACAATATAAGACAGCACTTTTTTGACGTGTTTTCTTATTTTGTGAAGGAAAGGTATTAAACATATCTTCTAAACTGGTGGTAGGTGGTACAAATACTAAAAATGTATGCAGTACACATAATCATAAAACGTAAGAATTTTACTCAAAGTTGAAACAACCAATTATCAGTTTTTATGTGAATATAAGAAAAATAATTCTCACCCTTATATATTGATGGGTCTTCTTCAGGAGTTAAGTAAAATGTGTCAATGTCTTGAAACTCATTTTTCAGTTGGGATATACTTCTAACCTGAATAGTTCAGAAAAATCTTTTAATTGAAAAAAACAAAAAACAAAATAAGAATATAAAATATTTCATAACACATTATTATACTTTTTGCGTATTTATTGCTGCATTATAAATATTTAAAAACAGCATGGTCTGTTGTTCCATATCTGACGGTTAATTCTTAGGCTAAAATTGTCTATTATAGAAACGCCTTAATTTTTAATCTTTTTGGATGTAAATATCTTAGATTAAGTAAATTAGTTTGCTGTTACTGATTGTTAAATTCTCATTGATCATTATTAGAATTAAGTGGCATCAAGCCAAAATCACATGATATCAAGAAGCTAATGTTGAAAACTTATAGAGGATGCCAAATTTGGCAATAAATCGTTAAAAATCGATAAACTTCGTTACCACTTGGCAAGATAATAATAAGAACATACAGGGTGTCCAGTGCTAACGGTACCCAATAGCTATTTCCTAAACCGTTAGTCAGAGACATATAGTTCCAGTCAGGGGAGCCAAGGGGGGGTTAGGGGGGTCATAACCCCCCTTGAGAAAGTTTTTGCCATACAAAATGTATATTCTTCACTACATTATCACAGACACGTATACATACACTCTATAACAAATAAATCGACGCACTAAGAAGGAGGTGTCCGATTGAGAGGAAAATTAGTGGATAGGAAGACAATGTACAGAATAGTAAATGATTAAAATTTCAGAACAATTGAATAATTTATTTCAGAGTTACAGTAACAAGTTGAATAAGGTGTTGACCCGCCGCTAGCCTGGATACAAGCTGCCACACAGCGTGGCATAGACCGATAAAGCTCCCGGATGGTCTCCTGCGGTATTTCCTGCCAAATTCGCTCCAATTGTCGAACGAGGTCATCAACAGTCCGTGCAGATGCAATCGTCTTCCCATCATACCACAGACATGCTCGATGGGAGAGAGATCTGGCGATCTGGCAGACCAAGGAAGAGTTTAACAAGCTTGCAGACAGTTTAGAGCAGCACGAGCCGTATGTGGTCTGGCATTGTCCTGCTGAAAAACCAGCCCAGGGCACTGCAAAAGGAATGGTAGCAAAACAGGTCTTAGGATGTCGTCCACGTACCGCTGTGCAGTAAGTGTACCTCTAATGACGACCAAAGGGGTCCGGCTGTCAAAGGAAATGGCACCCCAGACCATAATGCCTTGTTGAGGGTCGGTGTGGCGTGCAATAGTGAAAGCAGGATCCCCCCTCTGCCCTGTGCGTCTCCAATTACGTCTTCGATGATCGTCCGGACACAGTTGGAAGCGGGTTTCGTCGCTAAAGACTATACGTCCCCAGTCGGCATCATTCCAACCTGATCCAGCCCTGCCACGGCTATCTCGGTGAGGTAGCCGTGGCCCTGCACCACTGTAATCTGGCTCGGCCGTGTGCAGGCGTGAGTGGCAGGTGGCGTAACGGTCGGCGCGAGCGTAGATTTCGCTCTCTCAACCGTCTGTGAATGGTCATGATGGACACTGGTGTTTGGGTTGAACGTGTGATGGTTGATACAGATGAAGAAGGCGCTGTGACAGCTGATCGGACCATCACTCTGTCTTCACGATCTGTTGTAGCCCTAGGTCGACCGCTACCATCCTGACGCAGCACTCTGCCATTTTCCACCCATCCTTGCCAGCATCTTCGAATCGTCGCATCGCTTTGACTCAAATGACGAGCGATTCTCCGATTAGTCCAACTGGCCTCTTTCAATCCAATGATACGACTTCTGTCAAACTCTGACAGTTGCTCATAATGAGCACGAATCCTGCAGCGAGGCATTTTTTAAGTTGTTAAAAGGACATCTGAATCGCAATCAAACCGAAAGTTTTAACAACCGTTGAAGAACTGCTCCTTATATAAGTCTTCTGGATGCGCAGTTCCGATGCGCTAGAGATCAAACTATTCAATCATTGGACACCAAATTTGAAACATTTGCATATCTGTTCAAAACATTCATGCATACGAAATTTCAAAGCAATCGGATGATTGTTTCTTGGTGCGTCGATTTTTTTTGTTATAGAGTGTATATATGAGTTGTAGTAGTCGTAAGCCCCCCTTCCCCCCATAAAAAATTTCTGGCTACGCCCCTGGTTCCAGTTGCAAAAATGCTTTAAATTGCATAATCAATTATATCAGAAACAATCGAAGTCAATAAATCAATTCCTATAAAAATTACGAAACTTAAATTTTTATATGGTCCCTCGGTTCTACCAGTCATATTCAGAAGAATTTTCTTTATACAATTTCATGCTCAAAAAAAAAAAAAAAAAAAAAAAAAATCGCCTTTCTACGACCGAAATTCACAGAGTTATTAAGCAGCAAACATGTTGACTTAAGTCACTTTTCCAACTTTAAAAATGTCCCGTTACGGCAAACCGCTTAGGGACCATGTAAATATTGAAATTTTAAATTTAGGTTTCAGTTTCGTTTTCTGGCATAATTCGAAGAAAGAAGCAGAACTAATTTTAGAGTACTAATCTTTAAGCAGAGGGTTATATTCTGGCTCTGTAAAAATCTATTCAGAGTCTTTTGAAAATCTTCTCTGTAAACGAAGCATGGAAGGCGGCAGACTATTTCCCAGGGGGGGGGGGGGCAAAGACTACTTCAACGTATGGTTACCATGTTGGAAAGATCAAAAAAGCAAGGGCAAACACTGCATATAAAAATCCAGGGGGGCATTGCCCCCTTGGCCCCTTGCCCTATGCTGCCGGCGCCCATGAAACGAAGTAACAGAATTTTAATAAGTTGTCTAAATAAAAAAAAATGCTTTGTCGAAACAAAGAGAAATGTTTGGTAGACGATAATTACTTGATATTCAGTTTTCCTTCTGATATGGCAACAGACGATAAACATTAAATTTTAATATTTTACTAGAGTTAAAAGATTGTTGTTTAAATTAGTTTGTTATTGTTCGTCTAAAGTTCATGATATTTGAACTCATAGCCATGGGCGCCGGCAGCATAAGGCAAGGGATTTTTGTATGCAGTGTTTTTCCTTGCTTTTTTGCTCTTTTCAACATGGTAACCATACGTTGAAGTAGTATTTGCCCCCCCCCCCCATGCTCGTAGCTAATTGAGAATAAAAAACGAAAGATGATATTTAATAGTAATGAATACACTGAAATGGTGTTACTTTATGGAGAAGTTCATCGGAATAAACGAGAGGCTGCGAAGCAGTATGCTTTAAAATTTCAGAATGACAATCACCTATCTGCTAGGACTAGATTAAAAGTAGTGAACCGCTTACGAGAAACCGGTAGCGTTAGAAATTGTCCAAGGTCAAGAAGTGTCATGGACTCAACAAAGCCCGTGCCCGTGGAAGATGTCCTAGGATATGCTCTCGCTCATCCACAGTGTAGTGTAATCGCAAGTATGGAACATTTTAAGTGCATATGGTGCATATCCATATCGCCCCATTTTGGTACAAGAATTATTTCCAGGAGACAAAGAACGTATATTTGATTTCTGCAATTTCATTTTGAATAAGCAAAATGGAATAATAACAATTCGTTCGTTAATGACATTCTTCTGACCGATGAGTGTCAATTTACAAGACAGCGTATTATAAATACACAAAATAGTCCCTTTTGGTCTCTTCAAAACTCGCATATCATTAACGCCCCCTAGAGAGGAAAGCCGCGGCGCTTACTTGTGACGTCACACCGAGTAGGTATAGCAAAGCGTTTCCATTGGGCTTCTCCTCTCTCCCGCGCCGCGGGAATACATACATTCGTACACATTCTAAAATACATACATTCGTACTTTAAAATGTGTTTCTTTTCTAATTTAATATTGAATGGAGTGCTTCATTCCCATGTTTTTAAGTTATTTAACACCAGTTCGTTTAAAAAACACTCTTTAAAAACACTCAAAAATTCTATTTTCAGTATAAGCTAAATTTCTGTGCTAATTTATTGGATACACATGGTTTAACGTTAATCTTCGTTATTGCAATTTACAGTCATAAAATAGTTAATGAAATTCCTAATAAATATTACTAAGATCAAAACCGTGTACATGAATTTTTCTCAAATTCATTTTGTAAACAACCCCTATTTCGCATCTGTAAAAATGCTCTAACTTTAAGTAGCTGTAATTCGGTGAATTTTGGTCGTAGAAGGACGAATTTTTTTTTATTGTGCATGAAATCGTATTAAGAAAAATTTCCTGAATATGACTGATAAGACCGGGGGACCGTATAAAAATTTAAATTTCGTAATTTTTATAGGAATTGGTTTTGTGACTTCGATTGTTTCTGATATAATAGATTAAACAATTTAAAGCATTTTTGCAATCGGAACTATGTGTCTCTGACTAACGGTTTTGGAAATAGCCATCGGGCACCGTTAGCACTGGACACCCAGGTTAACAAAATCTGGTGTTAAAAGGTAAGAATTAATTAAAAACTTTGTAAAATAAAACACGTAAAAAGATACTTATCGAGATACTTTGCGGGTGATACAAAAGGTTCGTCTTTCTTTAGTTGCAAAGAAGCTCCACGATCTACACACTGAAGGAGGTTAGAACTCAACCTTCTAGGTTCTAACCTTCATGGTTTGTGGATGGTGGGGCTTCTTTTGAAACTGAAAAGAAATACACCTTTTGCACAACCCGAAACGATCGTTTTGCAGCATCTTTTTTAAGTGTGTCACTTTACGAAAATTTTAATTCAAGTCACTTGGCAAGACTTCGAAAAGTTGTATTCCAATTATCTTAATTAATTAAAAACTCCTCCAAAAGTACTATAAATGTCATGTAACCTACGTAGAACCGTGTTTACAGCATGAATAGCTCTTTTACAGAAATACAAAAAAGAATTCCTATACATTATAATCTATAGAGTACAATACAAATGTAAATCCTTTTGGGAAAAGCGAAGGTGTTGTGAAGATCTACTGCTACACATTCAGTTAGTTTAATGTGCTTGAATGGGTTAATGCCTCTATAGAGTACAATGTATAGGAATTATTTTTTGTGTTTCTGTGAAAAAGCTATCTGTTAATGTATTTACATTTTTGGCGTGTTATTTTAATAACACGTGGCCATAGACACAAATTATTGTCCATAGATATTAATGTATTGAAAGTTGATCTTACACCCTAAATCTATGAGAGTTTATTTAGCGTGTGCTTGTAAAATGCAACAAAGTTGCGGAACACTTTAGGCTAGAAACAACGATGTATGGTCAAAATAGTCCTAATTTGTATGTACTGAGTAGCAAACAAAAAATCCTGTAATTTGCAATCTATTTCTGAAAACTGCAAATGCAAACCTTAGCAATCGTTTGAAAAAGACAAAATTTGTCCAAAACCTATTCAAAATTTTATAAAAATCCTATTGCTTGAGTCATATACTCTGATAGAGTATATGACTCAAGCAATAGGAGGCAAGGCTGGCTGTGCCGGGCAAGCTGGCTGTGCCCGGCACAGCCAGCTGTTGTAAAAAAAATGGTCTCTAGAACTGTGGCACGCAATGAACGTTTCGATCATCCGCCATCTTTCTGGTAGTTAAGTCGAGCGATGGCAACGGCTGCCCTTTTTTCAGCATTGGGAAAGGGTTGCGCCTCAAAGGGTTAATTTCTTTCACTCCATCCCTTCGTATTTACCTCTCGTCCAGAAGACGTCGACATCTTGCCCACTTTTAGGAGGCCCACAGCGCTGCCGAAATCCTTGAGTGCGTCCTCGAAGGAAGGGGGGTTTCGGTCGTTGAATAGGAGAGTCGCACGTGCTCCTGTCCCTTTGGCTTTGAGAGTCATCATCCGACCTCCACGCCGACCTGTGTACAGATTTTCGATCTGCGAAACAGAACGACTGGTTAATGTTTTTGAAGTGAATATTGCTTATAAAATACGAGGGTCCGTCCGGAAAGTAAGTTGTCCACGGCCAATAAAGAGGAACAAATCCTTATTACCTGGAAAAATTTATTGCTAAACAGTAGTGTGGGGAAGCTTTCCCCAGGTTCAACGCTTCAAAAACTAAGCCGTGATAAAAGTCACTTTAATCCATGATTGAAAGTTCAAGGAGCAGACATCGTATAGTGGCATTTTAATTTTATTTAATACATTAACACACATATACAAACTTCAAAAATACTAAGTCCTACGGTGGCTGGGCAGACCCCCAAAAAACGCGGGTTCACTAGACAACTGCTAAGGCGTGAATGATAACGAGAAACGCAAGCCAAGAAAGTAGTGCAGAAGCAAAACACGCTACAGGGCACGCCAAACAAAGTGCAAAAGCAACTTGACGCCAGTAGACGTTAAATATATTTTTATATAATTATGTTTGAATCCCCGATGCGTCAAGAGGATAAAACAAAAAAAATCTATCAGCTAAATTGTAACCGAAAATAAAAGCCAATGTTATTTATAGATTCGACGCCATATATGGTCATAAACAAACCATCGAAATTGAACCGCTAGGCTTTACCAATGCAAAAATGAAATAAAAAGGAAAAATAAATGAAAACGGAAGATTGCTTTTAAATACGGCAGGTGCAGAAATAAAACTTTACAGGCGAAGCGAAGAGAAAATCCGAATCGAAAGTGCAAAGAATAAATTTTGAACACAGATTAAATTTAGAAATAATTAACAATTAAGTAATTGATAATTAAAAATAGATATGTGATGATCTGCATCACAAGTAGCCTGAAGTGTAACACTTGCCCTATACCGTAGGATAAGCTTTTGTAGCACAGTGTCAGAAGTCTGCCGCCTGAGAAAGAAGCCAGAGTATCACAGTTGTTTGCAGTCTTCGTCAGTGAAAAAGTGATGTCTGGGCAGGAATTTCTTCAGG
Source organism: Cheiracanthium punctorium (assembly GCA_038373885.1). Taxonomy (NCBI): domain Eukaryota; kingdom Metazoa; phylum Arthropoda; class Arachnida; order Araneae; family Cheiracanthiidae; genus Cheiracanthium; species Cheiracanthium punctorium. Next base: position 576,147 of record JAWZYV010004217.1, read on the forward strand.
TGCAAGTCACTGGAAGCAAGATCGTATTGTAGTTTGAGTACCACCATGTGGTTGAAGAGATTCCTGTTCGGGCATCATTTATCCACTGACCAAGACAGTAGCAGCAACCAGGGCCTCCGAGAGAAATTTTATTAGGCGGGGCGAAAATCTTCCCGGTCCCTTTCGTAAAGCACAAACGTTTCGAAAAAACACGCCGGAAGGAAGGAATTCTTTTTGTAAAACAACTTTTTAATGTACAACAACTTTTTAATGATTTTCATATAAAATTCTGTATGGAAAGAGGCTGGGAGGGAAGTTTTTCTGATATGTAACTGTACTTTTAATTCGAAGGCTGAAAAAAATGGTAATATTTAAATGGTAGAATGAATATTTCCTCTATCTAAATCAGTCTAGAATTATGTATTCAAAATTTAGTCTATTTAAAGATTTTAATTATAGATCTATAAATGAAATTCGTAACACATTCTGAAAAATTCACGGACGCACGTTAGCTGAACACGGGCCCCCTCTAACTCGCACGGGCCCAGGGGCGGCGCCCCGTCTGCCCCCCCCCCCCTTCTCGTAGGGCCTGGCAGCAACTGTGACACTCTGCCTTATTTCTCAGGCAGCCGACTTCTATGACATTAGACTACAAAATCTTATCCCACGGTATGACAAGTGCTGCAGTTCAGCTTATGTTGAGAAGTAGCTGAAATATTACTGTATCTTTTGTAATAAATTTTTCCAGATAATAATGTTTTGCTCCTTTTTATTGCCTGTGAGATACTTATTTTCCGGACGACCTTCGTAGTTTCGCAAGGATTGAACTGTCCTCCAAAGCTATGTTAACGAGGCGTAGAAGTATGTTTTTTTTTTTACTTTCCGAACATGTACCATGTAAGGAAAGTATTGTAATCATGAAAAAATTCGAATTCGAGATTTTGGTGTATTTACACGTTTTGAGGTCTTCTGAATTCATTTATGCCATTTTTACGAGATGTATGTATGTATTTATGTGTGTATGTGTGTGTGTGTGTATGTGTGTTTGTGTGTATGTGAGTGAACACGATAACTCCTGAACAGGGCATGCGATTGAGCTCAAATTGGGTATATATGTTATAAACCACCGTCGCAAGACCGGTATTGATTTTGGTGTGTATAGGACTTACAGTTTTTCTACAGGGCTACGACAAAGATTTCTTTTACATTATGGCCTATGGAGGAAAATTCTGGAAAGTGAGCTAGCGTTTAAACGGTACATTCGATTGAGCTCAAATTGGGTATACATGTTATAAAACACCGTCGCAAGTTCTGTATTGATCTTGATGTGTATAGGACTTACAGTTTTTCCACAGGGATAAAATAAAGATTTCTTTTACATTATGGCCTATGGGGAGAAATTCTTGAAAGTGCGCTGGCGTTTAAACGGTACATTCGATCGAGCTTCAATTTGGTATATATGTTTGAATTATTCATCGATTAAAATTTATTTAAATGCTTGGTAATGATCTTAATCGTAAGTGTTCGGAAAGTCGAGTGGAGTCACTCCAGATTTTTCTTTTTTAACTAAGGTACGTGTTTAATAAGTTAACAATTTTACCCTCACAGATGGCAGTATTCTGAAACAGGAAGAAGGTGGCACTGACGTTAACCCATTTATGTCTCGTGTCTCTTTTATGGGATGGCATTTTCACTATCAGTCAAAAACGTTAATTATTTTTCCTAGCCTTTATTCACAAGTATTGAACCTCAACTCCAGAAAATAGTTTAACATGACCAAGTAGAATGCTGACATTTCAATTTTTATACATGATGATTTTAAAAGAAATCATCCCTTGTTCAAGAAGTTATATTTCTAGCTTATTTTTATTAAAATGATAATGTTTAATTAATTAAGTGAATAATTAGTGATGTTTTCATTATTAAATTTTTTTATTAATAGGTTAGTATCACATGTCAGTGCTGGAAATCGTAGATTGAGAAGCAAACATCGACTTAGGATCTGATTCAGAAATGGAATATACCTCAGAAAATGATGACGATTTCGTTAGTCAGGAAGCCAAAAATCGGAAAACGATTGAGGATGAGATTCCCCAAATCTCCAAGACAGACCCAATGTCCGAACTAGCCGTTGTTCTTCATAGAGCAGGTGTATCGGAGTATTAATAATTCAATTAATTAATTAAGCGTAATTATTTAAATAGAAATTCACGAAAGACTAAAAAAGACACTGGGAATATATTCGCTTGAGGTGTTGAAACTGAAGATGGCAATATTTTCAGCTGAAATTTGGAGACAATTTGTTCTTATCAGTTTCGCACCATTTAATGACTCAGGCAGTGTGAATTTCGAGAAAAAGTGTTTTTCGCTCCACCCTATTGTGCAGTGCAGTGCAGTGTAGTTTAGCACGACAGTTTAAGACCTCACAAGTCAAGCACAATAGAAGGTTTGATTCGCAACTTTAGATGGGAGTAGGACAGCTTTCACCGTAAAGTCTTGGTACTTTGCGACTTTCACGTTATTCGACAAGTTCAAAGAACATTTGGGTGGAAGACAAATTTTTGACGATGATCGGCAAAGGCGTAGCCAAGTGGTTCGGGAGGTGGGACCCTTCCGAAATTTCGGTTTTTGTCAAAAATTGTTCCTTTTTGTGAAAAATACTACCTTTTCCAAGTTTTGGGCCTTTCTCTAAATATTTTTCTGGTTATGTACCTTCAAGACTGAGGAGCAATTTTCTATCATTACGTCATCGAAAGATTAATGCAATGTTTCGACAAATGTGTGTAGTGACTGGGAGATTATTTAGAGAAATTGTGTGCTGTATGTGTGTCGTATCATAGCGCAATACTCGATAAAGTGTTTTTGAACTTACATTGTTCTAGTGTAACTTACTTTCTGAACGGCACTGGTAGTATATTGCAATGGTTTAACATGATGTACACTGCTCAACATTAAGGTATGATAGGTATGGTGTCAGTGTCTCCAATTTTTGCCTTGTCTTAAAGGTCTTGAATATTGAGAAGCAAATATTTAAAATTGTAAGAGCACTATGTTTTTAATTTTTTTGAAAGAAAAACTAGGTAGCTATTTCTCCACAAAATAACTATATAAATTGGGATACTGTATTACTTTAGTATTATATTTGTCTGCTGTTAAAAATTATCAGCCTGGTCATATAAATTGAAGACCACTGGAATTTATTTACTAGACCCAAAGTTCTTGTCCGTTTTAACGTTAAATAATAATAATTAAAAAAAAACTGAGAAAAAAGAATTTCTCCGTACTTGCGTGACAATAAAATTTGATTTCCATTTGTGAATATTTTGTCGTTTAAACTGTTAATTCATGTTTCGGATACTAATTTGCACTCATAAAACACCTGATTAAAATACACATTAAAAAAAGTCATGAATATTAAAAAGTCAGTTTTGGGAAACTGTTGAACTCCCTAAATAATAAAGAAAAGAAAAACAAATCGTAATTGAAGTACTATTTCGGACTTTCCTATAACCACTTATAAGTTTCGTTTGTTCAAAAATAATAATTTTTTTTGATAGGAAATTTTGTATTTAAATAGGTTGTCCAAGTTGTTACAAGTATTGTAGTGATTATATCTTACAATAATGCTAATAATGCGGCGTTCGGGTAAAACAGGAAAGTACATCATTGCAGCACTTCAATGATGTTCTGGGCGAGACCTCGCGGTGGTTAATCACTTAATTAACTCTGATTTGTACGTAACATTTTCCATCGTTGATTTTCCTAATTTCATGGAAAATAATGAATTTTTTCAGAAAATAAAATGAAACAGTAAAAAATTAGTACATTACGATAACGTACCATCATAGCATCAATCTTTTTTTTCCGTTTGCTTTTGTTGGGATTGTCCGTTACTGGTCTCAGCAACTCTATATCTTCAGGTCTTGTTGGAAGAGCCGCCGCTATGTGGGAGGTTTGAAGCCTGGGGACGGATCCGTAAGGCAAAGCTTCATATTTACCATCCGAAGACACGACATACGAATGCCCGTCTTCCAGCTCGTCAATTGACTTTATTGGCCTGCCATCGGGCACAGAAAACAGTTTCTTTGCCGGAATTTTCGTTTTTTGACTGAGGTAGTCCAGTAGGTGGGGCATGGTTGAGAAAGGCTTGTTGCCCCGAAAAGCCAAACGCACTCCTCCATCAAAATAGTCGCCATTGCGATAGAAAGCGATTCGGCGGGCTTTCTCTGATTGTTTTTGCTTCCGTATGCTAGTTGACATGGAAAAACTGCCTCAAGCTGTCACTTCTAGAAGAAAAAAATGAATGAAATTGGTCAGTCACTTAATACAGCAGTAGCAATAAGATTTTTAATGGATTTGTTTACAGGTTAATCCATGCGTCACCACCTGTACTAGAATACCTACCTGTACTAGAAACACGGAATGCCGTAGAGCTTAAAGAACTCATACGGTAACAGGAATAGGGGCTCTGTAGATAGGCCACTTGATTTTTGAGTTGTTCAGTGGATGGTACCAGAGTCTGTCAAAAGCTGACTCAGAGTAAATAGTCATTTATCACTATCAAGGTTGATCCCCACTCTCGCAAGGTAGCGATGACTATACATATGCAGTTACTATGATAATTTTTTGTATTTACGGGGCAACCGTAATTTAGAATTAAAATGGCGGTTTGGAACAACATGTAAGTACAGAGTTACTTCTTTATTTATTCATTGTTTTGGGTTGCTAATTAATGTAGTTTTAATAATTAAGTGTCTTCAAATTCCTTAACTGGTGCGTTTATCGCTAATTTGTTCACTTTCGTGTTCAGCTAGTTCTTTTGGAAGCGTTGAAATTTGTGCATAACTCCTAGAGACCCATGACTACGAAGCTCGCGAAAGTGTAGCTTTTTTTTAGGTTGGCGAGAGTGGAAGCGTTAAAGTAGGAATAAATCCACTATCAGATTCGGTAAAAAGTGCGCTTTGTTTAGTTCATGTGTAAAGCCAGTTTTAGCAGAAAAACCATTAATCTCATCTCCTTGAGGGAAAATCCTTTTCTGAGTGCCTTGTAATAATGCCAGTAAAAAAACCCAAAGAGGATTTTCTAAGAATAAACACAATCCCAACCTTTGGTTTGCTCCATCAGTCAACCTACAACCCTACAGGTCCTAAGCCCTAACCCTACAGGTCCTAAGCAGATTAGGGTAACTAACCCTAATCTCCGTACAGGTGAAAGCAAAGTAATTGCCTTTCTACTGCATAAAATTCTGTGTGGAAGGCAAGGCCAATCTTCACACAGGCCAGAGCACTCAGGGACGTCCTTCAGACTAGTAAAGGCGAGGCAGATGACTTTTGCCTTAATTACAGACTGGCCGTGCAACGCTTCATGACCAATCGGTAGTGGAATGGAAAGTCAATTGTCTGTATTAGTTTGAGAGACGTTGTTGAGTGTCCTGGCTGGTATGAAGATTAGTCGTAATGGATTAAATTGTGCCGTCATATTAATATGGACCTAAGGAATATTTGAAAATAAATTCTTCATAAATTCTCCCAGTTTATTTACAAAAAGTTTTGCTTTCTCAAATTAGGACTAAGATTTTAAATTTACAATGTACAGGGTGGTTATAAAACAGCTTGCCGATACATGAACCGCCAGCAGCTGTTCCGTTCTACCGAACAAGATGATATTTTAGGAATAGTTAGTTATTCGGGGGCATGAGCTCGGGTGTGAACGCCAACAAAATGGCGCCCACTGTTGTAGTTATAGGTGCATAAACGTGAAATTTTAGAATGGTAACACCCACTTCTTCCAAAACAGCGAATGGAAAAACCGTAATGCAGAGTGGTGTGTTTATCACAAAAAACAAACGCATTATGCACGTACAGAAAACAGCTCTGCGAATGGTCACCAAAAATTCGATCAGAGATTTGAATATGGCAGACACTAGACACCAATCACTGATGAAAACACATTATCGAACGAAAGAAAACGATTAGATTACGCACTTTCCACATGGGTGCTATCGCTGGACCTAATTATCTCACTATCATAGCAATATTTGCAAGTTTTACTGGCTAATGGGAATTTTTATGCTCCTCACAGAATACGCATTTTCATTACATCACTATTTTTACTCTGCAGTTTTATTGAGAATCTTTTATCTATCATCATATGCAAATTTTATTTGGAATGTTTTATTTTTGAGCGATTTATTAATAGTTTTGTGATGTTTCCTTAATTTTTGGAATCCTATGCGTATTACTCTTTCTAAGTGGCCAAAATAAGACTATTTATACATAAGTGCAGTTTTTAGTTTGTGACAAGAAAACGTTTCATTTTACTTGGTTAAAACTTGGGTTAATAGTAAAGTAAAACTAATAAACAAGCTGTGCAGATGTAAAGAAAAAAAAAACATGAGTTGAACTTACTATTCGTCAATAATGTAATAAGAAACATAACGTAGAACACATAAAAAAAAGGCACAAGTACTGTGTCAACGTGTTTTTATTTCTTCGTTCAAAATGCTCGTCTAACATGCTTTTTTGTCGCTTAATGTATTTTTTTATAGTAAGTTACTATGGTGAACTGAATTTGTTATTGAGTTTGAGGAACTTGAACTCTTGCCTATTTTGAAATTAGTTATTTCTAAAAGATTACACTTTCGAAGAAAATTGATGAAATCGATCTATTGAGCAGATTGACTAAAAAGGGTGTTATGAAATAGTTTAGACGAAAAGAGAACTGTCAGAAAATCAATAGCTCAATTATGATTACTGTATCTAACGAAACTAGGGAAACATTTTCGTCTACAGACAAAAGAGAAAACTACTAACTTGTTTTCTACGCACGCTTCTCTTCCGTGCTATAAACATGTAAAATGTGTTGAAAATTTGTAAATACAGTATCTCAATTGTAAAGAAAAATATTTTAGCGAAACGATTAAATGACAGACCTCTCATTATGATTGACTTCTCATTAAGATTGGCTAAGTAAGTCAGACAAACTAACTACATTTTTCCCCCTTGCAACAGAACCTAACTATGTAATTTAATTTTTTAAATCACCGTTTTTGTTAAAATTTTAGAAAATGTTTTAAGAATCTTTTTTTTTTGTCTTCTTCAACATTTCGTTCATTTCTTCTTTTTTTTTTCTTTCTTCATTTTTTGAGTGGGCGCATACTTTGGCATTTATTTACTAATCGAGTCTGATATTAATTTTTGAAATATATAAATAATTATAAATATACTCTGAAGAATTTAAATATTGTATACTCGTACACTTTTGGATTTACGGATTTTTCTTTTTTTTTCATTTTAAATTATTTTGGGTGGCTCTGTAAGTAAACTATCTAATCGGTTGGAACAAAAAAGGGCGGAGCACAAATAGGATTGGAAAGGATTTTATAGATAGGATAATTGTAACAATTTACAATGAGCCTATACATAAAATTTCAGCTTTCTACGGCTAATAGTTTTTAAGATATGTTACTTGCGTGCGTACGTACAGGCATAAGGAAAAAACTAGTCAAAATGGACTTGTGGTCGGTCAAAATGCGTTGTACATGCATATATACGAACATACATACATGCGTACGTTGAGATGTCTCTCAAAAATACTTCGAAGTAAATTTACAGATAGTCAAATTCGATTTTTTCATCAAAACTGCATAGAGAAATTTTTCGCGACTACTTAACTTCTTTTTTCTTCATACAAGGAATTAAAAATGAAACAGAAATTATTTTTTAAAGTTAGTAACAAAAGTTGATGTAGTTAATTAGAAAGGATCTAGTTAAAAAATTAAATATATTTTTTAAATAATTACTTTGTTTGGGTGAATAATAACTTTTAAAAATGATTTTTGTTTGTTTTATTCGAATGAATACGTTATCAAAAAGCGTCAACTTGCAGTCGTTACGTACAACGAAAGCTCGAAAAATCCAGTTTGAAACTTTTTGGTGTTCATTTCATTATTTTACGTTAAAATTGATTATGAAATACCCATTCAAGAGACTTGGCGACTTCTGGATGTCAGAAAAAATTTAAAAACGCAAATTACAACTTAAAAATAATTTGCTTACTGAGTTCACAGTGATTGAGAAAGCAAATGATTGTTTAAACATTTTATATACATGCTACTTTTAAGAGTTTTTGAAAGACTTTTAATCGTACCCATGTATATATGTTGGTATGTATGCAGTAGTACAATCCATTTTCATTAAACGCAAGTCCTACTAGCAAGTTTGACTAGTTTTTTCCTGACGTCTGTACATACGTATGCATGTACGTATGTATGTACGTAATTCAAATAACCCCAAAACTATTAGTCGTAGTATGTTGAAATTTTATAATATGATTTGTTGTGACATGTCGTTGTGCACCCCCTCTTTTTGGTTCCAACTTACTGGATAGTTATTTACAGGGTCATCTAAAAACACTTCAATACGTTAAGGTCTATGGACATCTTCAATATTTTAGGTCTATAGTCCGTCATCGTGGGTCTTGCGCCCAAAATCTAGCTGTTTCAACTACTTCATACCAGTATGATTTTTTAAAAGAAAATTAATTACAAATTACTTTACTACAACAAAAATTATACCCCCATTGTAGAATAGTAGGGTTTCGCGATTTTCTGCCAAATATAGGAGATATTGCCAAGTTGCAATCAGTTTTAGGAACTTATTTTTTGGAGACAAACTTAGCGATAAGTCACAAAAGGTGACAAATTTTGGCAACTTCCGAGATTGTGCTAAGAATGCTGCTGCTAGCATACCTTTAATTAGTGGTTCAAAAAGTGTTTTTTTCTACATTCTTGAATAAAAGTCATATAACTGCCAATAGTTGGACCACACGAGTACCCCTTTAAAAAATATCGAATTTGCCCTTTTGTAAAAATTATCGTGGCTATTGGAAAAAAAAAGAATTTGGCAACTTTCGACATTGTGCTAAGAATGCCGCTACTGGCATACCTTTAATTAGTGGTTTAAAAAGTGTTTTTTTTACTTTCCTGAATAAAAATATCATAAGAACTTGCTCAAATAAGTATGGGACCGCACATGAAGTACCCCTTTAAAAAAATATCGAATTTGGCCCTTTTGGTAAAAAATTATCGCTGAGCATAGTTAGAGAAAAAAAAAAGATTTATCGAAATCGGCCCTCTTGGTAAAAAATTATCGCTAAACGTACATAGGAAGAAAAAAAAGAGAAATATCTATCGAAATTGGCCCTTATGCTAAAAAATTATCGCTGAACATACTTGGAAAAAAAAAAAAAAAGATTTCGACGAATTGATAGCATCCTCTTTCTTGAAGTCGCCTAAAACCTGTGTAGCAATATTGCAAAGAATTTATGAATGCTGTCTGTCAGGGGCGTAGCCAGGGGGGGGGATATCGGGATATATCCCCCCCCCGAAATGTTTGGATTAGTGATGAAATTCCGTCTATTTATACACATATAAGTTCATATCCCCCCCCCCCCGAAATTTTTTTCCAGGCGCATATCCCCCCCCCGAAAAATTTTCCTGGCTACGCGCCTGCTGTCTGTCAATGTTTACGAACAGAAAAAAAGTGAAGAGCGTACTTGAATTAAATATTTCACTGCATGGTAAAATAATAAAAACTTTGTAAAATAACACACATAAAAGTTCGAAATTTTTTCGGTCGAAACGAGTGTCCAGTTCGATAGGTGCATTTTATGTCTGTTATTTTACAAGGTTTTAGATACTTTTTTCATTTCTAATGGTGGATGATAAACATTCAAAGCAAAAAAGTCTTAATTATTTTATCTTTTAAACACCGCTTCCTTTAGAGTGTTTTTTGTTATTTCACTGCATGGTTTTCTTTTCTATTCTTCTCTTTCTTTTTGGTGCAGCGGAGGGAAGAGAATATTTTTAATGTAAGAAATCAAAGAAAATTTTATTTTTGCTCAAAAAAAAAAAACTTTTAAAAAATTGCTCATAGAAAAAGAAATTAAATTTGAAAAATAATTTATATCAGTGTATTGCAGTTCTATTAGCAGTAGACAATACATCTACTTATATAATATGCTAACGTATGCTGTACCAAAATCGACGATATTTCCACGCTGCGAATGGCAACAGCTAGATCTAAACATTAGTGCAATAACAATAATTCATGTGCAAAAATCTAAACAGTTCAATGACATCAAATGGAGCAAGCATATGTCACGCAGTAGCTCGATTACAAAATAAAAATAATGGACACACAAAAATGCAAGATCTTTCGGACTTTTTCACAGCTTTAAAATATCGAATTTAGAATACTTGGCGCATGAATCGCCCATCCAAAATATGTCGCTATGCATTGGGCTAAAGCACATTTTAGCAATTTGCTGTTTCAACATTGACTTTTATGATGACAGCCGAATACTACTCAAACAAAGAAACACGATTTAAATGAGTTCAGAAATTTAGTCAACACTGTGTGCACTGAGTATAAAGAACAGTAAGGTATGGGGCGGCGACGCTGCCCGCCTTGGAGGCTAGTATAGGTGTATTATACTAAAGTCATGTACACTAAAAAATAACTGCACATTTACTAGAAACTCTCCGTAAAATTATAAGGAAATTTTTCATTTATATTTTTAGTACAGGATAATGAAGGGTCCGCTCATCGGTGGAAGAAATTTTTCTGGAATATAACGGAATAAAATTTCGTACGTATGTACGGAAAGCCTACTGGCGTCCCATTTGCTATAGCATTTTCCGTATTGATACAATTTTTTAATTATTTATTAATTTATTTATGTGTTACAATGTGACGTTAATGAACGGAATTTTACGTCTCAGCTACTCAGGGAGCGTAAGTACTCCGACTTAAGAATTATGTCAACTTTTTAACAGTTCGTAGTACTCTATCAACTTAGAAAAAATAAAATTATAGACTAGACTCTCGATTAATCGAGATCGGCTTGCGGCTTATCTGGGACGGTCTCAGATAATTATGTTGTTTATGCATGGAAATTTGTATCAAATGCTCGTTAAAAAAATCATGGAGGTCTATTTTATCGAATGAAGAAAATGAAATTCCTACAGAAGACGACGATAGAACTGAACTGCAGAGGAATGTCCTAGTAGATTTGAGAAAGTGAGACCCTTCTGAAAACTGAAGTGCAACAATGGATTAACGAAGTTCGAAATTGAAGTTCTAACGCGTATTCACATGTTACATCTGGAGAAAACAGCCCAAAATTCTAGACTGTTAGATCGACTTCCGCACAGTAAGCCAGAACTCAGGACCTTCACACTACAGCCATCTACCATGTCTTATCCACCCGGCCATAGTGGGTGAAGTGACGAAGGCAATCACGTAACTCATCAAAAATTGAATCATGGTGACGCATCAGTACATGAGACGGTACTTAATTACTCGGAGCAAGAAGATGAAAGCCTGCCAAAAGAATGGTGCTGAGAAATTCGCGTATTAAAATTCGTCAAGAGTAACTGAAAAACGAAAACAGATTTCTATCATTTCATTCTTCACCAAACAGTAAGGGAATATAGTATACATATGGTAATGATGGTAATGTATTATTTGTAAGTCTAAATAACATTAAAACTTATATTCATTCTTTTACTTTTGTATTAATTAAATTACTATAATGGCCTGCTGTATAAACATATTTTACATTTTGTATAATTTTTTTCAAACATTTCCCGCAAAATTTGAGTAAATTTGGTTATCTGGAACGAGGCATTTACCGACCATTCTGGTTAATTCAGGGTCTACTGTAGTCATATTAGCTCTTTTTTTGGAAAGTACAAGCTACAATATTTTTAAATATTATGAGTGTATATAATTAGCACCCAATATGGGATTTTAAAATGACGTGGAGTGCAGACTATAGACGGCGAATAATGGCTTGCATGATAACCAGCAATTCGTTTCAGATATTCAGTATGCAGGGGGCATCACTTAATATCTAGAAGCAACGCCTCATGCAAAGATTGCATGAATTTAATAGATATATATTTTTTTTCTTTCAAGAAAAATGGCCACGCCCTCCCAGGGTTGTTAAAAACCTGTTTTTTTTTTTCAGAAAAACCCCAACCTACTTGGTTTTTTTCAGGCTTTTGGGGTTTTCTCAGGGTTTTTGGGATTTTATCTGGGAATTTTGGGTTTTATCAGGGTATTTTCAGAGCAAGGGATGGGGTTTCAGAATATATTTTAAAAAAATTTTACCTACTACTAAATACAACTTAAATAATTGATTACAAAAATAAATTATAAATAAAAAATGGTTAAATTAATATTAATAACTAATTACAATTATTAATCATACATGAAAAAAACGTATAAATCAATAACAATAACAACATGGTTTGCTCTTAGGTATATCGACTATTAGTAATAATTTTAATCGCGATATACTAGTGATTATTAGAACTTTTTAAACTAATGATTTTTTATCGTTAAAGAATCCTTATTCATTTAAACATAGATAAGCATAAAATTTTCTCTAGAAAGTTTTTATGCCTATGTGAAGTCATTCTGAATTTTTTTTTTCCTTAGGTAGTGGTTGTGTGGGGGGAGGGAAGGAGCTGCTTATAAACTTTATAAGTGGTGTACTGATATTACGAAATGTATTATCTAAGCAATTAAAGTTGAAATTTTGGAAAAACCTAGTTGGATTTTTCCTTGGGTTTTTTCAAGTGGGCTTTTCGAAAAAATCTACCCGTGTTTTTTCGGGTTGGCAAAATCATAACAACCCTGCCCCCTTACCCTTTTTCACATCTAACGTATTTGGAGCATTACATCCAAAATGTTCTGAAATCGATTTGGAGGTATTCGTTAGTTTCATATTTTACAGCAAGAATTTTATGGATAGCTCTTTTCTTTTTTGAGATCACGCAGGATATGTGAGGAGAACGTTTTGGTCCCCCATCCTCCTTAAGTTACGAATTTTGGGAAATACTTTTCAATCTAGCACCTACACTAAAAGTATCATACGCTAAAATTTCACATAAGTGCCTAATTCTGTATAATTTGATTTAGTAGTTTTGCTTAGGCAAAATATTGAATTACGGAAAACTGATATTACTTTCTGGTGTACCTAAAAATTGTTTGTACACTCTGCAGTGCAGTGCAACTCTAGTTTAGCAATAAATAATAATTACTGAAATAAATTTTGTAACTTTTAATTCCTAAGATTAAAATTTAACGTTTAATGCTTAATACTTCAAGTAAAATTTTCTTTTCGGAATTTATTTCTGTGTGAATTTCTTTTAAACTACTTATACTGAGTTTCATATAAAACGCTGCTAAAAGTTTTTGCCCAGAGCTCCTTAATGTCTCCGAATGTTACTCTATAGTCCCCCTCCCCCACTCCACTCTTAAGTCCCTGTTGTTGTTTTCGTTGTTGTCGTGTGTGTCTGTGTTCATATTTTTGGACATTTAATGAATAATCCTCAGAATTCATTTTTCTCGGATATCCGTGTACTGAATTCTGCGGATAATAGAGATTTTACTGAAATTAGTTTTTGAATTTATTGGATGATAGAGAAAACTTCTGCAGGTGCTTTACTTACAATGTGCAACTGGCATAAGCAATTTTTTAGTTGTTTAATGCTTGAGTTCAGTACTTTTTTTTCTTTCTTCTTTTAGTTTTTTTTTTTTTTTTTTGTCGTACGGATTTTTAAAGCAAATTCGTTAGCAGATTTATTAAGGGCTTCGTTAATATACTTATTGTACATCTAATCCTTATTTCTTTAAAGCTTTTGAATCTTACACTTTTATCCTACAGATTAATTTTTTAAAAATAAATTTGTTAAAAATTCAGTATTTGTAGTCCACATACTGATTTTCTTATAAATCCCAATATGGACAGTATATTGAAAAATCACTCAAAATACTGGTGTTAAACGATAAAGTAATTAAAAAACTTTGTATTACTTCTTATGTGTGTTTTTTACAAAGTTTTTTAATTACTTTATGGACAGTATATATTTTTCCGATAACTCTAAAATTATTATTTATTTATATTTTTCAAGCACCGGGATATTATATTAGGTCGTTGCATAATTACCTGGCATTTCTTTGATGTGATATATTTTAATAAAAAATTTACAATATTTTTAATTAATTATTAATTTTTATGATGTTCTATGTTATACTTATTTATTTTAATAATTTATTTAATAAAATTAAATAATTTAATTAATTGATAAATTAAATAAAAATTTACAAACGAATGATAACTATGCACCAACCCAATATATATACGGGTACATTAATGCATCACGTTATTACTACTGATAAAATACATATGATATCATATCCAAATCTGAATCAATATGATAAACGATAAAAACATTTCAAAGAAAAAATACATTCTTACCTGGTAATTCTTACAGCAATTTCTAACGCACAAAATAACAGAAAGTGTTTCAAAGTAAAACCGTGACATCAGGATTGCCAATGAGGTATCAAGATTTTTAAAGTACGAGTTTACACGTTTTTGTTAATTGAAACCAAATTTCATACTTATTAAATTACAGGAACATACAGTCAGTATATTCTGTAACATTCTCAATATTTTTTGTCCTATCGTAAATTTTTAACCACGGTATAAAGATTCCCAATGGCAAAAATTTAAAGAAACACGCTTTTCAAGCTTCGGCGTAGCGTTGCCAGCGGACTGACACTTAATCTCCAATATTTATATGCCTTAATTGCAAACAGTGCAAAAGCAGGTAATAGTGCTTTCGTGACAGACATGATCGCAAGTATGTGTCCACTGTTTGCATGAATTCGGTTCCTAAGGTAACACTAAACAATCTGTTGCGTTTCCGATAGTCCTGAGAACGCCCTCGACCTCTTATACGTTCGATTAAGCTTTTCTCCCGCTTAATTTTGTAGTTCGATAGATTTTTTTCTTCATCCCACCACGTGCGCATCTGGAGATGAATTATGAATTAAATAGTATCAGGTTGAAAGCGTTAAGCAGACTGCTTCTCATTTCCAGTCCTTGACATATTTTGATGTTTAGTTAACGTATTTGACACTGGAGAGTTAATCAATGCAGGGTGATTCCACGGTAACTCATGCTACATTTATAAAAAAAGAATCGCATTTTCAGACATGGCGTGGTAGTAAAAAATGAATTTATAGTCTCTCAACAAAATTCATACTGATTACAAGTTGTTTTCTTTTTTTCAATGAATCATTAAAAATGTTATAACTAATTAATTTTTTGAAATATTAATTAAAATTGCTTGGTAAATCATGCTACCAAAAAAAGACTTTTCCGGCCAACTTCAGAGTTAAATTTCTGCAAAACATCTACTTCTTAAGTGCTCAATATTTATGAGATTTTGTATGCACCTTTCTTATAAAAAAATATCATTTAGTTTCTCTCTATTCTAAAAAAAGTAAAGGCCGCTTGCGCTGTCAATAGCTTGTTCGCCCATCTCCTCCTAAACCGTGGGGATTTGAGTTTCGACTAAGGTGCCCACAGATTCGAAAAATTCCGAGGAACCTGCCAAGCTGACTTAAATTTCGAAAATCGAATTATTTTAGAAGATATTAATAAAAAACTGAAAAAATAAACATAATGGTTGCCAGATTTAGCACAAAATCATTCATTACTTTGCAACAAAGCGTTTCCAAGTATGTAGAATCGCGTGAAATTCACAAACATGAGTTAGAATTACGCCCATTTTACCCCAAATTAAAAAGTATATGAAATAAATAACTCAAAGTGTGTTACACAAAGTTGAGAATTTTCAAATAGTAAGTTCGCTTAGACAACAGGAGTTTAGAATGAGCGACTATTCGTTTTTCCAAAACAGAATAACTAATTGTAACTGATTTTAAAATCGCCATCTTGGCATTAGGAATGATCTGGCAAAATAGTATCTTTCCAAGCAGGGCGAATCTATGCTTCGAGTTCCAGAATGCTGGAACCCAGTATCTTGAAAATGAAAAATAATTAAAGTGCAGATTATTTTAAAGGCGGTTCGCTCCAGCAGGAGTATTTTCTACCAGTAGACATATTTGGTGGCGTTAACTATGCCTATTTGCCAGCGCGGCGAGATGATATAATTCGTGGTGCTAAATACGCCAGTCTGCAAAGGATTATGTATATGGATAACGGTTTTCCAGGAACCTTGCATGAGCAGTAATTATAGGTCGTGAGCATGTGTAAATCGCCAAATAATGATAAGTCGTCATTGGTGGCAAGCTATCCTAGCTGTTCCGTAGTTTTCATCAAAGGAAACATGTGAAGTACAGTTTTCTTAGAGCTAATTATTAGCTATACATACACGCAAGTCGCCAAATAATGAAAAATCGCCATAGGTAGTGTCCAATAGGTTTTACATAATTAAAATTACAGTTGAAACAGATGCTTTGATTTTATTACGCTTTAGCTCCTAATTAATATAACTTTTGAATGGCAATATTAAATATCATTGTGTTTCTGAGGAGTGCAAATAATTTTTCCAGCGATTAAATGCGGAGTCCGCACTCCAGGTGGAGTATAGCTCAGGACCCGTAGAACACGGATTCCTATAACAAAATATCTACCGTGATATGGGGGACTGGTCTACTGTACTGTGAAGCTTAAATTTTTATGTACCAATGAACATGCAAGAACCAAGCAACGTGTAGCTCAGTAACATTCTATCTGATCCAATCTTTGGGATTTGTCTGTTGAAATTCTGTCTTTTTTACGAATAAGCCTTATTAGGGGCCGAATGCCTCATACGAAAAGCGAGCGTAGCGAGTCTAGGGGCCTTGGCCCCTAGTTGTATATAAAAATGGTTATTGGATTAAAATATACTAAATGTATGGTAACTCATGCTACAACGTACATGTCTGACTTTGAAGTGTTGCCATTCTGATAAAAAGAAACTTTTACACAAAAAAACGGCAGTGTTGTAACGTCTACTGGGTAATTCATTTAGAGGGTCATCCAAAAGACGTTCATCACTATGAATACTTTCAATTCATTAAAAGTCAGTGGTCAATCAGCATTTGGACTATACCCAAAATATCGAAAACTACCCCGAAGCTTGAATACTTTCAATTCATTAAAAGCCAGTGGTCAATCAGCATTTGCACTATATCTAAAATCTCGAAAACAATCCCGAAGCTTGGCGACTTTTGACGAAATATCACCAAATTAAGTGCCAAAAACCTAGATTGGTGATATTCCTTATATTTGGCGAGAAATCGCAAAACCTTAATATAATTGAAGTATTGTAGTCTCAATTTGAAAGGAAATAAGTTTAGATGAAGTGCGTTGAAATTATTTATGGTTTAATCGACGTGCAAAATAGTCATGTGGTATCCTCATTAGATTTTATTTTCTCTGGTTGATATTTCTCAACTTTTGACTCTAACTATGCTTAAGTCGTCAGCTTTGCTTTCAGCTTTGATATCTCTAGTATACATCTACATGAAGCATAACTAATGCAAAACGTCATCTACCCGTACATGTTAGTAGGTGTAATTACAGTAGAGATGAGACGGGCTCAACCCGAGCCGGAGCCCGGGTCCGAACTCCAGAGATAACGAAAATACGTGTAAGAATTCCATGAAAGGTTCTCCGCTCAAAGGCAATACACACTTCTTCATCTAGTTAAGTACATTCTACGAAATTCATGTTTCTTCTGAACCACAAACTTCGCAGCATTTCAATTCTGAATCTTCGTTAATCCATTGTTACACTCTAGTTTTCAGAACTGTCTCACTCTCTCTTCTAAAATTTTTTTCTTTAGTTCAGTATTGTCGTTGTGTGTAAAAATTCCATTTTCTTCGTCTGATAAAATCGACCTCCATGATTTTTTAACCGTGTTGATTTATACTAATTTCCATGCGCCATCAGCATAATAAATTGGGACCGTCCCGGATAAGACGCAACCCAGATAATCCGATCCCGGTTAATAGAGAGTCTACCGTATTGCAGTATTTTATCTCTTTCAAACAAAGTAAGTTTAGATGAAATGCACCGAAAACATTTACGATTTAATAAACGTGCAAGGAAGTTGTGTGGTGTCCACATCAGCGAGTTTTTCATATCACTTTTAAAGTCATTTTCGCGTTTTCTATATGTTCCTCAATTTCCTGGAACCAGTAGCGAAGCCACGGGGGCTATTAGGGGGTCACCCCCCCATAAGGAATTTTTTGGTCATTCAAAATGTATATTCTTCACTCCCTTATCACACACACGTATACATATATATGAGTTGCAGTAGTTGTAACAACCTTCCCCCCTACCCCCATGAAAAATTTCTGGCTACACGACTGCCTGGAGCTGGTTTGCTATATTTTTACAGGGTTTATTGCTAGAAACATTTCTGAGATCGGGATAAACTGGAGGTTTCTTTGCTATAGGTTTTTAATTTTCATTTCACTAGATATTTTTAATAAAGTTTATCACATACTCGTGTTCATCATAGAAAATTGTGAACCTTTCCCCTTTCTTGCGACTTTACTCATGGAATATCTGCAAATAGCTGCAGTGAGTGATTATTTCTACTTAGTTTACATTCGCTCGAAGTATCTGAAGGGATAACTTAAAACCTTGATAAGGCACTTTTATGTGTAATTCCGGTTATAGTTGAAATAATTGCATGAAACGGATGTCGAATTCAACAGAAATGATTAACGATTGAAATAAAATTAAAATTGCAAAATCGACTTTTCGAGCACTTCTTCTATGCTGATTTAAATCTATGTTTTTTTATAGTTTGAATTCAATCTTATTATTTTCACTCTGTAGATAATAAGAAATATAGGAATAAAATAATTGAAACTATCTTGTGTCATACAATATTCTTTAATTTGTTTCAAAATAATTTTTTCTTGAAAACTGTTTGTGGGGTATTTATAACAACATCAATGTAAACTGTTAAAAATTGTGTAAAGGTTCCTCTGAATTCATTCATCAAAACTTGGATTTAGTTAATAAAAAAATAAAGTAAAAAATATAGCCTATTATTTTCTTGGTTCATTTCTCACATATATTGCTTTAGAAATTAACTTCACTTTTTTAGGTAAAACTTAAAAGCCATGAATTATGTTACTGATGAAGCTTACAGTGCTTTATCTAATTGATGACTGCCCGCTTCATTACCTCTATAATCTTGCTTTCGTATCTTTCATGCATGAAAGATGAAAAATAAATTGAACGTTATTTTTCAAAGCAGGCGTAAAAAGTTTAAACGTCTAGAAATTTTTATAAAACTTCTCTGATTTCATGTTGCAGTACTGAATTCTTTCAAAATTATTATTTATTTTATTTTACTTTATTTTGACTGAAATTATTCGAATCTTCTGGTATTTTAAATAAGAATATCGTCTATTTGTTTGTGTGATATATATATCTACATTTCTGAAGAAAAAAACTTAACTATTCTTTTCTTAAAAACCCAAAATAGCATGGTTTTTTTTTTTCTCCCTAAAGCAGCCTTAAAGTAGCGGATCCGCTCCGTAAAAGAATAATAACAGTTTTAATCACGATCAAAGCCTTTCATTTACTTTTACTTGAAGAGAAATAAAGCAAACTAAAGGCCGGGTTCTTGCTTAGTAGCGGGTCCGGGGAACCACCCGAACACTTCCAAATTCTGTTACAATTGGCGAAGTTAGGAACTTAGTTCGCACACTTGGTAAAAATCATTTTATAACAAAAGTATAATTAACTTTTTCTTTCTGATGGACTTCGGAAAAAGTTAACTTTTTTTTATAGCAAAAGCGAAATTATATTTTCTAATTGTGGTAGATAACAAAAATTTGTAAAACTAGTTAGAAAACTTGAAAATTCTTTCCTCTTTTTTGTAACAAGTAGTAGATATGCCAAAATCGCGTAATTTTAAAACAAAAACTATAATGTTTCTACTCCTGGTGAACTAGGCAAAATTTCACAAATACAGTTGGCAAAAATTTTTTAAATTTGGTAAAAAGCACCTCTACCTGCTATAAAAATAGTCTTAGCGATGGCCCTGACTAAAGGGAAAGAAAAAAAAAAGTTGTAAAATTTATTCAATTTTGTGATTTATAGAAATACATTGCTTTATACTGGAGTTATTTTCTCATCACCTCTTTTAACATAAGAAAGAGTCTTACGAAGAACTTGCTACTTTAATATGTAATTGATGTAACGAGAACTCTCAACAAAAACTGATGTTAGAATGTAAAATTAATAAAATTTTGTGCAAAAACACACGAAAATGGTACTTACCAAAAGATTGATTGGGAAGGGCAGACCTTCTGTACCAACCGAAACGATCATATTTTTTATGTTTCATTTGTTTGTGTTATTATGCAAAGTTTTTATGAACTTATTTGTTGAAGTGTTTTATGCTTGATATTCCTGCAGACTTTACTAAAACATCAATTAACAAGACACATATTTTACAAAATTTCTTTAATGATTACCATCAAAATATAAAATTCTTTTACAATTTCACGTATTGAGCACTGTAATACTTGCTAGCTTTAAGCACTTGTGTAATTTAGTTAGGGCACTCATGTGGTGATGCAGTAAAAGTTAGGTTAAAACACTGTTATTTTAAAACACCAGAATAGAACACTTCGAGGATAGCATGATTTATCCAGGTGCCCATCTTTGTCTCGAGTCGTCCGGTATTCTTATTCTCAATGAGTTAGTGTCTTCCTGTCCTAAATAATGCAATAAAATTTTAACAATATTAGTACAGTCTAAAATAACATTTTAATGAAAAAACAATTTCCAGAATAAACACAGTAGGACCCACTTACAACGAGTCCTCATTTAACGTGATTGAGGATTTATCCCTTTGAAGCGCAACCATTTCCCAATGCTGAAAAAAAGGGCAGCCGTTGCCATCGCTCGATTTAACTACCAGCGACATGGCGGTCGATCGAATTGTTCATCGCGTGCCGCCGATCTAGAATCCATTTTTGACACAGCTGGCTGCGCGCTGGCACACGATGAACGATTCGATCGACCGTCATGTTGCTGGTAGTTAAATCGAGCGATGGCAACGGATGCCCTTTTTTATCAGCATCGGACAGTGTATCCAGTTGTTCTTCTGTATCAGTGTATTTCTGTGGTGGCGTAAAACAATGTCCTAATCAAATGTATTTTAAAAAAAGGGGCAAATTTCAAGGGAACCGATGTTTTTTTTCCCATGGGATGTTTACCACACACGGATGTTTGTTCACAGAACGGCTATAAATAAAATTCAAGCGCCGAAGTGTCTGAAGTAATGACACTTTGGCACAATAAGTGTCAAGGAGAAAAATATTCATATCCCATAAAATTAAGCAGCCGACCCCACATCTTGAGGGGGCGAACTAGACATCCAAACACGAATAGTCGACTGAGGGCGGATAAGGGAACCAATAGAATCCTGCAGGAGGTACCCAATAGGGGCATATGATTAGGAACTCCCTCTCGCGCCCAGGAGAGAAAAAAAGATCAGAGTAGAATCATCTTTGCTGGCTTAGAAAAAAAGGAGGAAGAAAAACTTCATAACTAGAGAAGAGTTCTAAGTGCTGAGAGACTTATCGGAATATGTGACGCTACCATCATCAGGCTAGATCCGAACCGATGTTATATTCGAGTGATGATCCGAATAAAGAGGGACTTCACCACCTATCCGGACCTGGTCCACTGATGACAGGCGGTATCCATGTCCAGATCCCACATCCCTGCACTCTTGATGACCAAGCTGCGACAGCCTAGTGAAATGGAGTACGGCATTCAGACTTAGCGTCGATTGGTGAATATGCAATATTTTCTTTGTTCATTTCCCGTGTACTTGCCCCTATGTGTGTTTAAATTCATATATACTAGTTAATGCCACATCTCCTTAGACCATTATATTTTAAGGAACTTTGTATTTAGCAAATGTGTAAAAAATAACTAAACAAAATTTGAAAAGCTTCCCAATAAAATTATGTTAGTCTTGCATTTCGAGTTTGGTAAATCATTTCAGCATATTGTGTTTCTTTTTAATATTTGTTTTCCCTAATTTTCAGGAGTACGGGCCAGGTAGGTTTTTCCGGTAATCACAACGCACTATGTTCGGCTTTCCACTATACGATTAAGAACTTAAGCTTACCACGGGCCACCACCACAATTTCCATCGTATTCTTCCAGTTTTCAGCTGATGCCAGTTCTGTTAAAAATAATCCTGGCAACTTTACGAATAATCAACAATTTTGGGGGGAAATGATGTGCTAAAAAGTAAAGGATTCTCGTGTATCTATGTCACCGTCGGGTATTTTTGTAGAAATCAGATTTATTCTTCGTGACTGACAGCAGTCAAAACAGCAAGCCGTGGGGACACAAAGAGCTTTGTGTCCTCACGGAGAGGACACCGCGCGTTAAAGGTTAACGAGGTTAAAGAGTCTTTTGCTTAGTATAAAGTTTACCCTTTCTGGACGGCTGCCGATCCCTAATGCCGGGACAAATAACGCCGCTGTGCGAATTACCCTAGAAGAGAGATTTTTTATCGCTTAGCCTAATCTGCACGAAAGTCTTCAAAATCACATTAAACGCCATATGATTTTTTTCTACATGGTAAAAGACATAGAAGAGCATTGCATGTTATAGTTTACTTATTCTCGTGAGCAATTTCAACATTAGAAGTGAAAAAGGCTGCATAGAAATTAATATCCTACTCGAAAAAATGTATTCCTTTTGATAAACTAGGGTAAAGTTTCAAATTTCGTTTAATTTAACTTTTATATTAAAAATGTAATGACAGAATTTATAGGCATGGAAAATTTAGTAAGATTTATGCACAATTAAAGAGTGGAATACTTCAAAATTATTTTA
Source organism: Cheiracanthium punctorium (assembly GCA_038373885.1). Taxonomy (NCBI): domain Eukaryota; kingdom Metazoa; phylum Arthropoda; class Arachnida; order Araneae; family Cheiracanthiidae; genus Cheiracanthium; species Cheiracanthium punctorium. The sequence goes on from JAWZYV010004217.1 coordinate 598,890, forward strand.
AAACAAAGCATTCCTTAAACAAAGCATTCCATTTGAAAAACGCGTGTACGCGGCAGCCGTCCTCTGCGGCAAAATGATTCTTGTCACGTATACTCGTATACACATTCGCCGCCCTCTGCGGCAAATTTCCGGTGAACGCGTAAACGCTACTCCTGTTTGGAAAGGGTTAAAAATGTATTGGAGTATACTATTCCATGGGCCTCTTATCTACTGTCTTCGGATTTAACGATGCAAATAATTTCAGAAATGTTGAAAAGTAATCTTAAAAAAAAAAAAAACCAGAATTACAAGTGATGAAATGTAATGAAATGCTTCCATTAATTCAGGAGTTATGTCTCCAAATTTGGAATTTCTTATCAGAATGGGATGGTATTTTTGTCCTCATAGTCTGATCAATGCAATCTAATAAACCCCGTACTTTATTTGACAGGTTGAATTTAGAAATAAATAAAAGGTAGTTATTAAAATTCCAAAACATAATTTGCGATTTAGTATGCAGATGATCGCCGTTGGTAAAATTTACAGTACACAGAGTTAAAGAAAACATTGAAAATAGTAAAAAGTCACCTTTCTTTTCTCAGTGCGTCAATTAAAAATGAATGAACTGCTTAGATTCTTTTTAAGTATATGTATAGTATTGTACTGCATAGCAAAATATTAAAACAAATTAAATAAAGCCACGATTGCACTTTATATACGGAACACACCGTAAACCGTAATTTATGGGAATGACTTTGAGCCACCCTGCGAAATAGCTGTAAATGCTATATTTATATCCTTCTCAATAGGAATCATGCCTAAATAAATGAAGCTATAGGACAAATTTAGATCTATTAAATGAAAAAATCTTTAATAATGAAATCTTAATATTTTCATAATATTTTGTGTGTAGATCTTTGTTTAGATTCGTTTAGATTTGTTAGATACACGCTTAATTCAAACGACCGAAATTTGATCCGTCGGAGCGAATTTTCAATCTTTCCGTACTTGAAAGTGCACTGCTCCTTTAGGAGCGTTTTTCGATCACTGAGCGGAGCGAAATATTCGGGGCGAACGTTATCATTATTTTAGCAAACATTAAGCGGGGGGTGGATTTCTCGGAAAATGAATA